>JALGBA010000340.1:0-564329 GCA_023970755.1 Azemiops feae | reverse complement strand
TTTAATACATTACTTTTGCTTAACCTGTCTGGCACACCTCAAAGAAAGACATCACTATTCCACAGTGAGCCAAAACATAGGCAATAGATGCAGCATAGGGATTGGCAAAAGGGACAGCGAATGTTATGCTGGTATAGTTCTTGTTGACTCATATTAATTGGCAGCGGGAAAAGGCCCCTTGCAAAAAAAAAAAATGCAGTAAAAAAAGTGCATGCAGGTGTTGGTCTGAATCTCAAGCCAACCAGTAGGTTCTGAGACTTCACAAAATTAGGGATGTGCAACATTTTGTATCTGCAGCAGAAAAGATGCTTTAGAGGGGGATGTCACACTGCCACTGCCTTCTTAAAGAAGTTGCATTTGTGGGGGTCATACAGCAGCCATGCAATCCCATGAAAATTTCCCTGTGTAAATTTCCACCTTGTTCAAGACCGATGATTTTTTTTTATTCTACAATTTAGAGGGATGCTGCACTTATGACTTATTTTCTTTAAACCCCATTATGTTTTCAAATAAAAACTGACTAATCCTGCCTTTGCAAATATTTGCTCCATGTTTAATCCCGGTGTTACAAAGGCAGGCTTCTTCTTCCCCCACCTCCCACCCCGCTCATCCTCATTTAGCAGAGCAGACTGTGTCTTGTTAGGAAATCTGGGGTAGCAACAACACCAGAAAATAATGTGGGAAATGTGTGTATGCCACATTTTAAAGCAGAGTTGATTGCAGTGTGAAAGAGCAATACTTAAAATCATCAGCGCTCATGTAAAATCCCACCTAAGCAGGGACTAAATTAGGGATGGTTAACTCAAAACTCAGTCGCACGTGCATCTCAAAATGAGCTTTTGTGCCTTCAGGGACCCTCTGAGCCAAGTTGGTGACATTTTGAGACAAACACAGGGGGGGGAAAGTCATTTAAGTATATCTTTCGTTTACTTGTCTACGAAGGTGGAGTCACTGTTAAAGGAACCTTGGGGTAAAAACAGTAGTGTCCTTCTGTTGAGAAGCTATATAATGATTCCTTGTGTTCATAACCTTGAATCAGGCTTCTGACTTCAAGCTGCAAATCCTAATTTACCCGTTGTCACCATCCTGTACACACTGAGGAGCCAAAGAAGCATTTGATTGACCATAAACTTGAAACAAAATCTTTGGACAAAAAATGATTTTTGGTTTAAACTGGTTAGCTTGATTTGGATCATGTGTGCTTAATTTCCTGTTTGTTAAAATGTTATATGTGTGGTTTTAAGATTCAAATCCCGCAAATTTTATTTCAGCCTAATTCCATAGGACCCACATTAGATGTCAGTTACGTAAGTCCTAAAATAGGCTTTTAGGATTGTTACAAAACAAAGCAAAGCAAACCTTGGGAACTCCACCCCAAAAAAACATTATAAAACCTCTCCTGAAGAGCGAATAGAATGGAGCACTTGCTGATAATGCCAAGTTCAAGAGAAGTCATGGAAGAAAATAAGACTTTTACAGATGAACCTATCTTAAGCCAACATTGGTAAGGATTCTCAATATTCCTGTAAGCAATGTATGCTGGGGCTGTGCACTTCTGTGTTCTCTTATCTAGCAAACCAATTTGAAAAATTGGACTGTCAGATCAAGCATCTGAACTTACTCTGTTCCAGTATGGTAGTTAATGGTCATTTCAAAAGCCCAGAGAAAACTAAAAAAGAATTTAACTGAAAACTTGCATCAGTTTGTCAGTTTTAATTTAATGAACTGATCTGAGGCATAATAATGCAAAATTTCATCACTGATTGCAGTGGAGCATGTGGATGAGCTTGATATAGCTTGAAAAAAACTTAAGTAGAGCAGATTGTGAGCACTTGGGTAGGAAACCTGCAGAAGATCCCAGGGTTGTTGGTTAGACTGGGGGGGGGGGGAATGACATGTGCATATAATACCCTTGTGTGTGTGTCCCCAAAAGGGATGGTTGTTTTTCTTTTCACTGATCTTGAAATCAACATCTACATTTTTGAAAATGCAATAATATAATTGTCAGTAAAATGAGTGAATCATTTCTGAAAAGAAACCAAAGTAATATTTAAATCTATTAAAGTAGCGGTCTCTGACCTTTCCTGCTCAGAGACGATGGAGGTCATGGTGACGGCGAGGGGGGGGGGAGAAGGGACAGTTTTGCGCACACACCGCTCTCACAAGTGCAAGTTCGCACGTGCGCACTTGTGTACACTCACCATTTCCATGGCCCTGTCCTGAATGGGCTGTGGCCCGGCACTGGGTCGTGTACTGGGGGTTGGGGACCCCTGCATTGGAGCCCATCAAGATTTCTATAAAAAAACAATTTAACTATATATCTAAAAACCTGGAAACAATAAAATCAACATAATCTTCTTTGGAAGATTTTTTTTCCCCCATAATCTTTTATCCCTGCCATCCAGCTTGCAGTTCAGATAAGAGTCTGGCCACTGCATTTTCCCTAACAAAATTTCCAGAAGACCTTTTGAGGCATCCTCAGACAAAATATGTTGCAGAAACTAAATCAAAGTTGATTAAGATAAGTTTGATTGGGTTTATAAGGAACAAGGAACAACTATTAAAAATAGTTCAGTCACAAAAAAACAGGCCATGGATAGATTAGAAATATTCATGTTTTGCCAGCCGATGCTCCAGAGTTGCTCCTGTAGTTTAGCTTCAGAGTCAAACTAGCTCTGGGAACCATGTGAGATCCTCATCTCCAAGTTCTTTCCAAAACTCTTTTCTCACTCCAAGGTTGTTCAATCTATTGTACCAGGCTCCACGTCCAGAAATTTATTAGTTTATTTAATCCATTTCTAAGCTACCTCAATCACTATGGTAACACCAGCTGAATACAACCATGTTTTAAAAGAAAGAAAAATATCAGTAATAACAAAACTGAATCTGCTCTAAGAGCCTTGGTTGTGGAAATTGTAACTACAAACACAAATATATGTATGTTTACTGTATGTGTGTATATACACATACATATATATCTTTACAAGAAAAATAATGTCTGGAGAATCTTAGTAGTTGCCAAATGATATCTATCTTTTTTATTCAAAATCCAGAGTATATTGATACCTAGTAGAGTACAATTATGTTAAATGTCTGTGAACGGTAGATTTCCCGGTACACATTTCAATAAGAAGATAGTGCCAGAAATTCAATTCAAGTTTCTTCAAGTAAAACCATTCCTTTTTATTACATATACAGTATTCAGATATTTATTTATATTTCCTTGAAATGCAGAAATTAGATCTCTGAATGTTCTTACATACCCGTGCCTATTATTAGTCTTTATCCATGACCAAAAGAAGGCAGAGTTAACCGCATCAGCCTGTTTTTGCAGACAGAGAGGACAGAAATTAGAGTACAGAGAAAGAGATGGAGTAATAATTCTCATTTGCATATTACTGAAAATAATTCACATTTAGAGATGCCCTGTAATTAGCATTATGAATTGTTTAATTCACATTCTCAGAATAAATATAAATAATAGCCAAGAGGATAGTTTAATCCTTTTGTTGTTCAAAATTTGACCACTTTGTGTATGAAAAATGAAAAACATTCTAAAGTTTCCTCACAATTCTCAACTAATTTTTGTCCCCAAACCACATATCCTTATTTAACCTTAAATACTTGTCTCTGAGTTTCCAGGAATGTGTTTCTTTGTCAAACATTTGGAAATGTATTTTTTTTCCTTTTAAAGTCAAGAAAGTTTCATATTTAGAAGAGTGAGAGACCAGCACATCCGAACCTCAGTAAGCTCCTTTGATCGGTTGTGACACTGAATGAATGGTAAATATACCCTCAGACACAAAGTAAATATCCAATAGTATGTAACTCGGGTAGAAAGGAGTACATTTTACACATGTTGGCCACAGACGCCTTGTCATTTCCCAGTAAATTAAAGGGTCTTCCCTTAGACTTGTAAATTTAAATTTATCATGCTAGTATCCTACCATAATTAATAGTAATATGCAAGTCCTGTATTAATACTGTGTTTGTTGCCCATAGGACAAGAATTGTTTCATGACATATGCACATGCCTAGGAGAAGTGGAAAAAGAAGGAAGAAAGGGCTTTTTGCATTCTGTGTAAAAATTTCTACAATTATTTGATTTCTCTGTTTGCTTACAATCTTGGCCAGAAATTACAACTTCTCATGAGTTCTTGTTTCTTGGGGGTTGAAAAGCCTGTCTCTTATTCTGGTGTCACCTCAATAATTATGCCACTATTTCCCTAGTAAAAACTCATAAATGTAGTAACTTCTTGGTGAACGGTGGAAGAGCATGGAACTTGGGAAAAATTTTCCTCCCTGATATAATTTTAAATGCTAAATAATTTATTCCTATTCCCATCTGGTGTTGCTATAAACTTGCCTTGGGCTGTATTTATGAATTTATTAATAAGTCACAAAAAATAGATCCTGGGTAATTAAGAATGGTAGAGCAAAGAATGCTTTGGGCACGGTGCTCCACCAGTTTTTAAAACCCTGCCTTGTTGTAGCATAGCAGAGTAGAAATAGGGAGGAAAGAAGATTTCTCCCATTGCTTGCATTAAGAGATGGAAGCATTTAGTATTTGTGGTTCATAATGAGCATTTCTGTCATTCTCCATCCAACATAAGTGGACGCTGGCCAGAGGAAAGCAGGAAAGTTCTCTAAGAGAGCAACTGTACACAGATCCATTCATAAGTTCATCCTGTTGCATTCATTGGAAGTTTATCCAAATAAATCCATACGGCAAGGGTGAGCAAACATTTGATAGCCAGAGATTGCTCTTAGCACTTTTCATAACCCAAGAGCCAGAGTGGATAGAGCTATTATGCAAAGTTGATGAGACCAGATCACACACCTGGATACAGTAAGATTTTTGTGTCTCTTCTAATTTCTTATTTTAAAGCCTTAAGTTGAGTTTTCCCTTTTTTGTGTTAAGACAATAACCCCACACCTGAGATTTGTGTGTTTCTGGACTGATCCGCACATTCCATTAACTACTGCACAAAGACACCCTATCCTCATAGCCTTTATAGCTGTGGTGGTGCAGTGGTCAGAATGCAGTATTTCAGGCTAACTCTGCCCACTGCCAACAGTTTGATCCTGACTGGCTCAAGGTTGACTCCGCCTTCCATCCTTCCGAGATCGGTAAAATGAGGACCCAGATTGTTGGGGGCAATATGATGACATCGTAAACGGCTCAGAGAGTGCTATAAAGCACTAAGAAGCGGTATATAAGTCTAAGTGCTATTGCTATTTATCTCAACCTGAGCCCTCTTCAGAGGCAGCCTAAATTTATCCATAAGTGTTCAAGCGTTAGTGTTTTCCATCTTCTCCCAAGACAAATCTTCATAAATAATACAAGTCTTATTCACAATCTTGGGATAGATGCAGTCGGGCTGGCATTTGCTAAGAATCTATTGGTCTGTTGAGGCTGCTGTGCACTCCCCCTTTCCTCTGGTCACTATTTCGGCTGTTAGAGAGAAGACATCTGTCTTCCTCAGAAGCAGGTCCTTGTATAATGCCTGACCTGCTGTTCAGATATTCTGTGACCTCTTTATCTGCATTGGTATGTAGGACTTCTGGACGAATACTAGATAGGTCATTAAACATGTTCAGTAGTAGACCTGTCTGTAAAAAAAAACAAACTAGGGCTGCTATTTGATTTATACAAAGAAAGAGATGCTATTCCTTGTTCTGCCCCAAATGCATTGCATTAGGGATTTTTGCTGTTTTCTGCCAACAAAGGGCTTTCTTTGATGGCTGGGTTTTTTACTGGGCTTCTTATTACTTTTGGAAGGAAGAAATGCCATTTTGCATACTCTATGGCAGGGTGTCAAACTGCTGGCCCACGGGCCAGATGCGTCATGCCGAAACCGCGCCCATCCCATTGCCAGCAATGGGGAAAAAGTCGCGATACATCGCGACATGTCATGTGACATGGTGAGTTTAACACCAACCTAGTTTGACAGTTGTCAGCTGTGGCCACTCAATCAGAACTTCTACTTCCTTTCCTTGCAGTGCTTAGAAATTTAAGATATTTAGAAGCAGGGTTAAAATTGAGAAGAGTTCTAACTAGTTTCCCCTTCTAATCAAAGGGACTGGGAGAAGGGTAAAACTGTTTACATTTCTGGCAGACATTTATCATTTTTATGTCACTGAGGCTTCCAGACTGGTGCTCAGAAATAGCCAAAGTTACTTGTGCAAAACTCAAGTTCAAAAAAATGGAGGTTTTGTCTTGCCAGACTGGGTTTTATATTATCAAGCATCGGTGTTAACATGGGTAAAAGAATGGATAACCCTCAGAAATAAAAGATTGTTGTATCTAGAGCAGTGGTGGCAAACCTATGGCACGGGTGCCAGAGGCAGCACTCAGAGCCCTCTTTGTGGGCACATGTGCCATGCCACAGAGATGGCAACCGTCCCTCTTCAACCAGCCGCCCGAGGTCCCACGTGGCCAGATGCATCCCGGCACGGCTGGTTTCCCTCCCCCCTGTCCCGTCCCTCCTGGCCTCGCATGCTCTCCTTTTCCCGGGCACAACCCACTGCATTGCCTCCTCAGCTGTTGGCCAGCTGTCCAGCTCAGAGGTGGCTTCTCTGAACTGCTGGCGGTGGGCTGTGGAGCTCCAGAGTACGCCGGTCGAGGAGCCGTCAGGCTGTGGCTACTGACAGACACTGGTGGCCCCCATGCGCTTGCTGACTTCTGTGTGTGGGGGACGATGGTGTCAGGCAGCAGCTGCCCTGGCCACGGCAATGGTATCCCCGCCCTGCCTCGCATCGACTCACCCCATAGGATGAGCCTCCTGTCCACCGCCCCACCTGCCAGAGACCCCCTGGATCTCCCCCAACCCTGCCCAAAGGCGTCCCTCCCCATGAGCAACATTGAGGTGACCACACCCACCCAGTCTGCCATGACCACCACAGCCACGCCCACCCAGTGGGCCACGTCTCACCTGGCATCCGGCGATAAATAAGTGGGTTTTGGCTTGCAGTTTGGGCACTCGGTCTCTAAAAGGTTCGCCATCACTGATCTAGAGGGCATGATTTATAACTTGGTTATAAATGTTGGAAATGTTGGACATGTTAAAGCAAAGAAATATTGGACAAAGATACATACTTGATAGAAAAGATGTTGGGGAAACATGTAGATTTTAAACCTGAACATTTTTTAATTAGGTATAATGCCAGAAAAGCTTGACAAACGAAGTATATATTTGATGTTGCATGTGACAACAGCAGCAAGAATTATATTTGCACAATATTGGAAAAATGAAGAAATACCATTGGAAGAAGAGAAAATAAAAAAAAACAGACTGCAGAAATGGACAGACTTACTTTGAGATTTAAAGAAAAAGAAGAAACAGAATATTTTCAAACTTGGGAGTTATTTTATCAATGGCTGGAGAAACGAACTAGGGATTAGGAACTTAATTTGTATTAGTGAGTGATAAACTCAGACAGCACGTTTGTTGAATGAGCACTGTTGAATTGAATTAAAAAATCAATAAAAACTTATTTTAAAAAAAAAATGAAATAGCCAGAGTTACAGGGTACTGGCATGGTCAGCTCCACACTGGCATCCTCTTAGATGGATTGGAGTGAAAGTGAGAGTCACCCGTGGTGTTTTTTCCCTGCCAATAGCAAACATTAGGCTGCTAGGGTTAGGGTTAGGAAAGAAAAACAGGAATCTATCAGCTGTTGCCATTAAATTCTCCCAAACCAGCTTGTTCTGATAGGAACACTCAAAAGAGTCACTACCGAAATACATTAAGTTTGGTCATTAGGGCAGCATAAATTGTGCCAACATATTTTTTTTTTTTTTTCCAGCTCAAAAGTGATAGGAATGCACAATAATGTGGACAGAAAGAAGAGTCCTCTGACTTGAAAATAGGAAGAAATGGCATGAGTTATATTTAGCAGTCCTAGCTGAGGGATTTCCAAAGACTGCCAGGAAAAGGTTCAAGAATTGCCACTCCTGGTAAATAAAATTGCATTCTAAATTTACAAACACTCTTGGTTCAGTTTATTTTTATTTTTATTTTATTTATTGGATCTCAAGGCCGCCTGACTCCAAAAAGACCTGAGTGGCTTTCAATATTTAAAAGAACATATAGTTTGACAAGGAACACGATTGCCTGGGTAAAAGGCACAGGGGGGGAAAAATGACCAGGGGCACCACAAGCATCCTAACCCCAGGCCTGGGAACAGTGCCAGGTCTTAAGAGACTTCCAAAACATTTGAAGGAGGGTTAACAAATTCCCACATGCGTGTTATGCAAATTTCTGTTATAGCTGTAGACTATTACTATTTATGAATTGTTCATTTTTGTTCATTGTATATACGATTTGGATATATTGTTCATTATATACAGTGTATATAATTTTTATTCAAGAAAAAATGTTTTATAGGTAACTTGCAAAGTAAGGCTTTTAGTTTCTGACTCAGAGATGACAGCATGAAAAAGATGAAGTCCGAATCATTATTCCTGCCTAATTGATTCTATGTGCTTTTAATTCAAGAGTTACTTTTGGTAAAAGATTAAGAATCGCGATTCAGATGAAGCGGCATGTATTACTGTAGGTGTGGGTAAAATTATGTTGTAGTAGTGCTGTTCATACGTGATTAATTGCCTCCAGAAAGTATAGCTGGCAGAAATGAATCCTGTGGCATTTACATTGGGGGGGGGGGTGTCCATTTTTTATCTACCATTTATGTGTAATTGCTAATTGAGATCATTCAGATATTTAAAACGACAAGCCTTGAGTATGCCAGTTGAATGCATCTCAGTCTTTGCTTTTAATTAGAACAAAGCAAGGCAATAAAAAAAACTTAAGAGGAGCAATAAGTTGAAGCTTAATTCAGAGAAGAGATGGGATGGATGTTGTTGTTAGTGAGTGGAATCAGTGGTTTCCTTGAGCTCTGGGGCTTCTTTGTTTAAATCTTGTAAGCTGCCTAGGGTTTTTGTGTGGGATAGACAGCTACATAAATTATACAAATCAATAAAAGAAATAAAGTTTGTGGATGGGTGACCTGCCTAAGCGAGTGAACTTCAACCTGTTTTGAAATCAGTTGCATTCTCTCTGAAGGATTCAGCTTGTAGTTGAAAGGGTTCCTAAATTGTTCCTCTAATCAGAGACCTACATGTCTTCTCTGACATAACACACCTCTTACCAACCTAGGTTGATGGGACCAGCTACTTCTCTATTTGGATAGAGATAGTCTGACCTTTTAAGTATATGCTGATAATGTTTCAGTTATGGTAGATGACTGAAAAGACTGTTCTTGAAGATGATTTCCAGATTTTAATTAGTTCCAAATAATGCAGAAAGTGTGATTATTTCCCCAATTTTATATAATTTCCAATGGCTCCTAGTTCATCTCTAGCCCTAATTCCAAATGCTGATATTAACCTCTCAGGGAAAACAATATCTGAAGTACCGCTTTCTTTCTAAATTCCTCACTGTACCTGTAGTCCCTGACTTACAACCATTTGTTTAGTCACCGTTCAAAGTTAACAACAGCACTGAAAAAAGTGACTTATGACTGTTTTTCACACTTACTACGGTAGCAGCATCCCCATAGCCATATGATCAAAATTTGGATAATTGGCAACAAGCATGTATTTATAACGGTTGCAGTGTCCTGGGGTCACCTTCTGACAAGCAAAGTCAATGGGGAAGCCATTTACTTAACAGCCATGTTACTCACTTAACAACTCCAGTGATTCGCTTAACAATTGTGGCAAGAAAGATCATAAAACGGGGCAAAACTCAATCGCCTTGCTTAGCAACATAAGTTTTGGGCTCAATTGTGGTCGTAGATCAAGGATTACCTTAAGATGATCTTCAAAGTCCTGTTGCGAGGATTAGATCTCACAAAGTCAGAAACAAATGGCCAAAACAAGGGATAGGTGGAAGTCATTTTTCCTACCTAAAAGAGTGGCTTCAGATCTGTTCCATAGTGCAAGCTGGAGAAAAAGGCACAAGAGTTTGAACCTTGATTCCCTTAGAAATATGGCTTGCATAGAGAATATATCCATGGAATTCTTTCATAATGACTTTGCTCCTTTTTCTTTTAGTTTTATAATAAGCCTTGAATCCCTGACTATACTTGTTGCCGGGTAGCGTTCTTACATTTGATACCATTGGTTATGGTATCTTACTGGATTATCTGTAGGGGTTGGGAGTCAGGAGTATCTTCTTACAGAGCTTTCATTCCTAAAGCCTTGGGCGATTTTGATCAGTAACAAAAGGAGATCTGCCAGCCACTACTGTTACGGAGAGCAACAGAGCTCAACACTCTTTGTTGCTATTATGAACTCTTTGGGAGAGGTTATCCAATGATATACAGCAGGGATCTTCAAACTTGGCCCTTTTATGACTTGTGGACTTCAACTCCCAGAATTCCTCAGCCAGTATGCCTGGCTGAGGAATTCTGGGAATTGAAGTCCACAAGTCATAAAAGGGCCAAGTTTGAAGACCCCTGATATAAGGTGAAGTCCACTGTTTTGAGTATCCTCAGTATTCGTAGAGAACCATGCAGATGGCCTTGGAGAAAACAGCCAAAAGCTGCTAGAAAAACAGCAGTTGAAGAAGAAGCATGCATTAAGCCGGGTAGGATAGAAGAAACAGACTTTATTTTATTTTTATCTATTTAGCAAATTTATCTGCCACCTATGTCATGGTTGAGGTTTGCTCCTCTATGACTCCCTGGGCTATAGGAGGGAGGGAAGAGGAAATACAGACAGATTTGCATGATTCAGTTACTGTAGCCCATCTCAATAAAGTATAGTTCTAGTCTTCCTGTGAAGTTAGTTTCCCAATTTGATCTACCTCACTTAGCTAATTAAGGGGGGAAATTAAACTAACAATAAAAAAATTACAAACAATTAAAATTACAAACTCTAAAAGAACAATGAATGTATAGGTATAAAAGAACAAGAACATCTATTTTTTGAAAATGATAACTTTCTTCAGTTTTACCACCATGATTCTGTTTTCAGACCAGCTTAAGACTACAAAAATCACATTACTTAGTCTTGCATCTCCTTCAATACAAAATTAATTTAAGGCTGAGGATCTTAGTTTTAATCATAAATTAGTAAGGTTTGAAGCTAGAATGAGGGCCAACATTATATATTCGTACATATAGTATATTTTGGACTTTTGAAATAAACGAGTAGCCTAAGAAACCTATAAAATTGTCTTTTATCAATTCAGCACAGTCCAGTTCAACATTATTCAACCAGCATTTTCCCTCCAGCTAGAAATATTGTAGAGGTGGGAATGCTGGCTGGGATTTCTAGGAATTGTAGACCTAACAAATCTAGAGGTCAGCAAGTTGGAGAATGATGACTTACATAGACTAGCAATAACTTCTGTGAGGAAAATGATATATTGCTTCAATTATCAAGAACAGATATATGGGAGATGAAGAAAGAACAGTATACGGACAACACAGATAGTTACTGATGTAATGGAAAAGAGTTGTGTGTTTAAAGTATGGTTTGAAACAATTTGATTCTGGCTTGTTTAAGTGAACAAGTTTAAACAAACTATCTCTCTCTGAGTTCAGATACCATAAACAGTTGTGGTTAGTTTAAAAACAATATTAGTTGAGGTTTCCGGTGCACTGAAGAAGAGAAAGTCGGAGATATCTGAACCAAACTTCCATAGCTGTGTGCTTCCATTGATGCTTAAGTAAGATGCATTTGAAGTGTTAACTCATGGAAATCCTAAACAAGTGCTGAAATAGAAGAATGTTCCAATGTAGATCTGCAGACTATGGAAAAAGTTGAAACAAAACAGGACAGAATGATAGAAGGATTCTGAAAAACAAGAACTGCCAGGGCCTGAAGTGATCTACCCATGTTTGTGCTGAAGCCATTACTTTGTGCGATAAATAGCTAAATATGAAAATAAAGCAACATGTTTATGTTAGAAATTCTAAAGATTTGGATGCCAGGGCTGTCATCCAAAAAACACAAGCAAATATCTAGAAGTAATTTTATACAGAGCAAGAGCTTATATTTTCCTGTGCTACTTAGACCCCGTTAACCAAAATTTATTTTTGATATATACTCTGGATGGTACAAAATAAAATTACAAGGGAAAGTGAAAACTGAAAACAGCTCAATGGTATATGTAATATCTTAGGATCACTCAGCCAAAATATTTGGGTATTATTAAACAAGGTTAAGTTGCTCTTCCATCACCAAAAACATTAAAATGCATAAACAATATTTTCCATAGGTAATGTCTATATTTATGATTTATTGACATTTGATGGTTGGCTTAGTTCCTTTGCATGTAGGAAGAGTGACATCTAGTGGAAAGCTTTTAGAAGAATTTTATTCAAATATTGATTTATAAAAACATGCTAGAATGAGCAAAATGCTTTGTTTTTTCTGTGGCTTATCTCTTGCACATTTGTCACACTTTCTCTATTAAGATTAGTGTGAATGAGTCTATTTTTCATCTGTTCCAGAGTGGCTAGACCGGCCAGTCCAAATTAGTATAGTGTAACACTTTGAAGGCAAAAAGGCACTTCAGGATACGTGGGGGTGGCCAGGAAAATGCTGGCAACCCATAAACTAAAGCCATCTGTTCTGTCTTGTACAGCAGCTAAACAGGGACATCTAGAGCCATCCTGGATTGCACTAAAGTGATGATATGCTCATGATGGTCTTGACACCATCTCCATCCTTCATATTTACATCCTGACATCTGAGGCAAGTCATGGGTTTTGTATCATTGTGTCTCCCCAAAATCAGATATAGCAATCATGGACTATATATGAGAAACCACTGCAGCCATGCAAATTAAAAAAAAAATCAGTACAACTAGGACTTGCAATTAAAGCAAATAGGTATTACCACATTAAAGAAAGTACAATTGAAACGAGAGAATAAACTAGTCACAGAAACATGAACCAAAATGCTTCTTGCAGGCTTTTTAGATGATCGTACTACATTTTTTTCCTACTCTGCCCACTAAAAAATGGAATGCAGTATACCGTTTCCTACATTTTATTTACTCAAAGGACAACTTCTGTTTGCAAGCTGTCCAGAGAAGGCAAGTTCAGACTTAGGGCGAGAGTTGCATTTCCCTTCTATGAGTTTGGTCCATGATAGAGAGAGAGGACTATACAAGAAAAAGAATAAGAGAGATAAAGAGAGTCCAAAGGCAAAAAAAAAGTGTGCTGAAGAGAGATTGGCCATTGCCATCCAGTTTTGACTCTTCAACGCCATGGATAGTGTAGTCCTTAACAGATTAGAAGATTGTTCACCCCTGCTTTTCTAGATGTTGAGGAAGAAGGGAATCCGTTCTAAACATCCAGCAAAGATGTCATGCATATAATACAGTGATGGTGAACATTTGGGGCTCATTGTGTCAAAAATTTGAAAAATACCTAATTTGTCTTCTTACTGTGAGAGCAAGTTACCCTAAGATGTCCTCTTAAGAGAACCCATTTACAATTCTTTTGAAGTTCTATAATAAAAAATTAGTTTGCTTTTTTTGCAAGAGTACAAAAATACTTATTTTTATGTGCCTTCCTGTTGCTGCTGCTGCAACAATAAATAACATGGAAGATTTTGGGAAGGAGGCTGCTTATAGGCTGAATTTAACCTTTTCATAATGTCTAAGCAGAGCTTCTCTTTTCTTTCCTTCCTGGCCTTGTTGCTTTCACCCCAACCCATTTTTATTTGGCCCCTTCTTTCTTTTTTAATCCTTCAGCACAGTTTTTCCCATCTCCATCATGTGGCTGTTTTGATTGCAAAGTGTTTAAAAATTGCAGAGTAAATACTCCCCAAAATTGGTGCTCTATAGCAGTGGTGGGATTCAAATATGTGAACAACTGGTTCTCTGTGTGGATGCCGCTTCTGGAAGTCCATTCTGGGCCTGGGCAACAAAAAATTAGCTACCAGTTCTGCCGAAGTGGTGCGAACCGGCTGAATCCCACCACTGCTCTATAGTCATTACTTTATGTTACCAAAAGGAAAGGAAAGCTGATTCAGAAAATTACAGACCAGTGAGTCTACTAAGTGCAACAAGTAAGCTTTATGCCCATCACCTTTATTGGAAGTTATTTAAATGAAGATGTCGCTGTGGAGGAACAAGTAGCCTTTGAGGAGTTCAGGAGTTAATTCTGCAGTTTGATACATTAAATGCCATCAAGTCAGTACTGACTCTTTGAGACCACATCAATAGATTCTCTCCAGAACAATCATCTTCAGCTTAGCCATTTACAGTGGGTACTTGAAACTTTCTTGAACCCTTTTGAAATTTCTGCATAAGTATGAGTTTAAAATATGATCTGTTCTCCACATTTGTCCCAATTAAGCAAAGGAGTCAAAAACTCTATCAGAGGTGTACTCATTGCTTTTGTAATCTAATCAATCCACCTTGCCACTGGCTAGCCTTCAACTTTTCAAAATGTGATCATCAGAGTCTGGTCATTAGTGCTTCATGTTGGAATTTTGGTTTGATACGTTCTGTTCTATGGCTCCCTTAAAAGTATTTTCCAGCCCCAAAATAGAAATACATCAGTACTCTTTCTGTCCAGCTACTTGAAAGTCCAGCTAACGTCACAACAAAAATCATTACTTGAACAGTTATAATCTTTGTTGTATAGAAACATCATGGCATTCAAACATCCTTTCCCTCATGGCAGCCCTACCAGATGTTAGCGTGCCGCATATTTTGTGACTGCTAGATTTTTTGCTGTTGATGATCTGTTCTAACAAGTAAAATTTATTAATAGGTATCTTTTTATTTGGTGCACCTGTTATTACAGTCTGTCTTTACTCTTTGCTCTTTGAGTTGATTAGTTCTTGTAGATTCTCTCTGAGAAATGCAATCAATGTAATACAGATTATTGATGCTTCTTCCTCCAATTCAGCACTATGTGGCTGACAAATATCCTCCCCCATGTGTGGCTCTTTTTATGATATTTGTAGATTTTAAATCTGTATAATGTGTAAAGAGAGTTTAGCTGGATTAATATACCTAAAAGTCAAACTCAAACTTTATGGGCCTCTGTCAAAACAATCCCCATGCAGCCATGCATTTTGGCACCCTCACATTTCCATTTTTTTTACATTTGTTTGTTAAATAATTTATTGATCAGTCTTTCACTCATGAACACTGGTAGCTGGAGGTTGTCCAATCTAATTTCCTTAATTCAGTTCTTGCAATTGTGAATTGGTATTAGACTTGGACAAAACAGGATTTGTTTCTTTTTTGAACTTTGGCTAAAATGTGTACTGACCAGATGTGCTTTTGAATTTTAAAAGGCAATTTTAAGTCAACATTGAAGAGAACTCCAGAGGAGAATTTTTATCTTTCTGTTTTTGGTTCAGGATTTGTTATAACATTGATCTTGAAAAACAACATATATGGAATCAGATTTATAAAAAGATAGTTCAGCCCCCAAACATCTTGTATGCAAGATTGACTAATAACAACTCTGCCTCCACCTCCCCGATTTCAATCTGCTGAAATCAGGTGGCTTTTTTTTTTGTCTGCTTATTTGAATGCCCTTTTTTGAGCACTTATGGCAGAAGATACAATCTGAGTATATTTGAAGTAAAAATGTTTTTTGTCCATTTTATTAAGAAACGTTTATTAAGAAAACGCTAATTATGCCATTCTTAAGATGCTTTTTCAGACAGGAAATCTCACTTCACTTCAACTTCTATTAGAGTTAACAAAAATTGTTGCCATTATTTGTCTCCCACATCTCTTGCAGGTTAGCAAGATTTAAGGTGCCCCAATTTTGGCTATCTGTAACAACTTTTGTTTAGGGTTATATATTTTGTTTAGGGTTATTGTCGGCCCTCCTGGGTAAGCCAGACAGAAACATGACCAGATGAGCTATTTCTACTTTATTGTAAGGCTACATTAACAGAGTCTTACAAGTCTGAAAGTATAAATCTCTTGCACTCTCTTTTTACAGCTGATCAATTTAGAGTGGGTCATTCCTATGTTTCTTCGGCCATTAAGCAGTTGTGGGCTCTTTTATCCGATCGTTTCTTAGGCAGCATCTCTTCCCCTATTCCTCAAAGTCATTCCCACACACCATAACAGTTATATATTTTCTCTTTTGGGGCTCCCCTCCTACCATCATTCTGGTATGCTGGTCTTTTGACTGCAATAGTAAACTAAAGTAACATCATTTCCCCGTTACTAATCTATAGCATCTTCATAGTCTGGATCACTAGGGTGGTGTAGAACAATTGTTGCTATTTTAGCACTTTGTTGATTGGACGACTCTAGAAAACCCTATAAATTGTTGCTTGTAGAAAAATGAAGGAAGTATATAAAACTGTTCAACAGAGGGGAAAATATTATTCAACAGAAGAGTATTCTATGCTTCCTCAGAATTCCAGCCATCTACTTTTGTTTGAAATTCTCAATAACACTCAAAGAACATTTCACAATCACGTGGCAGTTGAAACACATCTCACCTCTTTAAGTACTTGTTGAAGTTTTTTTGGCGGAGGATTTAAAATATTACATGTTCTGCTTATGTGCTTGTTTATATTTAGACTGTTAAACTTTTTTGAAAAAATAGTATCGAGTTCCTAATTAAACATTTGCTTGTTGCATCTGAGGCTATGGGGAAGGATTGCAAAATAAAATTTGTTTTACAACTGTGCTTTGTCTACTTTTTTCTTGGTTTTTTCCCCCCCACTTTGATCCACCTTTTAAAAAAACTGGTTTCATTTAAGATTTCTCAATTTAATTAGATAATAAAATTATGATTAACCTTCTAATCTGTAAGTGGGAGCTCAAAATTTGTCTGTTGCCCAATGGAGAAGACAGAAAATATTTTTAAACTTATCATGTTAATTTTTCTTCTCTCCCTGTCTCTAGGGCTGATCTACACACCAAGTTGTCCTAGTATGGGCTATTAAGCATTCCTTGAGCTTCTCTATTTGTCTAGCTCACTGGAAAGATAAAGTAGTAGCATTTTCTGATTTGTGCCAGCTCAAGTAGTACAGTCTGGTTCATCTGTGGTGCTTCCTTTCATTGGCAAGGCCCTCCATCTCATTTAGCTACAATGCACTATGGCTGGAATGCACCCTCCCCTGCTCACTGGTTCCTGCTTTCCCTAGCCATTTTATCCTGGGCTCTTGGACCAATGAAACTCAGATCCTTCCTTCCTTCCTTCCTTCCTTCCTTCCTTCCTTCCTTCCTTCCTTCCTTCCTTCCTTCCTTCCTTCCTTCCTTCCTTCCTTCCTCCCTCCCTCCCTCCCCAGGTAAACTTGACAAGAGTCTTACTATTTTTTTGTTCTAGTGCAAGTGAAAACAGTGCTTGCCAAAAAGGATAAAGTGCTGTTTCTTTCTTTCTCTGTACACTGGTTCCATCAGTGAAGGCCTCAGATGGGAAAGTGTGTATCTGCGAGAATGGATTAATGGATGGCGGCTCATGCAGACATTCTATCACTTGGCACCACAGATTTTCAAAGGTTTGTCCACAGAAAGAAATCTGCTTTCCTGGCATATGTGGGAAAAATAAACAATCAGGGACTGTGGTGGTAAATGTGAACCAGACAGATTATTAGTCCATCATCATAGCCAAAGTGGAAGAACAGCTTGAAACCTTGAAAGGAATTTCTTAAACCAGTTTCATTTCTAACCAGCTTATGGGAGACAATCAAGAGCAACAAAGATGATAAGGGGTCTGGAGGCTAAATCATACAGTGAAGAGTTGAGGGAGCTAAGTAAGTCTAGCCCAGGGGTAGGCAACCTTGTCTCTTTTATGACTTGTGCACTTCAACTCCCAGAATTCTTGAGTCAGCATGGCTGGTTCAGGAATTCTGGGTATTGAAGTCCACAAGTCATAAAAGAGCCAAGGTTGCCTACCCCTGGTCTAGCCTATCAAAGAGAAGGATTAGGTGGGATATGGTAACTGTCTTCCAGAACCTGAGGGGCTATCACAGAGAAGAGGGGAATGACTTATTCTCCAAAGTACCAGAAGGCAGGACAAAAAGTAATGGGTGGAAGCTTGTTAAAGACAGATCCAACCTAGAAGTAAGGAGAAATTTCCTGACAGAACAATTAATCAATGGAATAGCTTGCCTCCCAGAATTGTGGGTGCTGTATCACCGGAGGTTTTCAAAAAAATACTATAAGTTGAACAGCCATTTTGCCAAGATGATATAAAGCAGGGGTAGGCAGCCTTGGCTCTTTTATGACTCGTGGACTTCAACTCCCAGAATTCCTGAGCCAGCCATGCTGAGGGGAAAGGGAGAGGTTTCCAAGCTGAGCCATGCTGGCTCGGGAATTCTGGGAGTTGAAGTCCACGAGTCATAAAAGAGCCAAGGTTGCCTACCCCTGGTATAAGGCTTCTACCTTAAGAAGGGGGTTGGACTAGAAGAAGACCTCCGAGGTCTCTTCCAGCCCTATGATTCTATGTTCAATGAATACCTTCCTCTTGAGATAGGGATTGCCCCTAATTTTGTAGCCTTCAAAAAAGCATTGAAGAGCTTATTTTTCACAGAGTGTTCGGTATTGATCATGAAAAGCTTGCTGTATTGTAGTTGGGAATGAATGGTTCAGTTTTAAGCTATTCTGTTGCTTTCATTGCAAACCACTTTGGGTCTTAGGAAGTAGGGTATAAATGTTCATATAAATAAATTTCAGGGTTATGTTTTTTTACATTGAACTGGTATGGTTTAATCACAAATTTTAATTTGTAATGTGCCCTCTTCTAATATGTAGTGTACATATCAAAGATGCCTTCTTTTGCTCTTTAGTTTGAATTTAGAACTTGATACAATAATTACATATCATAAAAAATATTAAAGGAAATACAGAGGAGGGAACAGAGCATAATAATCTACAATACGAAGTTGCTATGTTTTATAGAGAAAGCCAATTTGCTGCAGTGGTTTAAGATACCAGGCTAGAAACTAAGAGTTTGTGAGTTCTGGTCCAACCTTAAGCACAAAACCAGCTGAATGTCCTTGGGCTAGTTATTCTGTCTCAATCCTGGGAAACAGGCAAGGGCTGAAAATGTTGCCAAGAAAACTGCAAGGACATGTCCAGACACTCACCAGGTGTCAACGCTGACTCCAACAACAACAACAGTTTTATAGATAACCCAGTAATATCCTTAATCTTATTTTATTTATACATGAATATAGCATCCTCTCATTTTCTTTATAATATGGAGTAAATCAGGGTGATTACATTGTACCAGCACTGTGACACAGTTCTGACAAATGTAAGGATTTCTTTATCTTGATATGAAGATTCTGGGGAAACTTTCTCATATAACAATTTAAATTTATTCACGGATGTGATAGAAATGAAACAAAACTTCAGTGGAATTCCTTTGGGTACTGTATTCAGAGTAAGATAATTGTGATAAAGATAAATTTAACTCCCAAGGTTGAATTACATTTTGAGAGGTCTTCCTATTTCTATTTCATTTTATTACTTTAATTTATAGGAAACTGAACACATTTCCTTGGTAGGAGCATAGGAAGACTTTCACTTGTAGATTAAAATCACTTGTTGGGAAAAGGTGAAATTAATTTCCCACACTTTCAGATTTATCAGTGGGCTGTCAGTCTAGCTGAAAATAAGGAACTTTAGCTTCTCTTTGAGCTCTAACTGAAAATCATTATTTCATCCCATGTTGGGGTTACATTTATCAATACTGTTACATACTTTCTTCTGTTAAATGGGTTGTCAAAATCAAGCACGTGTATATTGAAAGACAGAAAAAGGTTAAACCATTATTTTGTCATATATTTCAAGGGAAAATTATATTATGTGAGATTACAATATTTACCCACCAAAATAGTGTTTATGTTAATTAACTGTGGCTTTATAGGGTTGGCAGCAAATTATCTTATCTTTAATATCTATTGCTTTAAGTTGCGTTATCAGGGACTGGAACTCCATTCTGCTTACAAAATCAGGGTTCTACCACTACGTTGTGATCCTTTCTCCATTTGTTAAAAATGTTTTTTTTTTAAAAAAAAGCATGGTCAAATAGCACTTCTGATGAATCAAAAGAAGGACAATTTTGTTTTTTCACCCCAAACCTGCTGCAAATCATTATTCTTTCTACCCCTGTTTACTGGAATGCTATCCTCATTTGGGGGATTCACACATTGTATGAAGCCTAAGGCTGCCTGTGTGTACGAGTTGCAAAAATCCAGATGATCACAAGATGATAGCAGACAGAAAGAAATTAAGTTGTCTAATTTGTTGCAGCTCAGATTTGCTAACCATAGCTAAGCCCCAATGGGATTTTCTTGTTTTGAGTCGAGTGTTAATAGGTAAACCAGAGTGCTATGACTTATTGGACAAACTATACTTTAAAAAGTCTTGCATACAATTGTGGAACAAACTATACTTTAAAACAGGAGTGTCAAACTGCCAACTTGCGGGCTGGACGCAACACGCAGAAGCCACACCCACCCCATTGCCGGCAATGGCAAAACAGTCCTGATACGTCGCACGACGTCACGTGACGTCGCGAGTTTGACATGTCTGCTTTAAAATGTCTTGCACACAATTCCACACTTGAATTGTTAAAGGAGGAAAAATGCTAAGAATTTTTATGAAATTACCTAACAAAATTATTTTTACATTAATGCATCATCATGTAAAATTGTAATCAACATTTGTTATCTAATTCAATAAGCAAAACAAGACAACCAAAGCAAGGTTTGTTCTAAGCATGTATGAGGTGAAGCAATAAACATAAAGCTAATAATAAAACAGTTGTATTAAATTACAAATTACAAAAAATGAATTTGAACACTGTTATTTCGTGTATCTTCCAAAGCACCTTTCTTATTTACCTCTCTGTTGTCTTCACTGAAAACATTCCAATTTCTTTTCTTCTTTTCCAAAAGTTAACATTTAGCAGCAGGTACAATTTTATTCCAAATTATTCCTATAAACCAATAGGCATAGTTTGAACAATGCTGTTCCATGTGTTCTTTCAGAAATTCCCATATATTAAACATAATACATTCCCAGATTAAATGTAATAGCCCATATTGATCAAAATGTATGAGCATATATGTGCACCCAGGGAAAGATATAAGCAATGGAGAGAATGGAATCCAATTGTATGCAGTATGACTTGGAAATAACCACTTCAAAATTAAAGTTATAAAACTTATTCCATTGTAATGTACATGTAATTGCAGAAATCCAAACTCATGAGAAAAGTTTTTCTTTGTAGTGTTAAATTAAGAATTGAATGTAGGTGTTTATATATCTTTGGAAGTCGGAAGTCATTCTGTATATATTTTTGCTTTCCTTTCTTTTTCCTTATATCTTTCTGCACCTCTATTCCTATCTGTTTCCTCTCTATCTTTATCTTTCCTCTGGATTGTTATATGTTAGTTTTTATGTGTGTGTTTTGTAACATTTAATGAAATAATTATTAAAAAAAGAAAAGTTTTTATTTTTTTATCAACACAAATGACAGTTGGTTCATACATGAAATGTCTGCAAATCTCCATTGAGAACTTAAGAATATGATTAAACATTTATAAATTAGAAAGCCTGATTCCACAATTACCATATTTTTTGATTACTGATTTAAGAGCCATCAAGTTGATGTCCATCCTTAGTGACCACATAGATTTCCTTCATGACAATCTATCCCTAACCTGATCCTTTAAATTTTCCAATATTGCACTCACCACCACTGTAATTGAGTCCACCTGTCTTGTGGCTGGTTGTCCTCTTCTTCTCTTTCCTTCCATCTTGCTTAGCATTTTTCAACTCTATACCTATTTACTCAGAACTAAGCCTTATTGTTTTCTATTGCTCTTATTCTCAAATCAATATGTCATCATCATCATCAATATGTTATCATCATCATCATTCTAGCCATTGTCTATCCACTGCAGGATGAAGGCCTCTTCCACATGTTTCCAACAATGTAGTCTTGAGTTTTCTTTTGCCAATTGGGCCCACAATACTTGCTGATGTGGCCGATCCATCTTGTTTTAGATCTCTCTTGTCGATGCTTTTTATCAAGTGAAATCCATTCTATGACTGCCTTGGTCCACCTGCCATCAGTTCTTCTTGCTGCGTGACCAGCCCATTTCCATATGTACAAATCAATATGTACAGCATAGGATTCCTGCTTTAGTTAAGTAGTTTCTTAAATGTATCCCTGTCCTATGTTACTTTATATATAAAAAGAGAAACTTTTATCTATCCTCAATAGAAAGAAAGCTCAATTAGACCACTAATGCTACAATGCACAATAATCTCTAGCTATTTTCCAGTTATGAAGAACATTGTTTCATTTTTCATAACTGGTTTATAGCTTTTTCTTTTTTTTTGCCATTCAGAAACACAATTTGAGAAGAAGCATTGTGAAATGCTTTATATATATGTAAAGTGTTTAAAAGCTAGTACATTGTAGAACTCACAAACGCCACGATCCCAAATCCTTAATCTCTATCCACATCGACACCAAACAACACCAGTTCAATTGGAGCAACACTAAAATCATCGGCCATGCTACCACCTGCCACGCTCGTGAGTTCATCGAAGCCTGGCCCTCCACAACCAATTCCATCACCAGACACATTGACCTACAATCAGCCTATGAACCCCTCAGAATCCAAATCAACCACACAGCCAACCAGACAGTACCGACCCTCAACCCACAGAAGCCCCCTCTCCCCCCAGTTCACCTCCCAATGACCCTGACCTGAAGTAACCTCTCCATCACAAGACCCATCACAAGCCTCTCTCTGTTGACTCACACCTGACCCATCACAAGTCCCTCATTTGACACACCCTCACCTGAAGCCCTTCTAAACAGAATCCACTGTTGTTGCTGAAGATGTTACCTAGCCTGGTAATGAAATGTTTGGAAACCAACCCACAAGCTCTGAGAACGAACCTTATTATTATTGTTGTTGTAGTAGTAGTAGAAGTAATAGCAGTAGTTATTGTTGTTGTTGCTGTTATATTCCATATCCTGAAAACATTTGAAAACTTCTGATTTAGGTTACAATGACAAACAGTGGTGCATTGAGAAATGTAGATTGCCCTTAAGCAGTATTGGGTATTTTCAGTACTGGATCTATTGAAATCAGTTGTGTTAATTAGTCACAACACATGCAAATATAGTACCAAAAGTTTAGCAAAAGTTTATATGACACTATTGATCAAATGTCTGCTACGTATTGCAAAGTGAGGCAGTGAATATGTCCTGGCACATCTAAATATGGATAGACCATTGTTCCTGCTCCGGGGGTAATATGTGAAAAGATGTGTATGGAATTGTCGACTTTTATTTTAACCATGTTCTGATTGAATAATTACTCAGTAGTAAATTTTGAATGTTTAATAGGTATTAGTACTACAGACAGCTAGATAAGAATTGTAATGCCATGCATGCATGAGACTAAAAACAATATTTGTGCGGTCTCTGAATCCCATGTTTTTATCCTACAGAGCAAGCTTTTGATTATAGTTGAAGAAACTGAAGCTCACTTTTCTGCTCTCTGACACTAGGAATATGAGAAAGTGCTAATGTATATGACTTGCTCTTTGTATCATTTCCCCAAGGTTCAAAATATTAAGTGTGGCCTTTGGTGCCCCACCTAAAGCTTCCACCACTGAATTAGGGCAATTCTGCTTTAATAGCATCAGATCCAAGTGATGACAAAAAGAGACTACAGTCATACAACTTTAACAACAAAAAAATAACTATTTTCAATTTTCTCATGTGAGTTTATTTTGGCCAGATTCTCAAATGGTTAACAATAGAGGTTTTGTACTGAATTAAATGACTGTTTAGATTTCTAAAAATACAAAGCAAAGAAACCTACCACAAACATCTATGAAACTTAATCGAACACCTTAAAAAAAATTCCCCTCATTGGTTGATCAGGGAAACTAGGTTTTTGGTCTATGTTCACAATAGATTCTCAAAAACTACTTGACTTAGTTTTTCAGTAGTGATAGGCATATTTTTTTTAAAAAAAAAAATGAACAAGATTAATTAAACTGCTAGATGTAGAATAAAGCATTTAAGAGAGGGGGGTGTATAGTATGTGTATTTAGTATGTGTCTATGTGCATGTGTGAATTTCACCATACACAAAGTATTCTTTCATTACAGCATTCACTCAGTAGGCATGAATGAAATCCGAGATCTTTTTAATAATAAACTAGAGCTTGTTTATAAGTTGGAGAAGTTAAAGAAACTAAACAGAACTCACAAACCTCTTATCTAAATGAGGAAAGCATAGCAGCACTGACAACCTGTGATAAAGATTACTGTCCTTCATAGATCTCCCAAAGGCCCAAGAGGAAAGGCAGGGCAATGTTCCACTGCTGTGCTGTTCCAACCCCACACAACAAGCAGAGAACAGACCAGATGACAGGTAAAGCCCCAGATTCTTTATCTCCTGCATAAAGGTATGGCTTCCTTTTGATTTTTAATTGGGTAATTAAAGCACAGGATGTTCAAACTCAATTATCTTTAATTATGGTCCAAGATCAGTAGGAGGACAGCAACCTGTACAACAATCCAAGTGTGATCCAAAGATATAACAACATTGTAACAGTTTAATACTTCTGTTAACACTGAGGACAAATTGAGAATGCGGTTCCACATAGAAACATGCACGTGTTCTAAGGCAGGGGTCTTCAAACTTGGCCCTTTTGTGACTTGTCGACTTCAACTCCCAGAATTCCTCAGCCAGGCAGTTGGGAGTTGAAGTCGACAAGTCATAAAAGGGCCAAGTTTGAAGACCCCTGTTCTAAGGTGTCCAGACCCACCTGTGACACAAGGGTACAGATAGTCCTCGACTTACAGCAGTTTGTTTAGTGACCATTTGAAGTTACAATGGCACTGAAAAAAGTGATTTATAACCATTTTTCACACTTACGACCATTGCACACGCCCATGGTCATGTGATCAAAATTGAGACACTTGGCAACTAACTCATATTTATGATAGTTGCAGTGTCCCTGGGTCATCTTTTGCGACCTTCTGACAAGCAAAGTTAATGCGGAAGCCAGATTCATTTAACTGTGTTACTAACTTAACAACTGCAGCGATTCGCTAAACAAGTGTTGCAAGTAGGGTTGTAAAATGGGGCAAAACTCACTTAACAACTGTCTCACTTAGCAACAGAAATGTTGGGCTCAATTGTGGTCGTAAGTCAAGAACTACTTGTATTGCCTAAATTCTGCAGAGATTTTTTTTATTTCTGCAACCATAATTGCAGAAGGGAGGGCATTAGAGTACACTCTGGAAAATGATATTGAAGTACAAGGTTAAAGGTTAAAACAAGATATGTTGTTATTTCTGGAAATCCTTTAGGGATGTTCTGCTGGCAGGGACTGAAAAGCTGATGCTTTAAGGATTTGTCTACAGCAGGGGTGTCAAACTCACAACATCACGTGACATGTCACGATGTATCGTGACTTTTTTTTTCCCAATAGGGTGGGCGCGGTTTCAGCATGATGCATCCGGCCCGTGGGCCGGCAGTTTGACATCCCTGATCTACAGATAAGGGATGGGATAAAGAGGGGGTGGGGAGTCACTAAGTTTATTTATATTTGTGATGAAAGTTGGAAGTCACTTCTATATATTTCTTTTCTCTTTATTCTTTATTTCTTACTCTTTTTTTCTTGCACTTTTTACTACTTTGCCTTACCTGTGGTCAAACATTCTGTTATCTATCTGGTGATCCTTGCTGCAAACAATCAGCTGCTAAAGATAGTAAAAAGGAGTAAGTATCTGAATTTCATAGAGACTGGAAAAATGTATCTCCCGTCTGCATAAATGGTCTGAGCAGCAGTTATATGCCAGAAGAGAGTAGGACTCCTATAACTGGCTGCTTCAATCAGTTGGTGTCAGGAGATTAGAAAGGCAGCACATTTCCTCCTTTTCAGCACTTTCCAATATTTATTTTCAATTCTATAAGATTTTGAGAGGATTTATAACATAAATAATGAGATCAGCGTCCTCTTAGCAGCTACACAATTAGAATCGCAGCAAGATTTAGGAAAACATTTATGAATAGTCCTATTGTTTCTATAGATATTACTATTATAAATTGTAATGTAAATGTGTGAAATGTGTAGATCTCCTGAGTTTGGTTAGGGACATAGTGAGGTTGAAAGCAAGGTTTCTGAAGAAATTTACTGAAATGAATGCCAACTGAGAAATTAAACCAGATAATGATTATACAACTAAGGTGGCCTCCAATTAACTCTGGATTGGCCAGTTTCCTCAGCTGGAACATATTGAGGTCTAGCAGATTTATAACAAACAAAATTAAAGTTGTTGCAGAAAAGAAGGGGCAAATTATCCTTGTTTGTTCTAGATACCTCACAAAATAGGGGATATCATTGGACATTAAAATATAAACAATATTGGAAAATCTTTACACAGACTGGAAGGTAAAGGGGCTGGGAACATCCTTTTCAAAATGCCCCATTTAAAATAATTAAATCCAATGTATTAGGCATTCCTGCAAAATTACTCACAAGATCCCTAGATTTACATGAGATTTACAAAAAAAAACTTGTAATCTGGATAAATCTTCAAGGTCAAGAGAGAAACTATTGAACCAAGCATGAAGTGAATTATCATCAAGCTCTATCCTAGCATCAAAGTCTCTGATCAAAATTAAATATGTAGAAGAAAAGTAGCCATGCAGTGTTCAATATACTGGACTAAGTCATGCCTCGACTCTTCAAATTGTGCTTTCAATCTTGCAGAAGCTATCCAATGAGCCACAGAGCTCATGACAATAATTTTCCCATATGTCAGCAAGTACACATTACGATAGTCAAGGCAGACCTGTAGCTGGCCAAATAGCTATGAATTGCAAGAAAAGAGATGTTTCTGAGTTTCACTGCCAGGTCTCAGAATGCCAGGTCTCAATGTTGCCTTTTTTTTCTTTAAGAAGTTTTTATATCCCATCTTTGCTTGTAGTAACATTTGACTAGAAGTAGATGGTTTCAGTAAATGTCTTAGCTAATGTCTGCTTAGGCCCAATACTATCAGAATCAAAACACCTGTCAAGGGGAGGATAGTTTTGTATGGACTTGTTATTTGCACCAAAAAGAG
This sequence comes from Azemiops feae, assembly GCA_023970755.1. Classification (NCBI taxonomy): domain Eukaryota; kingdom Metazoa; phylum Chordata; class Lepidosauria; order Squamata; family Viperidae; genus Azemiops; species Azemiops feae. The sequence goes on along the minus strand of JALGBA010000340.1, from coordinate 537,252 downwards.
CTGAAGGTCGTGGATGAAGCTGGTATATGCTCTCAAAACCTCGGCCTCTCCTTAGTTAAACAACTGTGGCACTTTGCAAAATGGCTTCCCTTAATGCATAGAATTATGCTTTTATGACATCAAGGCCTTCAGTAGAATAGAATTGCAATGGGTTCACAATGGAGGATCTGCTTAACGATCAGACTTCACAGATTAAAAAGATACAACACCAACTTTTTCCTATTTTAGCCAGCAGCACTTCAGTTGCTGTGTCATGCTAGCTTTTTAAATTTAAATTCCTGGTCAGAAAGAGACTGTACATCTTAGCATTTGGGATGAAAACAAAGGTAAAATTGGCTTGGGGATTAAATGTTACACAGAAAGTTTAGTGGAGCCATCATCTAAAGCACCATGAAAAATGAAGCATGATTGGAAGATAACCATTTTGAAACAAGTTTATCCATTTCATTAGTCAGATGCACTATTAGATAAGCAATCCTTTTAAAAAGTAGAGCATTCATAAATAAGAGATTAGGTTTGTTCTCATATACCATTTCAAACTAACTTGTGCAAATACAGTCTGGCATAAATCTTTGGGAGAGTAAGACTTGGTGACTTTCTATAAAAAAAACATGGGTCTGCTGTTGAAAGTGATAGTCCTGTGTTGAATTCTCCCTTTTGTTCTGCCCCAACTACTGCAAATTATCTTATACACGAAAGGCAGTACACTACACTTTAGTAGAATGGGAACAGAAAAGTCTTCTTAAAGCTCTTACAGAAGACGCTATGTGTCTTTTTACAATTTCCATCGCTGTCACTTACCATGATCATAAACATATGTTGTACCTTTTTGTTATTGTAGAGGTTTGCTAAATCATTTTACAAAGGCACTTGCTACTGTCAGAGATATTGTTAATGGCTTGGATCCAGAGAACTGCTGATGGAAAGATGCTGGTGCCATTTAGCAGTAGTTCCTTCTATTTCCGGCTATCCTTAAGGAAAAAGTATGAAAATAGAACAGAAGCAAGAATAAAATGAAGGATGAATATAACACCCTCTCTGACAACCAAGCCTTATCCCGTATTCTTAGAATTAAGTATGTGACTTCATTCATAGGCTTAATCTATGGCACTTCCTTAAAAACAAAAAGCACCACACCCCATTGTCTCTGCTTCTGTTAAGAATAGCTTATGGCTATACTCCTTCGTAAGGTGGATTAAAGCAAAGGACAAAATTAGTACTTCTGAATGGGTGTAGATAAATACCCACTGGTGTGACTGGATACACACAGATTAAATAACATGTCAATATCATATAGACCATTGGATGCGCTCACTCCCTTTCATCAGTTGGCCTGCACCATACTCAGTAATACACCCGTGTCCCATTTGTAAAAAGAAAATTCTTAATGTATGCAACGCAACGTTTTAGCCGCAATCCTGTGCCCTCAAGTCTAAAAGGAAGCAAAACTTTTTTTAAAAAAAAAATAGCTATGTCTGAATCTCAGCTTGATTTGCCCTAAGCCGGGGATTATTGAAAACGATGGCAGGAAATGTGACCGGAAGGCAACAGAAATAGAAAACAGTGACCTCAAACAAACCTACTGGTAAATAAGCCATGAAACTCAAGGGATGACTGCCCCAATTAGTCTCCACAGCTTATTCACGAGCAAGCGAGGACAAGAAAGCGATTTCTCCCTGCCCATCATTGTTCTTCCAATCCTGTAATTCCCCTCCCCAGCATCTTATAGCATTCTAGAGCTTTTGGTGAGTGGCTGACTCGTCTCCTAGCAACCGACATCAGCACCCTCCCTCCCTTTCGATCCTCCTCCTCCCCCCTCTCTGGTTGAGTGACCTCTGGCTCCCGCCTCTTCCGTTTCCGCCGCTGTCGCCTTCTTCTTTGCCGGATGAATGCTATTGTTTCTCTGCCGGCAGCAGGTAGGTGAGATTGGGGCGGGGAGGAGGGAGAGATGGAAAGAGGATGTCCCAGGAGAAGTTGCAGCTCCTTGGAACAGCCTTCCCCGCCCTTTTTATAAGCTAGCTAGACTACAACTTCCATAATCTTCGGCAGTGGGTGGGATCCTTGGCTCTGTCTTCCAGTATACTATTAAGAATAGAATCCTACGACGAGCAAGGTAAATTGCCTCCCTCCTAGTGTGTTGCTGAGGACGCTTGTTATAAAGGAGAGATAAAAAATCCCAATTGGTTTAGCAATCTGCTTTCCTAGACACTCTGGTTTTAGGCTGAAGCAGCAGCAGCAATGGGAGGAACACCGGTTGAATGAATGAAAGTGACAGTCGTTTTAAAAGAGGTTTTCTTCATTTTTCTCTGTTTCAGATGACTTGCTCTGGAGCTGCTGCAACTGTCTGACTCGTGATGCACAGACTGACATTGGAAATGAGAGGGAAATCAAGCTTTGTTTTATCCCAGTTGTGAGTATGCATGTGTATAATGGAACTGCTGAATGGGCCCGCCTTAACAATAATTGGTCTTCGATGTCAGGAATAAGAAACAAGAAACGTGCTAGCTTTGTGTTGAACAAAGAGGGAAATAAACAAGATAGCATTATTAGAGGCAAAGAGAAAAATGTGTGTGGGGGGGGTGTTTAGCTGAGGTGGTTGCAGTTTGAGTTGGAGATTGGCCTAGTATTTCTTTGTTTATTTACTAAAATGGGGAGCACATTGGTTATAGCAGATAAGTGAATACCATTGTCACTGTGAAGAATAAATACACATTGTGAAATAAAGTGTGGACAAAGGAGTAAATTATCTAAAGAGACTAGCAATTCTTTTGAGGATAAAGGACTCATCTGACTTAAGGAAAAACTATTGATATACAGTGCTAGAATAATTAAGATAACTGAAATGAACACACAATAATTTTTATACTAGGCCAATTAATGTACCGTAATAATAGCAAAGATGATTTCTTTAGGTCTACAAGTTAGTGTTATCTTACATGATTGAATTAATTATCTAGAGTGACAGTAAATCAATAGAAGATGGGAGAGGCTGAAAGCAGATCTAAATCATCTTCAGGATTGCTTCCAGAATGGAGTTTGGCCTTCTGGACTCTGTGCTCAGTGATGGTACCAGTCATGATCACCTTGTGGTGCAGTTTTCGGCGATCTCGGAGGCAAGGATTTCTGCAGGATATCTTGCATAAAAGCAAGCATGATTGGCAAGATATAGACTTCTTTAGCCAGCCTACTTATTGCTGTGTCTGCACCCAGCATATTCTCCAGGGAGCTTTCTGCAACTGCTGTGGGCTGTGTGTTGATGAAGAATGCCTGAAGAAAGCTGATGGTCTTTTCCTATGCAAGGAAATTGTGACAAGATGCCAAGATGGGAGACCGGCTTCTATGGTGCACCACTGGATCCGAGGCAATGTTCCGCTGTGTAGCTACTGTGTGGTGTGCAAACTACAATGTGGTACACAACCCAAGCTCTGTGATTACAGGTAATGCTGCAGATTTAAATACCAGGGCAGTGGTAGAGGAAATAACACAATGATGTATGTGTTCCTTATTTATCCTCTTTAAATTTCTGGGGCTTGATCATTACGTTGTGTTTTATGCAAGCCACTGATTATAGTTTGTTTAAAGTGTTGCCTTTTAATTATGGATGGCATCTTTGGGTTGGAAAGATTTTTGCATATTCTTTTGATAGAATTGAATTATGAATAGGATAGGGTTTTGCCAAAGCTAACTCTGATGGTGCTCTAGGTCAGGGGTGTCAAACTCGCAACGTCACGTGACGTGTCGCGACTTATCGTGACTTTTTTTCCATTGCCGGCAATGGGGTGGGCGCGGTTTCAGCATGACCCATCCGGCCCGCGGGCTGGCAGTTTGACACCCCTGCTCTACGTTTAACAAGGTTTTTGCTGGAAACAAGCTTTAGCCTAACTACAATGCAGTTCTAATTTGCAAAAATCCTGGTAGAAGAAGAGCCACAAGTTGTTGAGTCCCACTCTTAATATTTCCTGGAGATGATTCTGAGGGCAAAAGTCATTTGGTTTGGTTTTGTAAATAGCATCTCAAGTCTTGCTGGATAGAAATTTCCTTTTATTTTCTTACCATATTTTGTAGATATTCACATTTGAAAAACAAATGAAAAGAATGTAGTAGGTTAAGTACAATCAATAAGAAAACTTTTGCATTCCAAAAAAGGAAACAGGAAACCTGTCTGTTCTCTGAATATATTAATCTTAAAATTTAGCATGCTACTCTGTGACTACCACTTTGTATGTAAAACAGCTGGAATGATCTTCACAGGCATCTACTTTTATACACCTTTTCACTCACTACTTGTTTTACACTATTGCTCAGTCTTCCTAAACCTGGGGCCCTTCGCATGTATTGCAATTGCATTGTGTTTTATTTATAAATTTCTGTTGTATTTCATTAAGGCCAGAATTAACAGACATCATCAATGCTTGCTGGGAATTCTGGATGTTGTAGTCACAATATCCCTGAAGAACAATAGGTTGATAGGGGGCTTCTGTAACTCTTCTTCGCTTGAAAGGACTGGAGAATATAATTGTTGATGTATATACTGTGGGGTTTTTTTTACTTGGTATAACTGAGGATTGTTTTTCCATAGTCTGACAATGAAGCTTTTAAAAAACTAAAATTACATACAGTGCCATAATGGAACATGAAAGATATTCTTTTCCAACAATATACCAGTTCTTCTCTCTGTGAATGCACAGCAGAACTGATCTGTATTTTAATAAATTTATTTTATCCCCTTACTAATTCATTTATGTTATTTTTGTACGGAATTTGGGCATCTGTATTGTGTTGGCTGATGAAAACTATCTTCTGCCAACTCTTAACTTAAGCCCTTTTGTCCTCCTTTGATGGTTGATTATCCTGTATTAATCTTTTTAAAAGACAAAAATACATCCTTTTTTTTTCTCAAAATAACACCAAACGGATGTGGTTTAGCACTTTAGCTCATTATTCAACCCTGCAGGGGGAAACCATATTTCTGCAGGGGAGGGGGGGGGAGATATAGAAACTTCTCCTTTATACAAATAAATTCTGAGATTTTCAGTTTAGTTGCAAAATATCTGCAATTGTTGAAAGATTTCATACGTATAAGCCTGGTTAATATCATTCTGTACTCTATAGGAGGGCTTTTCAACCTTTTCACCGATTGTACCACTTTTAGGATATGGCAATATTCGAGTACCACCTAGCAAGGTGTCAAAAACTTGATGACCAAAGAAAAACCCTGTTCAAAGTTGCAATTGCACTGAAATGACTTATTTTCACACTTATGACCATTGCAGCATTCCCAGGGTCATGTGATTTATATTTGGATGCTTGGCAACTGATTCATATTTATGATGGTCACAGTGTCCCAGGGTCATGTGATCCCCTTTTGCAACCTTTTGACAAGTAAAGTCAATGGCAGGGCTGCTGTTGGCCAAGTGCTAAGGCGGGACTTCCCTCCCTCCCTCCTTCCCTGCCTCCCTCTTTCTCATGCCCACCTCCTTCTGAAGGAAGAATTTGAAAAAAAAACACCCATATTTTTTCTCTTCCATATATTCATCAAACAAGGAAAAGCCTCCAGAAACAGAAAAGACAAACTGCTGAGTGAACTAGCTTAAAAAGGCACATTTTTAAGAATTAGCTACTGGCTAGAAAGGAAAGTAAGGAAGAAAAAAAAATGTAGTAAGTATTGGCTGCCGGCTAAGGCAGCCTCCCCAAATGGCTCCATTCATAAGTAAAAGAATCTACAGGCAAAATCCATTCAGGAGAAAAATATTTCAAAATCCCTTGCAGCAAAACTTACAGCTAACAATAGCAGAGCAATAGAAGCTAACACGAGACATCAGCCAAATGGAAATTGCCAAACACTCCTTAAGAACACAAAGCCCACATTGCACAAATCCCAGAACTTCAAAGTCACAAAAGCACATAAGAATCCTTCCACTCTCCATCTCCTCCCTCTTTCTCATGGGGGAGGGTGAGCGAGAACTGAGCCTGGGCCCTTTGTCTCTCCCCAGCCACTGCAGCTCCAGAGGACTCTCTCACTGTAAGTCCTTGCCTGCGCAGGCTCTTTCCCTCCCCCACTACACTTGGCTAGGCAGGGCTGCGTACCACCTGCCACTTGTTAATGTACCACAAGTGATACGCGTACCACAGGTTGAAAAGCCCTGCTCTATAGCACGGGTGTCAAACTCACCATGTCACGTGATGTGTCACGACATATCGTGACTTTTTTTGCATTGCCGGAGCTGGGGTGGGCGCGGCCTCTGCATGATGCAACTGGCCTGCGGGCCGGCAGTTTGACACCCCTGCTCTATAGGGATTGAGAACCTGTAAAAAGAATTTAAAAACAAAACCAGTTGCACAGTTAATTGCCATATTTTTAATACTGCTGTTTATATGTTCAATATTATCTATCATTCTTTCGACTTTTATTAGACCGTTTTGCTCTCCTTGGGTCATAAAATGTTTCCAGTTTATTTCAGAAGAGATATTTTGGAGCTTGCAGGAATAGGAATGCTATTCCTGTCTGAGACTCATTAAATAGGCTACTGCTAGCTGTTCTTGAAATCAGATGTGGCTGCTTTAATGAAATACAGAGAGGTGCAACATTCCTGGTCCTGTGCATTCCAAGCCGCCTCTTCCAAATCAAATCTGAAGGATTGCCCAGTCCTACTGACTTTGTTAATCCTTGTCAGTATTTATATGTCATTTTTCTGCCACCAGATATTTGCCTATTGAAAGTGACTTGTAAATGAGATTTTAAATAATTCCATTACAAATTAACAGGAACTACAATTTAAAAGTTATCATTAAAAGTTATCATGCAACATAGCAGAGCTTTCGGCAAAACCATCATAAAACACAACCACATGGCCACAAGACACTGCAAATGGCATAATTGCGGCCGTGTTGTTGAGTGCCTGAAGTATGGTCATGTGATCGGGGGCAGCCATTGGAACCTCAGATCTGGGACCCTTTTCTGGGTCGGTCATAACTTTGAAGGTAAGTCAAGGAGAATCTATAGTATATTTCCCCATGTAGTCTAGTATATTGGTTAGGGTGTTAGATATGGATCAGGAAGTTAATTTCATGGCCCCCTCAGAGGCTGGTTCGGAGGAGGAGGAAGAGTTGGAGTTGGGACCGTCCAACAGGAAAGGCACGCTAGTTGCTGAGGACGATGCTGTCCCGGGCCCCTCAGGCATTGGGGGAGGTGGTCGACCAGACGGAGAGCTGCCTGCCTGCATAGACACAGGGAGGATCGGCTAATGACCAGCAGTGGTGCTGATAGGCAGCTAATCTCTGATGAGGAACAGCCACCTGTTCCACTAGATCCAAGGGCAAGGAGAGTGGAATATAGGCAAGCTAGAGGAGGGTATTGAGGCTGCTTATAGGAATTATTTCTCTTGGACTTTTAATGCTTTTTTTTTCTAAATTGGGTCTGTAGTGATGGTACCAACTCACCTTTTTTGTTTTGTTTTAAGCCAAGCTTCTATTTACTTCCTTTTCCTTTTGCTGGGAAAAACAAGCTGTTGGCAAAGTCCTTTCTTTTTGTTTCTTTTCTGCTATATGGTATTAATGCTTGGGCTTGACTGTGTTAAACTCAGAGAGTACTTTATTTGGTTACATAAAATGATATATCTAAAAATTCCTTTTATTGATTCAATGATCTTTTCCTAGTCTCCTAAACATTTTCACAAAACTTTACATTTGCCACTGACAGAAGAACACTGAAACAACGTTGGCAATAATGCAAAGCTTGTGGAAAGTGAGAATAGATGGAAGAGAGACTTACTTTCAGCAACATCCTTCTGAAACTAATAAGGAAAGAGTAGAGTTGATGTGCTTTATTTCAGTGGTTGAGTGATGGTGCCATTTTTTGTTAAGTCCCTCAAAAATGATATTGTTTCTGTAATTGTCCGGTAATAATTGTCCGAAATGGTATAGGGTTTCCTGCCTGAGCAGGGGGTTGGACTAGATGACCTCCAAAGTCCCTTCCAACTATTATTATTATTATTATTATTATTATTATTATTATTATTATTATTATTATTATTATTATTATTATTATTATTATTATTATTATTATTATTATTATTAATGTGGGAATGGAACCAGTCTTTTTTTGTTGTGACTGTTGTTGCGACTGTTCTTCTTTCAGGTGTATTTGGTGCCAGCAAACTGTACATGATGATTGTATGCAGAATTCTTTGAAGAATGGGCAGTGTGAATTAGGAGAGTTTCACAACCTCATTATCCCCCCAACTTACTTGCTCAAAATCTGTCAGATGCGTAAAAGTAAACACCTGAATGACTACAAGGTAAGTGTTACTGTGTTTGTTCTCAAGACCCAGCTGGGGATACCTGTTTCCAGCAGATCAGAATCATTGACTGAGTGGGCTGTGCGGGTTTGGTCTTGTACGTAGTGAGCTGGGTCAGACCCAAAACAAAGAGGAGAAATAGGATACATGTGTTGGATTAATTCTATAGTTCACTGAGAAAAATAATAAAAGAAGAGAAATTGGAAGAAAGGCGGGTGGGGCCTTGCATCAGTACAATCTGTAACTTACATAAAGGGCTTGTTGGCAACTTGGCATGAAATAACTTCTCCAGAAAAGTTCACAAAACATTATCTTTATGATAGTGAAAGCTGCTTTTATTATCCATACTTTAAAATAGTTTGTTTTATAGACCGGGTTGCCCTGTTGAAAATATATGTCTTAATTGTGCTTTTTTAATGTTACATTTGAAGATTCGGTTAATATATAATTGATGTAGTTATAGAGCAGGTAAATTAGGTGACTCTTCAGCTACGTGCGTTGCATTGTTGGGACTGTTTTATTAAGGAGGACATTCGCTTCTAATTTGTACCACTCTGTTGTGGATACCGTATTTTTCCGTGTATAAGACGCTCTGGCCTGCGAGTTCCAAGCGGTCAGCAAACAAAGTCAGTGCTGGGAGCAACCGCCTCCCAGCGCTCTAAATAGACGCCTCCCGGCCGGCCCCACCCACCTAACCAGCATCCGGCACGATGAGCATGCATAGTCAGTTCACAGCAGCAGCCTTCTGACCCTGGTAAACAAACCAGCATGAGCACCGGCATGACGGCAAGGCAAGGGAAGCGAAGGCAGGTTTAAACTCCCCGCCGTTTCTCCGCACCGATCCGGCAAATCCAGAAGTTCGGCCAGCCGTTATTATCGAGCAGGACGGCCTCGCAGCTGCGTTCCACAGGGTCCCCGGCCAGCATACAGGTACGAGGGAGGGAAAGGGCTGTCACTGCCATCCATGCTGCTGGTCCATCTGCTGCCTCCGGATGCCGCCATCCGATGATGTTGCCCCCTTCCCCCTTCTGTTAGTGGCAAGCCCACAGGGGCTTGACACCTGCACCAGGCGGCATGGCAGCGGCATATGAAGAAGCCACACAGGCATGCTCTGGGCTGCGGAGGTTACCATTATTTTTCTGTGTATAAGACACTGTACTTGTATAAGACGCACCTGATTTTTGAACAGGGTGTTTGCAGGAAAAAAATAGCGTCTTATACACGGAAAAAATACGGTATCCTTTTTCTTCCCATCTGTTTGTTTTTCCAGACTAAAACAAAATCCCATTAAATTTGGGAGATCTCAAAGATAATTGATTTATCTTGATATTACCTCCAAGCTCTTTTCTGATTTATAATTCTTTTCTTTTTCTTTTTTTCTACTTTTTATTCCGCTGAGGTAATGTGACTAGGAAGAATGTGAGGAAGATATAGGTCAGCACAGTCACTTTATTAACATCGAAAGGAAAAAACAAATTAAATAAAAAAAATTAAAGAAATTATTAAATGACTTTTATTAAATGAGTTATAAACTGCTTTTTTTAATAATATAGTGGATCCATAGTGTATCAATACTTAGATTCCCTAGAACGAAATAATGTACAGGTAGTCCTCAACTTACAACCACAATTGAACCCAAAATTTATGTTGCCAAGTGAAAAATTTGCTAAGTGAGTTTTGCCCCATTTTACAAACTTTCTTGCCACAGTTGTTAAGTGAATCACTGCAGTTGTTAAATGAGTAATACTGTTTTAAGTGAATCTGGCTTCCCCGTTGACTTTGCTTGTCAGAAGGTCACAAAAGGTGATCACGTGACCCCGGGACACTGCAACCGTCATAAATATGAACCAGTTGTCAAACATTGGAATGTAAATCACGTGACCATGGGGATGCTGCAACGATCACAAGTGTGAAAAATGGTCATAAGTCATTTTTTTCAGTGCTGTTGTAACTTTGAACAGTCACTAAATGAACTATTGTAAGTCGAGAACTACCTGTATTTTTCTTTACTCTGCCTCTGACAGGTGGAGGCTCCCCTAGGCTAGAATCCTGAGGCTCCCTCAAACCTCTCCTTCCATCTCTATATCTTCAGTCTAACTTTTCACAGTCCCCTGTGAATATAAACAGGGAAGAGAGCTCCTCTGCATTGTTATGTTTGATTGGCAATTCCACCACCCAATCATCATGACTTCTAGCACATTCACTTGCACATATAGTTGGAAACCACTGGGTTCAGTGAAGTTTATTCCCAAATAAGTGGGTATGGAATTACAGCCTTCAACACTTAATTTAAGTGTTGCATTCCTTATTTGGGAAGGAATGAGTTTCCCTCTCTAGTACAACTTAAATAAGTTATACTAGAGAAGGAAACTCATTCCTTCCCAAAGCAATTTTTGAGAGAGCTAACTCCTCTGTCAAGGGAACCAATGATTGGTGGATGGTTTCCTACAAACTGGTAACCTTGGGCATAGCACAGAAAAGTACATTCTTAAGTCTTAGTCATGCCTATAAGAGTGTACATATTAATGAAGTTCAGTACTTCTGTTCATAATTCTAATAGGTTAAGAAAGCATTGTGAAAACGATACATCTTTTATAAAGTGGTATATTAATTTCTTGCCCAATCATAACATCCAGGAAGTCATGAGTCTTATTTATGAGAAGGGTTCATCGGTCATTGCAGAGTCGTGGCATTGTGAAATTTGGGGACACTTGTTAATAGTGTGGTTAATAGTTGGTTAATAGTGTACTAAAACATCCCTCTGATATAGGTATGTGGCAGCTACTGTAGTGCCCCAATAAAAGACAGTAAAACGCAGGTTATAGCTTTACTCAGCTGCTCCTGGAATGACTGGGAAGTATAAATTCATTCCATAGTAAGATCAAGGCACAAAATAAATGTTACCACTTGTTAATTGGAAAAAAATGGTAGAAGTTGATTTTACTAGGGCTCTATCAATGAAAGGCCAGCTTTTAAGGTACCCACTTGGCTGCTTGAACAAGTTCTAGCTTATATTTCAATCTCTGTGCAAATGGCATATATGTTAGCTTGCTTGTGGTTTAAAAGACTTATCCAGATCAATTTTGCAACTTATCTTGTGGGTATTAAATTTTTCTTTGCCTGTATATTAAGCACTACCAGGACAAATATAACCATTGAATGCATAGAAAGGATTTATTATATATTTGAGTTCTAACAAGCTATAGCTTCTGATGACTGTTTCAAAATGGCAATCATATGAAAATATTTCAGAATAAATCATATATGTGAATCATGCTTTAGTCTTACATTGAACAGGAAAATTGGTATTTCCTACAAATTGTAAAGCAATTTATTTTTAAGCAATTTGCAAGGGTACACTTTCTCTTTTACAATTTAAGAGCTAATTTCTCAACATGAAGCAAAAATAAGAGAGTGTTGCTGTTTTGTTTTGTGACAATACACATATACATCTAAATATCTTGCTTCTGTCCTTTTTTTTCTTTTTCTTTTTTCTTTTTTTTGCAGCTATCTGAGTCTTATGGGAAAAATTGGACCCCAGTAATAATTCTGGTTAATACTCGAAGTGGAAACAATATGGGGGAAACCCTGATAGGGCAATTCAAGATCTTATTAAATCCAATTCAGGTAATTGTATTGATACAATGAAACTGAAGATGAGCTAGATTTTTTTATTAAGTAAAAAATCAAACATAACTTAAGACATCATTAAGTTGTTGTTTTGTTTTGTTTTGTTAAAAAATACGGTTAGAAACTTGAAAACGCCCTAAGGAATTTTATCACTGTGGTCAAGATGGATTCAATTAAAGAAACATGCATAACATTGCAGTACAGAAATGAGCATGAAACTGTACAGCAGGTTTTCTCAACCTTGACAACTTTAAGATATGTGGACTTCAACTCCCGGAACTCCCCAGCCAGCCTATAATGTGCCCAGCCAGCCATCTGCCCACCCACCTTCCTTTCTTTCGTTCTCCCTCCCTTAGCTCTCTGCTGCCCAATCCTGATCCCACTGGTCTGTCTACCCCAGGGGTCTTCAAACGTGGCCCTTTTATAACTTGTGGACTTCAACTCCCAGAATTCCTCAGCCAGGCATGCTAGCTGAGGAATTCTCGGAGTTGGTCCACAAGTCATAAAAGGGCCAGGTTTGAAGACCCCTAGTCTACCCTTATCTTACCAGCCCTTCTGTTCTTTCCTCCCTCTATGATGATCTTGCTTTCTTCTCTGGCCGAACTGCCTCCTGATCTTTCCTGTATGTTCCCATTCCTTCTTCCTTGTTTCTCCTTGACGGCCATTGCTGCTACAGATGTTGACACATGTCATTGCCAAGAAAACTGCTTAGCATTTTCCCATTCTCCATACTCCCCCCCCCCCCCCCCACCATATCCTTTCTGCCTGGATTAACCACATTCCATGCACATCCCTAGTATACAGGAAGTCCTCGACCTACGACCACAGTTGATCCCAAAATTTCTGTTGCTAAGCAAGATAGTTGTTAAGTGAATTTTGCTCCATTTTACGACCTTTCTTGTTACGGTTGTTAAGTGAAGCGCTGCAGTTAGGCTAGTAACAAGTTGTTAAGTGAATCCAGCTTCCCCATTGAATTTGCTTGTCAGAAGGTGGTAAAAGGCGATCATATGACCTCCGGACACTGCAACCGTCATAAATATGAGCCAGTTGCCAAGCCTCTGAATTTAGATCATGTGATCATGGGGATGCTGCAAGAGTCGTGTGTGTAAAAAAGGTCATAAATCACTTTTTTTTGGTGCCGTTGTAACTTTGGTCACTAAATGAACTGTTGTAAGTTGAGGACTACGGAACCTGTATTTGATACTTAGTTACTCCTGAAGACACAGTTTTTGCCAGCAGGCCTAGGGACCCCAGGGTGATACAGAGACGATCAAGTGGTTTGTTTAATTGTTGTTGCAAGGGGCTAGGGCAGGGTATAGGCAACTTTGGCTCTTTTATGACTCGTGGACTTCCACTCCCAGAATTCCTGAGCCAGCATGGCTCAGCTTGGAAACCTCTCCCTCTCCCCTCAGCATGGCTGGCTCAGGAATTCTGGGAGTTGAAGTCCACGAGTCATAAAAGGGCCAAGGTTGCCTACCCCTGGGCTAGGGTTATGTTGGGTTTTGTGTTTGGAGTTTTATTTCTGTAAGCTGCCTGGAGTCACCGAGGATGAATTCCGCAGATATACAAATGTTCTAAATAAATATAGTGACCATTAGCTATCATTTTATATATACGGTACAATGACACCCTGCAAATATGCCATATCATTTGAAAAATGTTTTCCCAATTGTTTTGGAGACTACATTGTGACCAGCCCTGCTGCTCACAAGATTTAAAAATGACACAAGATGGCAAATCTCTTCCTTACAAAAGGATTGTATAGCACTTCCTTTCAATATTCACCACTTGGATAACGTGCCATTGATGGTGAAACTTTAATGAATGCTGCAGAATAATTAGAGTGCACTTGCAGTACACTCTGTAGTAATGTAGAAGGACCCTTACTCCTTAAATTTTTATTTTTAAAAATGGCCATTATGCCATTTTCTCTTGAATACTTTCTTGAATATTTTAAAAAGAAAAGAAACAAGTGTGCTTTCCTTGTCCCTTCCATGCTTTGCTATATATTTCAAGCCTTTGCTAAGATCTTCAACTTGCCATTGGAAAGTTTCGTCCTCTGTTAATTATCTGAATTCAACTGGGAGCTATCGTGCAATGCTATGATAAACATTTGCTATTCCTTCAGTTTCTTGTTCCACAGAACCTGAAAACATGCTTAAATGATTTCAGATTCTCAGAGTTACCTCTGCAGTGAATACGTTCCAATAATCCATAGAACAACAACAATAATAATTTTCCTCTGTCATTTTTAAGGTCATAGGCCATGGCTTAGATCAGGCATGTCAAACTTGCGACGTCACGTGATGTCACGTGACGTATCGTGACTTTTTCCCCATTGCCGGCAATGGGGTGGGCGCGGTTTCGGCGTGACGCATCCGGCCCACGGGCCGGCAGTTTGACATGCCTGGCTTAGATGAATAGACCTCATTTAACCTAATGGAATATCTTGTCCCCAGAGGTGAGGCTGGCTCCCACTCTTGCCTTCTGCCAAGTATTGTGGGGATCAAAGAGTGGCACACAACCCTGGAGGTGGTTGGTGGCTTGAAAACCCACCCTCCACTTTTTAATTTCTCTTTTAACCCTGTTCTTATTTTATTCTTCCTTCTTTTTAATTCTGTCTCTAATTCTGTCTTGTTTTTTATGGCTTTATGGTTTGTGTCCAGAGTCACTTGGGTGGTGAGATGGGCACTGTTTAAATTGAATAGGTTAGTTAGACTAGACTAAACTTGATTATATAGATCAGAACCTGTATTTGTAGAAACATTATTTAATCTGTGAAAAAAAATGCTTTCTACAATGTCACATGAATAAATATTTTTAAAAATGTATTTTTAGGTATTTGACCTAACCAAAACAACTCCAGCAAAAGCACTCCAGCTTTGCACCTGGCTACCTAGCAATTCTGCCAGAGTCCTCGTTTGCGGTGGAGATGGCACGGTGGGTTGGGTCCTGGATGCAATTGATGGCATGAAAATAAAGGTATGGTGTTTCAGAATATCTTAGCAACCCCTTTTCTTTGTTATCCACAGATTTGCTTATTTGCCAACTCATTGCATCTCTTCCAGTACAATATTGTCAGGATAATGCAGCAATATAATAGTTTTGCCATAAAAATCCATTCCCCCCTTCCCCCGGATCAGTTTTCAGTCATTTCTATGACTGAAATGTGTGTTTTGAAGCATACTTTTTCTATAAGACGTTCTGTCCTCTTTTCTCTGTCAGACAATTTTTTAAAATGTTGGCTCAGAAAAGTTTGCTAATTTCTTGAAAATTAAAATGGAGTATAAAGGTAAAGGTTTCCCTATCCAGTCACCTCCGACTCTAGAGTGCAGTGCTCATCTCCGTTTTTTGACTGAGGGAGCCAACGTTGTCTGAAGACATTTTCCGTGGTCATAAATCCAGAATGACTATACACAAAAGGCACACGGAATGCTGCTACCTTCCCACCGGTGGTACCTATTAATCTACTCGCATTTGCATGCTTTTGAACTGCTAGGTGGGCAGGAGCTGGGAGCTCACCCTATTGTGTGGCTCTCAAGTGTTGAACCCGGGCTATTAGCTTTCCAGCCAACAAGCTCAGTGTCTTTAACTGCTGATCCATCACTCCCCCAGAATGGAGACTACAGCATGGGGGGGGGGGGGTTTCCCCCCAAGTGATATGTTCAGCCATGAAAATCCTTTGTCCCTAACGCAAATATGAATGCAAAAGGGCTACTTCTAAGAGCCAGTTTGGTCTAATGGTTAAGATGCTGGCCTAAAAATCAGGAAACGGTGAATTCTAGCCCTGCTTTAGGCACAAAAAGCTTAAGTGACTTTGAGCCTGTCACTCTTTTTCAGCCCAACCTGAAGCTGTTGTGGGGAAAAATAGGAGGAGAAAGGAGTATTAGGTATGTTTGCCACCTTGAGTTACTTACAGAGTACAAAGGTGGGATAAAAGTCAAATAAATAAATAAATCATATATTGATATGAATTTTTTTTTCAGTTCCTCCTTAGACTGAAGCCTCACCAGGCTTTGTAAATATTATTATATAGTTTTCCGGGTTGTCTTTCTCAGAAGCCCAGCTGTGCAGTTAAGCAAAAATCATTCAAGCAGAATTGCAATTAGTGGCATTTCAGCTGTGTCTGAAATTTCAAGGATCAAAGATGTTAGGCAGCCAGGCGTATAAAATCTCAACTCTTAACCCCAAATTAATGCTTCTATATCACAGGGACAAGAAAGGTCTGTCCCTCGGGTTGCAATTTTACCCCTGGGCACAGGTAATGACCTGTCAAATACCCTTGGCTGGGGTGCTGGCTATGCCGGGGATGTTCCAGTGGAGCAGATTCTACACAACATCATGGATGCAGATGAAATCCGGCTGGACAGGTGAGTGCTTGAAAGCAAAACCAGCTTCTGCCTTCCAGGGGAAAAAAAAAACAATCCTTGAATTGGATCTGGAATCCAATCTCTTGAAGTTTAGAACGGGCTTTCGTTGTGGTTCTTTTCACAGAATCTTGATGAAGTTGGAAGAACTTTCTTTCTCATTAAATACAGGATTTCATTATGATTACACTGGCATTAGAACCTTTCTTGTATTGATTAGCCTGTTTTATTTCTAATATTGGTTTAAGTCATATATACCAGGTTATATATAAGCATAAACCAAATTTAAAAAATCCCCCTGCAGGATTTTTATCATGCAGGGCATTTGGGATTCGGCCAGTTGGAGGGTAGGGCAGCTTGGCCTGGACTCTATCAAAGATTTCCATTTCCTGCTTAATAATGTTTCCTCCAAGTCCTGTGTTTATAACCCCTGACAGTCAAGATGGAATTATTGTCAAGGATCTCTGAAACAAAAAGCAACATTATGTTAGCTAAACCATTCTTAATGAACAAAAAATAAGGGATAGTATAGGTAGGCGGTATGTGGCACCTAGATTACTAAGATGCCCATTGTCATCTCCATTCACACCTGCTGGTCTTCCCGCCCCACCTGCCTTTAATTAATATTTTAGATTCTACATTTAAACACGTTGGAAGCCAAGATGGTGTAAAACCACATGACAATCTTCAGCACCATCTTTGCTTACAAGAATTCTTCTGCGCTTCAGATAGGTATTAAAAAATAAAAAAAACAGAAAGGTACCCACATGCCCATAAAAAGACAATGCCATTCTAGAATTGAAGCAAACATCTTGAGAAGCTAGAAGAGTAGCAAGGAACAATCTTTGCAGTTTTGCCTTCTGATAAAAAGGATTATATGGCAAGATATGCTCACCAAGATAAACATTTTGTGAATAGGCCAGTGCCCTCAAGTGGCAACCATGAGGGCCGGCCACTCCCATGTACTCACAAAACGAACCTAAAAGTGTATTGAAAAATTTGTTCAGCAATTGTCATTGTCCCTAAAATCATCATTGTGACTGATTCAGGATGCCATTGTTAGCTCTCTTTTTTTTCCTGTTTGTTTTGCCGTGTAAGATGCCAATCTGTGCATTCTCTCCTAGATGGAAAGTTCAGGTAATAAACAAAGGATACTACAACTTAAGGAAACTGAAGGTAAGGCTTGGAAATGTTTTACGTTTTGTATAGTGATTAAAATGCTGTAATATAAGAACCTGATCCTCTGTGGGTAGGTGGGTAACTTCTAGGGATCCGCTTGGAGCTGCTAGATTCTGGAATTCTTGGATCCAGCAAGATTTTTAAGCAAATATGCACATTCAGGAGAACTGGATAAAAATTTAGAGCAATCCTAGTATGAGGTACGAAAGAGGTGGATTATCTGCTATTTCTAAGATTCTGCCAGCTCATATATTAACCTTTTTTTTTCCGTTTGAAGGCTTATTATTGACAATTTGGGAATGGGAAATATCCGCGTTAGTCTGAACTTGTGACATTTTAGGAGAAGAGAAGAATGTTGCTGGTTCAGAGATGCCCCCCCCTTTATCAGAGGAGTTGTAATTCTCAACCATCCTACTTCCTGCCAGAGAATAGTTCTAAAATTTGGTCTAGTCTTCCTGCTGTGCCTTATCTGCAAAGAGATATAAGAATTTTTTTTCCCTTTAACATTGGTAAGCCATAGCAGTGCTGAGCAGGAGGCAGAACAGAATGTTCAGATCTACACACTTTCTTCAAAAAGAGCATTGCATGACCCCACCAGCCTCATGGCATTACTTACATAAGCCCCAGGTCTTTTTTTAAAAAAATACTGTTCCTTGACGTGTGTGTACATGTATGTTTTGCAAAACCGACTCTTCCAAGTTTTTTGTGAATTTATTCTTCCCCAGTTTTGCATTGATTATTGATGGTTGGTGTTCTCTCTCTTTGCAGGTATTCACAATGAATAACTATTTTTCGGTAGGGCCAGATGCCCTCATGGCTTTAAACTTTCATGTTCACCGTGAGAAGACTCCGTCTCTTTTTACTAGCAGGATTATTAACAAGGTAGGTTGAATGAGCCGAAAATTCTGGCACAGGTAGTCCTCAATTTTTACAACCACAATTAAGCCCCAAATTTCTGTTGCTAAACGAGACAGTGGTAACATGGGCTTTGCCCCATTTTATGCCCTTTCTTGCCACAGCTGTTACATGAATCACTGCGGTTGTTAAGTTATTAACACGATTGTTAAGGTGAATCTGGCTTCTTCATTAACTTTGTTTGTCAGAAAGTGGCAAAAAGGTAATCACAGAACCCCGGGACATTGCAACCATCATAAATATGAGCCAAGTGTCCAGATTTATGAAAAACAGTCATAAATCACCTTTTCAGTGCCATTGTAACGTTAAAAGGTCACTAAATGAATCAAACATTATTTACCTGTCCTTCATCCAAATAAGTCAGCTAAATGCATATAGTAAAACTGTACCCATTTTCTCCCAACAATATTTAGAGGAAGTAACTAGATGAAAGTTACTAGTAGTAGTCTAGTCCTAGTTTAGTATTCTTGATTGTTACACTAAAATACTGTACATTCTGGAGAATTTGTGTTGTCCAGTCTTCTTGTAGATACACATAAGCATACTTTATTTTCTCTGATGGGATTCCCTGGTTTTATGACTATCTCTAAATCAGGATATTCTTAGTCTCTGTCTGAGAGGAGCACAACACAAGTATTCCTTGACTTACGACTGTAATGGAGCCTGACCGTTATGGTTGCAAATGGTGATGGTCATTAAATGAGGATTCCCTGCATGTTATTATTGATGTAATTTGACTCATAAATGTTCACAAGTTCTACCACAAAGAAAACGTTCTAGATGTAATATAAAGCTTATATAACTGGAATGTGAATGGTCCCAAATTAAGAAATTGCAAAAAGTTGTGTTGTTATTTTTTTCAAAATCACTAGTGGTGATATGCATTATTTCAGGTGGCCAGGGATAGTGGGGGTGGAGTGGAAAATGTAACTGAGTAGCTTGTAGGAAAAAAAGCAGATCCTTCTGTCCCTTTGTATTAGAATTTTAAACATTTATTCATGGTAGTTATCTCTTTCAAAATATTTCTATGCAATAATTCTATGTACTCAAAAGAATTTGGAAACTTAAGTGTGTTCTGTAACGGGGGGGGGGGGGGAAATGCCACTCTGTCCAATCTTCTCCATTGAAATCCCGCCTCTGTTTGTTTGTTTTGTAGGCTGTGTATTTTTTTTATGGAACCAAAGATTGCTTAGTTCAGGAATGTAAGGATCTTAATAAAAAGATTGAGGTAAGATAACCATATTTCCTCTCTCCCTAGGAATTTAATTTATATGTGAAATATCTTGTCACTTATAAGGAGGTGGAATCAGAAATCGTCTACATTAAATCAAGGATGTACACAGTGCATGGAAAAGCTTTAGGGGCATTCTGAGCAGATGGGCATCAATAGTATGTTTAGTAGCTTTTTAAATAAGGATTCTTTTTGTCCTAGATCAGGGATAGGCAACCTTGACGCTTTTATGACTCGTGGACTTCAACTCCCAGAATTCCTGAGTCAGCATGGCTGACTCAGGAATTCTGGGAGTTGAAGTCCACGAGTCATAAAAGAGCCAAGGTTGCCTACCCCTGTCCTAGATAGCAATCATTGGATGCTCATTTGTGCTTATTTTTGCTTTTGTAACCATACATGAAACTCCCCAGATCAATTCATTGTAAATCACGTGGGAGATTCACCTTTTATATTAAATCAGAATGTGATTGGTTTGTTTCTGGCTTGGCATGAGGTATGAATGGGGCCAATAAATAAATTGCTCTTCCATAACAGACCGGACCACGTGGAGTTTCCTGGTTTGCTTTGTCCTCCAGTCAAGCCCTTGGCCAATCCATAGACCTAACAATGCAAAAGCAGTGTTTAAAAAACAAGGGAAAGCAAAATAACAATTAGCCAAATAAGCTAGGATTATTTTGCTTGTTTGCAACATTAGTAGTGGTTTGATTGGAACATGTTTCCCAAACCGTGATTATCTCTGGCTTAGCATAATGGGTGAGCCCAGAGGCCATACAAACTGATTGCTCACCTTCCTTTACGTTCTCTTCTGATTTGCCCCAGATGGCTAACATTTTGAATTAATTCCTGCAGGTGTAACTTACTAACACCCTGTTGTATATTTTTAAAGCTAGAGTTGGATGGAGAGAAGATCGACTTGCCCAGCTTGGAGGGGATCATAGTGCTAAATATTGCCTTGTGGGGAGGTGGCTGTCGACTGTGGGAAGGAATGGGGGACGAACTTTATCCTCTAGCAAGGTAGGTTAGTAATAAGTTGCATATTAATTATGTACTGTTGGGGAGGTTCGGAGAGTCTTGCATCCAGGGGTGACTCATCAAAGCAGGACCCTCTGATAGTTGGATAGCTCAGTTGTGGCGTTCCCGTGTGGCCTGCATTACCGGGGTGGGGAAGCCCTGGGCACAGTTCCACTACTCGCTTTCTGGATTACTTTGCCCTACATTCGGTCTCCTGATTCTTTGGGGCATTGGGTTTTTCCCCAGGCCTTGATTTTTTTTTTCTATTCTTTCTTTTATCCTAATAAATGAGGACTCTATAATAGTAATGTTTGGGGAAAGAACTTCCTTTCATTTTAGAGGGCATTGCATGGCCCAACCAAAACTTTAGGTTTGTCTCCTTTGCTTTCTGCTTTTTAAATTAAAAATGAATATTTTCTGGGGGGAGGGTCTATTTTGATTTTTATTGTTTCATCCAAGTATAAAATATAAAGAAAACTAGAAATAGGAAATTAGGGGAAGGAAAAAGAAAGGGGGAAAGAAAATATGGGGTACAAGGAGAAAAAGAAAAAAAAAAGCATTGACTTCCTACTCTTTTTAGCACAGGAGAAGATAACAACATTACAGCCTCCACTTTTTACTTTTACACAATAGTGTATATACTAGCCATTTCTATAACAACAAATCTATCTAATTGGCAAAACCAAAGTCAAAGTTTCATTTTTTTTTCATCACAAGCACAAAATCCAATAGTGATTTTCAAATAGAAAACATAATTAAATATATTCTCCTCTTTGAATAGTTTAACCATTTTTGCTTTTTCTTCCTTGCTGTGGAAATAATATATATTTCTATTTGCACTTAAAAATTTTTATAAACTATCACCATTTATATTAACAAAATTCACTGTATTCTTTCAGATTCTTTAACCTTAAAGGGGAAAAATACTTTTTTTAATCTATTTTAAAACAAACTTTTCTTTAAAAGCATTTCTAAGATCAAAAAGTTCTAATCTTTTTTTAACTTCCCTTTTTAAAGTTCACTTTCAATTAGACTAATAAAGTTCCAACTAGCTTCAATTAACTCATTAAATTTAAATTTAACTCCCTCCAAGTTACCCTTATAAAAATTTTCTTCTTGTATACATCCTTTTTAAAACTCTAAACTTTTCTATAAGCTAATACGTCTTTTTTTTTAACTTTCTCTTAACATAGATACTTTCAAATACACTTTCAGTACTATTTTACAAGCTTTAATAATTACTTAAGCATTATATATATAAAGGAAAAAAGGCATTTTCAGACCCACTTTATATTAAAACTTTTTTTCAGTTACAAATATCAGACCACTAATGCCAATTGACTCATTAAATTTAAGTCACTCCTTCCAGCTTATCTTCATGAAATAACATTTTTTTCTTCTCTGGAATGTTTATCAAGTAGTTATAAACTTCTCTTTTTCTCAAGGATTTCTCAACCTTGTTAGTGTCCATGCAGAAAAAGTCTCATATTTGTCATTTTGAAAGATGCAGATTTTCTTGAAACTCTTCTTTCAATTGTGTTGGGAGGTGTATAGTTAAACCATCATAATAAAGATTGGTGTCAGGTTTATATTCCAGAAATGCAATCGATTCCTTTACATTGTCAGCTACTTGTGAAATTGCCTCAGTGGTTTGGTAACTTTCTACACATATTTGCATCTCTGAAGTAATTTGAGTAGTTTTTTTAACATCCTTGGAGCATAGCTGGTCTATGAATTGTTGGATTTTTTTAAAGGATTTTTCAAAGACATCTCGAATAGTTTGCTCCATCTTCTTAACTCCCTCTTTAGTCAAGGAGTAGCTTTTTTGTAAGTTACTGAAGAATTGCTGGCCAATCAGGACTCATAAATCGGAAAGCTTTAGCCACCCACAGCAAAGCAGACCAAGCTACAAATAACTCAAAATAATAAACTAGTACCACAACTGTCTACCCTTATATTTCTCCATCAGTTTGTTTTTTAAAAAGATACTCCACACTTCTTTATTTTAGCTTGCCTTAGCAGCCTTCTTCCTTGTGGTTTAATGGCACAGATCTTCAAAAAGGAATAACAGGCTGTGGCTAAAGAGAAGCCTCTCTCAGTTTAATAAAGATTAATAGTCCTTAAAAATGATTAAGAAATGAAAGGCAGAAGTTATTGTCCATTTGAAAAATAAATTCCAAAAGGGTTGCTTCTTCAACAACGAACTGATTGAAGCTGCTCCGCCCCCCCCAGCTGTCAGCATGCAGGCTGCTTTGAAGCACAGCTCCTGAAGCTACTTGCAGACCCGATACGGCGGATCTTGTGGGATGATTCTAGGTCTTTTTCTAACCCAAGGAGAGTAATATAAACTAAAGGAATACAGGTTCCTTCTGTTAGTAAGTTGAAAAAGTGCCAGATAGGGAAAAACCCTTCAGGGTTTAGTTGGCCATCTTCACCGGAAGTCCAAATTAAAAAGAAATAATTTGTTCCAATAGAAGAGATAGCACTGATGATGTTACCTAGTTTGGTAATGAAAAATCTGCAAAAACAAAAACAAAAAAACAAGCTCAGAGGGCCCCAAGGATCCTACAGAATAATTTGTTCCATCCCCAACTCTTGGCCAAGTGTTCACACTTCCTCTTTCTTGCCAGGTGGCAGCATCTAGATCAGGCATGTCAAACTGCCGGCCTGCGGACCGGATGCATCGTACTAAAACCGTGCCCACCCCATTGCCGGCAATGGGGGAAAAGTCGCAATACGTCGCGCGACGTCGCAAGTTTGACATGCCTGATCTAGATCATCATCTCAATTTTCTACCTCCTTTCCTTTCCTGAGGAGGCTTGAGGAGTTGGATTGGGATGCGAAATTTCGGCCATACCTACCCATTTGGATTTCTCCATATATCTTTTTAGTCTGGGGTGGGGTGGGGTTTACTATGGCAGGGCTGTGATACTCATAATCAAGTAACCTTTTTGACAGTTGGGTCCAGGATGTCTTTATTGATCATAAACTTTCCTTGTCCTACTTCAGGCACGATGATGGACTACTGGAAGTTGTTGGAGTCAATGGCTCATTTCACTGTGCACAAATTCAAATGAAGCTTGCAAATCCTGTCCGGCTGGGACAGGCCCATACAGTAAGGGTATGTTGCACATCTCTGTGGCTGTTTTCCATACTCTGCATTGAATGTTTTATTCGGAGCCCAATAGTGAAACAGAAAGCGTGTTGGGAAAAGGCAGGGCATGGAGACTGACGTCACTGCCCATTAGTTTAATTGCTCTTGGAAATAGTCCAAGCCAGGAAACTCTGTATCGCATGAAGACATTGTAGTTCTGGGGCAGGTGTTCGACAAAACGCTTTGGAATTGGGGCTTACATTTTTTTATTAATTTTTGGTGGATATGGAGGCAAATGTGGACAATGCCCTTTGGTGCCATGATTGACCTTCTGGTGTAGATGATCTCCTTATATTCAACAGAGGAATTTAGGCCAACTCCTTTGGAGTGTCACTCTCAAATCTTGCCAAGCTAGTACAGAAAGAAGAAAAAGAAGGACATGCCTACTGTCTTCTCTTAACTGTCCATTTTTCTGCTGGTACACAAGGAATTCCACTTTCTCCAGGAGTCCAAACAATATTTACCTCACACTGAGACATAGTCATATACTCAAGAAAAAAACATCATCTGAATGCTTATACTTTCCAAAGCATTTTCTAAAATGAATGATTGTCATTTCCCTCGTTTCTTGTTCAGGGCAGAGTGTTGTCTCATTCAACTCTACCCTCTCCAAAATCCTCTTATTTATTTCTCTCTCCAGAGAGGTTTAGAAATTGTTCCAGATTTTTTAATATGCTCTCTCGGGAGTTTTCATTTTCATGCCACAGGGAAAGCAATCTGCAGACTAGGTTGTTGCTTTGGGAAAGCCTCCTCTGCCACCTTGCTGCCTTCCTCCTACGTTGGTTACAAAGGAAAGTGACCTTGGGCCAGTCACACACACTCAGCCCAACCCACCTCACAGGGCTGTTGTGGGAAAAATAGGAGGAGGAAAGAAGGAGTATTAGGTCTGTTCATTGCGTTAAGTTACTTACGAAGTCATAAAGGCGGGATAAAATTCTAATAATAAATTATAACAGCGATGCAAGTCTAAAGAGACCATGGGAAAGGGATTTGTTCAGGCTCCTACTAGTCTGGTTATCCCCCTGAATAGGGGAGAATTAATTACATTGTTTAGTGCGTGCTAAATATATTTAGCATTAGCGTTCTATGTGAAAACTCAGTTGACAGATTCCACAGTCTCTACCCTTACTAAACTTCTATTTTGTTTTTCGATTTCAGTTGATTTTGAAGAATTCAAAGATGCCAATGCAGGTGGATGGGGAGCCTTGGGCACAAGGCCCTTGCACTATCACTATTACTCACAAGACCCACGCACTGGTGCTCTATCACTCAGGTGAACAGACAGACGATGATGTGTCCAGTGTGTCTGAACAGGAACCGACTAAAGATCAAACTGATGAAGACACATAGGTCTTGATCCAGTTTGACCTGTTAACTAGTAATGGTAGTTCAGCATGGCTTTTGCTGAAAAACCTTGCACTATGATCCTGGCTCTCACAGAGGCTGTACCATCTCTGCTTTTATGAATGGCACAGGAATAATAAAAGCTAGACTTTTGAGGTGTGTCCCAAAATCTGAGCCAAGTTCAGCAGTCATTCCTGCTTTGAGATATAGATATATATATATATAGCATCAAGAAGAAAAAAATAGCAGTGTGTAATAGTAATTGTTACCAGGTTTGTAATTTGAGGCTTGAAGGCAGTTCTTCCATTAATTGCACAAAGCCACTTGGGGGTTCAGACTATCCTTGCGCAGACATAGCACCGTCTGATCAGGAATAATACATGGAGTCAGCTCTCCTTTTCTCTCCCTTCCTTGCCTCTGTTGGTAATGCATTCCTTTTTCTTTCAGAACCTAACATGGCGCAGTGCCAGGACCATTATTTTTGCTCTCTTTTGAAAATGGAAGGGTGAAAATGGGGAAATTTATATAAGAAAAAAATTCATAAAGACTACAGAGCTCTCCTGTGGGCAAAAACTATGTCTGCACTAGGTTCACAGTCTGCTTCAAGTTCAGTTTTGTTGAATAAGTATTATTATTGGCGCAGACCCCGCTGACTGATATTCTTACCTTTTTTGCGATCCTTAATAGAGTGAGGGCTAGATTTATATGCGGCCTATCCAGTCAATACTGATAAAATATTTTCTCATAGGAAAATGTTTGTCGTTTGGAATATTAATCTTGCTTCCGTACTAGCTGTTTAGAGTTTTTTTTTTATGATGTGCTTTGTTTCTAATGTCTGTCACACTGATTTATTTATAAAAATGGCAATTCTAATTAGGACTCATTCATTAACTTACAACTTTGGCGATTACTTTTAGACTCATAGGACATGTAGGCTACTGCCAGAATGCAAAATGTAAGGAAGTTAGCAAATACCTTGCAGGATCTTGCAGGAATTTAGATAAGAACACAGATGCACTGAGATTTCAGCATTCTTATTTTAGAACTTTGAGATGTATGAGAATAGGTGATTTTGTGGTATTCCAGCTATTGGTATTACTGTGTTTTTAATATTCTGGCACCTGCCACTGGGAAAAAAAAATTTGCAGGCTTCTGATAACCAAAAAAATTCCAGCTTTTTGACAGTCTGGATATTTGAATGAGAACAGGAAGACCATTTTTACTAATTTCCCCCTTAATCCTCCAGTATAGTAACTGTGTTATTCCAGGGGAACTCCTAACTCTCTGGAGATGCTGGTCAAGGGCTACATGAGCTGGGAAGTTAGAAGAATCTGTTAGTGGAATGTACTTATTCAAAGGAACACTGGATCTAAATAGGTATGAGGTGAGCATGCTTAAATTAATGTACGCAGCTGCTATTGCTTTACTGTAGGCACAATCTATCAGGAATTCTCCGCACCTAGATCCTACTAAAGTAACACAGTCCTAGTAAATTGTGCCTTGATCCAAATAATTGCTTTTCTTGTCCTTTTAGGAAATCTTGGGTCTCTCTCGTGAAATAATTCTTTTAAAGTTTGCTAGCCATTTGAGTAGTATAAAGCCATGTTTTGAAACTTATTATATAGCTTAAGTTAAGATTGATACACTTATTTGATGGTAGGGAAGTATTTCAGTATTTTGATGAATCAGGCATGTTTAAATATTTTTGTGGGACTGGTATGTTGAATATGAGGATCTTGATCTTGAGTAAATGCAAAGGATAAGCATCTGTTAGAGGCAGCAATAGTATATGTGTTGAACCATTTTGTTAACTGTTGCATTTTTTTTTTCAGTTTTCTTGCTACTTGATGATTATCATAATATTTATAATAGTACTATGGTTACTTTAATAGTTTACAGGGATAAGTATATTATTCAAAGGAATTTTTGTGTCCCTGATTATGTTCCGTTTATACAAGGTTTATTTATTAAATTTATATACCCCCCCATCTCACCAAAAGCACAGCAACAGATATAAAATATCAAAATCCATATTGAAAACCTATCTCCAGCACAAGATAATAGTAAAATACAAACAGTTGATGTAAGCAGTGCCACTAGGTCAGGGGTAGGCAACCTTGGCTCTTTTATGACTCGTGGACTTCAACTCCCAGAATTCCTGAGCCAGCATGGCTCAGCTTGGAAACCTTTCCCTTTCCCCTCAGCATAGCTGGCTCAGGAATTCTGGGAGTTGAAGTCCACGAGTCATAAAAGAGCCAAGGTTGCCTACCCCTGCACTAGGCGAAATGCCTTCCAGTACATCAGAGCATTGCTGGTCAGATCAGCTAGTTGCATTTTTCTTGCGTTGGTTCTCTGTGACAGCCTCGCTGGAGGAAGATGAAAAATGCCCTTGTTCACTCTTATGCTTTATCAGAAGCCGTTATGAAATTCTTGCCATTAATCAGAATAATGAAAAAAAAGACATAGAAGGAGTCCTCAAGTTACAACTCTTCACCTGATGACCGTTCAGAGTTATTAAATAAAATTTACTTCCAACCGATTCCTTGAAGTTACAACTGCCGCACAATCCCTGCAGTCAGGTGATGGCATTTCGGGCAGTTGGCGATTGGTTTGCACTTGCGACAGGTTGCGATTATGTGATTATCCTTTACAATCTTCCCTTCTGGTTTCCCCAGAAAGTCACTGCAGAAGCCAGCAGGTTGCAAGCTACTGTCGCCTGTAGAAGGGTTTCCCCCTCCTCTGCTAGAAGTGGAAGGGAAATCCTGGCATGGGGTTGGAGAAACAAAGGCCGAGATTTTCTCCAGCCTAGCACCAGGGTCCCCCCTACCCCCCATGCACGCAGAAGGGAACTCCAGCACTGGACTGCAGAAAAGAAGTTTGCTTTCTGAATGTCTTCTTTCTAACCAGCAAAAAAAACAGCAAACGCCGCGTTTCCGAATAGTTAAAAAAAAGGCTCTTTCCAGCCTTTCTTGCCTTCAGAAACATCACAAGAGCTGTTGTTTTTCTCACAATTGTTTTAAAGGCTAGCAGAGCCTCTTTTTACCATTCGGATACATCGCGTTATTAGCTTTTTATTTTTCTATTTTTTTCCCAACCTTTCTGTCACTCAGAAAAAATCACATTCGCTACCTTTCTTTTTTTTTTTTAAAGGCAGTACTTTTATTATGAAATAGTATAAAGAAAAAAAATATAAAAATCAGTGTGCAATGTGACTTCGTTCGGCATCATCACGATGAGACGCTGTTTTGGGAGGCTTCTGAGGCGTCCGGTTCCATCTTTCCCTCAGGGACCTCTTTCCCTTGTAGATGAACTGCAGGAGGCCCCATGAAAGGATCTCTTTTGGTCACCTGGGTGGGTTTCTTGATTATATATTTGTCTCGGCGATATTGTGGCAGCATGTTGGTTGAACAGCCCTCTCTCCAGATGCATTGGAGTCGAGGCTCCATCATTCCCAGCCGGTGCAGCTGTGGTGTGGGATAATGGGGCCTGCGATCCAATCACGTTCGCTACCTTTCTAACCAGAAACCTAGCAAATGCAATGTTCCTGAAAGGTGGAGAGGCTAGCACACGGGAGGAGAGCAGCCATGCTAAGGGAGAGGCGAAACCCTCGGATCTTTGGGGACCCAAGCTTCCTTTCTCTGGCCCAGCACGGGGGTTTCCTTCCGCACACAGAGGGGAGAGGAAGTCTGAAGTGGGCCGAAGAAATGAAGCTGGCACGTTTGGGATCTCTGCGCATGACAGGCAAATGTTTCAATCCATCCACCTAATGACCCATGCAGTCGCTTTGCCGCCGCATTGGGAGGACTGGGATTGTGGTCATTGAGCAAGGCGGGTCACCTGAGCATCTCACTTAATGACTGCAATGACTCACGACCAGAATTCCGGGCTCAATAGAAGTTGTAAATCAAGGACTACTGTATATGAAAAAATATACGCTTATGCACTTTATCAGCAGTAGATCAAGAAACAAACTCTGAGCATCTAGCTAGCTCTTGGATATGATGCCAGTCATACAGATCCTAACCATTAGATGCATTTTTCTTTATCTGAATTGTTATATTGCTTTGTAAACATATTTATTAACCTCTGTATTTTGATCTTGGGTATCCTGTTGTTCATATGGATTTGAAAATAAGTTGACAGTGCTTTGAAAGAGTTTTGTTGAATGACTTGTTGTTTCGTTTCTGTTTCTGTTAGCTAAGAGTAGTTAATTCTTCTAGAACTGTAAGAAGCATCTTGTGTCCACAGCAGACATCATCAATTCCATGTAGCTATCAAGAGAACAAACCAAATAGAAATCAATTATACCATTCTGGCTCATGTTTTTCAGTGAAGAAGAGAGAAAGGCTGGTCGTTGTATCATTTAGAATCTGTAGTATGAACTGGGCTTTTAAAAATCTATAAATTGATTTGAGTTTACCGATGTTCTCTTGAATACATAAACAATGAGGTTTTTTTTTTAAACATAACAGATACTGAGTACTTATGATATTTGCTGGATCCTTAAATGCGCACTAGAACTTATGTCCCATAGTGACTTCTGATGGGGTGATGACATCCAGAAGGGACCACAGCATTACAGATGGGTGTGCGGGTTGTGCATTGTTGATTGTGCTGGGAATCTCAAAGATTGACAACAATCCACCATCATCTCTGGTGGAATAGGAAAGGGGCTGCAATGCACATTCTTCAAATATCTGGATAGCGTGGTAGAAGGAACATCTTTTCTTGAGCATGTAAGGCATTGGATGATGGCATAATTCATTCTATGGATGGATTTGTTGCTCCACTGTTGGGTGGTGCTCTTGGGCTGGATCTCAGTTGGTTTTCATTTATGGGTAAACCATCACTGGGCATATTCTTGCAGAAGGTCTGCACATCAATGCAGGCTAAGCTTACCGGACTGAAGGTCACGGGCAATCCAGGTTCAAGGTGTCAGTTCCCATTTTCAATTCTTAAAAGAGGTAGCACAGCAAAGTCTAATAAGGTGGATCTCCATGAAACTAGGGTCAGAGACAGGATTAAGAACTGAGCCTGCTGGAGATAGTGGATGGTTGGAAGGTGAAGGTGGTGGTGGTGGTGGTGGTGATGGAGGAGGACCTGAGGATGCAGGGATCAGTGATGGAGGAGCCCATTTGATGAATTGGAAATGCTTCTTCGGGCTTCTGACAAGTGACCTGAAAAGTAGGGAGCCAGTAGAGGAAAAAGTTCCTTCTTGAGCATCCCAATATTCCAAAGATGGTCAGCATGGCATCCTAGGGGCTCGTCATTTTCGGGACCAAAGCAGGCACTTAGATGGCAGGGCAGCTACCTGTTCTACAGGGTGTCAGTGGAACTTGTTCATACTGAGGCTCCGCTGCAATGGAAACTATTGCCTTACAGGAACACAAGGACTGGAGCTGGAAGTGGTGGAATTGGAATGGCCTGAGGGAATACCTGTGTTTCTTGCATTATCATCTTTACTGCTGAGGTCCAGAGGGACCAAGCTTTTTCTTCTGTTTAGATGTGACCAGATAATATCCCCTGCAAGTGATTGGCCTCGCATGGCGGGTGGGGGGAGGTGGTGACCTAAACCTGGCTCAGGCACAAGAGATGCAGAGATCCATCTTGTGTCTTCTCTGGCAGTTGCCATAAAGAGGTGCCCAGGCCATGTAACTTATCCTTTAAGGGAATCATAGTTAACTGATACTGAGTGCTTACGATACTGGCTGGATCCTTAAGCTCAGTCCAGCTTTCACCTACGGCAATGATCCTTGGTCTCGTAATCAGTTGATTGGGGCAGTATGTAAAGCTTGTTCATAAATAAAGTAGGTAACCTTTATTTTTAGACAGGCTGGTGATACAGGTGAGAAATCATGAGTGTTCAATAACAATCCATCCCGTCCCCTGCAGGCCAACCCTCTAAAGCAATTAATCACTGTACCTCAGTCTAGCAGGAGCAATTGCCACATGGTGATTCATAATCCATGAATACTCCTAACAGTTCAAGGTTGTCCATAGTAGTGCAAATCAGCCAGTTTTAGTTCCACAGGTGTAATGATTGCAGCACTGGAGCAAGCCGCTGCTAGTTAATGAACAGAGGTCCGTAATGTCCTTGCGGCTCAAGCCCAGTGCCTGAAGACCACCACAGACAGATTGTATATAACAGTCCCCAATTAGAAATAATGACCAGTAGTTGGTACACCTGAGGAGAAGAGTCTGCCCAATTTAGGAGATCTTTGACACAATCTGCATGGCTGTATTTAGCAATTTTCAAATCCCAGGACTCCTTAGTCTGTAGCCGGAGACTATTGAAATGTCCAGGATTCACAGTTCTTGGGGTCTCTTCACAACTAAGTCGAGTTTAATAAAGGAAAGCCCAGATGGTATGATGGTCTCAACCTACGAGTGGACTCCATCTCGTTGCAAAAATTGTTCTAGCCGATGAAGGACACAATTATGACCCAGCACATCTCACATTGTGAGTTATCTCACAAACTTGCAGAATGCGGTTAAGAGTTTCAGGGGTTTGGCAGGCACCTCTGCAACACCTGTCAAACACCTGATGACAGATGCCGTACGTACTCCTGGATTTGGTGGCGAGTAGACTGCCCATCAACTGGATGCCCCAAAGGAACACCTAGAACAGGAGTAGGCAACCTTGGCTCTTTTATGACTCGTGGACTTCAACTCCCAGAATTCCTGAGCCAGCATGGCTGGCTCAGGAATTCTGGGAGTTGAAGTCCACGAGTCATAAAAGAGCCAAGGTTGCTTACCCCTGACCTAGAAGGAGCGCAACAGCCAGTCGTGACTGGCTCGGTCCACATCAGCAACACTCAACTCTCGCCCATCGATGGAATGAGTGAGAGCATTCCTCCACTCAGTTCAAACCTCCGCTCTAGTAGTAACAACGATGGAATTCAGCATGCATGGCTTGTTAATTCTGCTTGCAAGGGAGCGAAATTGCCTTTTGCTGCTGCACAATCTCAGGCAGTGTGGTAGAACCTGATTTGAAGATGCTTTTTGATAGCTTCATAGGAATCTCCCAGGAAATGTGGAACCAGAAGGGTATAAAGTTCCTTCTTTAACACCCCAGTTGTCCAATAAAGGTCGGCCTGGCGTCAGTCTCATCGTCTTCCAGGGACCAGTTCAAACACTTCAAGGTCAGTGCGGCAACCCGCTCAGCGCTGACAGTTGTGTGTCTGTGGTATTTGTGCATACTGAGGCTCCCCTGTGATGGAAATTGGAGCCTCCAGGAGCACATAAAATGATTGGAACTAGAACTGTCCAAAGGAGCTTCCATGGCCCCTGCCGTCCTATCTTTACTGTTGATGTTTTGGGGTCCAGAGAGGCCAAGCACTTCTTCGATCTTGTCGTAACCAGCATCTAACTCCTGCAAGGTGATTAACCCAGCAGGGGAGTGGCCTGGGTCTTAGTTCGAGCACAGGGGATACAAGATCACGCCCGTGCCTTCCCCAGCGGTCACCACGAGGAGGTGCCCAGACCATGCAACTAAACATTTAAGAGAGTCATAGTTACTCCCACCCATGATCCTTGATCTCATAGTACACTTTCATCCATGGCAGTGATCCTTGGTCTTGTAGTCAGTTGATTGGGGCGGGGTATAAAGGTTGCTCATTAATAAAGCAGTCACTAAGTAGCATCCTTCTCTGCCCACACTGTTAAGTGGAGGGTGTCATTGCACATCTGAACACAAAGAGGCGGTTAAGCCAGCCCTGATGTTCTTGTATGACATTGTACGCCTTCCTCCCTTCTTTCTCTTCTTAATTGTTATTTATTAATCAAACATGTTATATGGCTGCCCATCTCACGGAAAGTGACTCTGGATGGCATGCAACAGTTTGTTCTCTTACAATTTAGGTCAGCCAAATGGTTAACAGAACAAATTCTGAGCTGAAAAATAACTGTTGGAGAGTCTGAATGACTGTTTCTGGAGGAAGTAGTTTGAACACGGGTCAATGAACTACAGCGCAACCATTGTACTTGACCAGTTGACCCAGGAGTGTGTGTCCAACTGCACAGTTCCGGCTTCCACTTAAATTGGTTTCCTCCCTCTTGCTCCTTTGCAGTACAGAGAACTTCATACACGTTTTTACCACTTTCCTAAGGCAGTTCGTTTTTCTTTGAGCAAGTGGAAGAAGTCCATTAATTAAATGAACTAGGGTGATATGTAACTTAACTGTCTGCACAAAAGTTCCTGATTTGAAATTTGGATTTAAGGTGCTCTGTAGTCTGTGGAGCTGGCTGGCTTCTCTCCATCCTTTACCCCAGTGTCAGGCCCTGCTTTTGCTCCTGGGTGCTTTTCATGTCACCGTTTGCCCTTCCCGTTCAGGTGGCATCTGGGCTTGGGTCTTCTGTGTTTCTATAGGAACTCTTTTGGCTCCCGATTTGCCTTCTTAGCAAGTACAATGCAGGGCCAGGCAACATATTTTAACTTAGGGGCTGGACTTTATTATTAATATACGGATAGTCCTTGACTTACGTCTGGTGGCTTAATGACTGAAGTTCTATGTGAAGCACGAATTCCCAGGTGAGGGTTGGCAACATATGCGTCCATTCATTTAAGAAAAACAACAACACCATATTCAGTTTGTTTTTGTTTTTAAAGGAAGCTCTATCAGGGAGTGTTTCTTTTCTGCAATTATTGCATGTCTCGGATTTCGTTCTAGGCTTTGGAAATCTTGCTTGCTTGAAACTTTTGAGTTTCTGATAATGCAGTTTTTAATCTGATCTTGTTGAATATAGCTGCGGTGTGTTCTTTAGAATCTAATGTGTGTGACTGGTCTGCATGCTTAGTTTGCATTGTAAAAAAAAATACTGTTAATAGTTAGCTTAAAGAGAATGCGGACAATGAACCCCAAAAAGAATAGATGGAAGCGACTGTAGCCTATAAGGAATGACTGCCTGGAGTGCTTCAAAGCTCCTGTTTTGTAGGTGGATTAATTGGGAAATAAGATACACTTAGCATTGTATCTGCAGTCTCTGCCATTCTCGCTACCCGTCTTTGTGTTGAAGAGGCAGTTGTGGTCCCATTAGAATTGTGTTGCTTTGCTGGGGCTCTCGTAAGCTAGGATGTTGGAATTACCTGGCATTTTCTAAGGAGGCATCGCATGTTCTTGCGTGCTCAGTCATTGTGCTGAAGCAAAAGGAAGGATAGCCATGTTGCATATGCAGTAAGGGAATACTTTTCCCTGCTGTGGGTGACTACCTTACTGAACTGTATCAGAAACTGTATGGCAAGTGTGGGGAAGCTATTGGTCCACCCAGAAGAGGCTGTACAGTGCCTTGCAGCCCAACCAGCAAAGCTCAGTGGCAACTGGTGGTGAACACTAGCTAAAAGGCCATGCAGGTTCCCCTTCCTAACCTGTGATTAACTATGTTTTGCTGATTTACAAGAGCATCTTCCCTTGAGTATTCCAGTGGAAACGTGGAATATAAATCAAATAAAGAAATAAAAGCCAGCAAATGAAATATGTGGAGAGAACATAAAACCATACTCCCAGTCGCTTGTTCCAGTTTCATCTCCTCCTATAAGTCTGTCCATTATGATGGAACTTCTAATATTTTGACAATAAGTTGCTTATAATCCTGATTCTCCGTGAGACATTATTAGAGATCTCTAACAATTGCTGCTGTAGAAGCAGGACTGGTTGATTAATTATGACTATGTTAAGTTGGTATGGAAATATTTTTGATGTCAGCTTTCATGTAGATAACCACCTTTGTGGTCAGTACCTGATTCTCACACTGGTGATCTTTTTTTTAATTTTGAGCTGCCGTCGTTGTGGAAATTAATGAAGGGACCAACTGACCTGCATAACTCTACCACTTATAAGTATCCCAAATACCTCACTCTGGTGTAGCCTGTGGATCTTTTTGTTTCTCGTTTACATAGCTTTCCTTTAGTGGAAATCTCTTACCATTTTTTTTCTATCAGGGTTAATTTTCTATCAGGACTGCAGTCATCTGCTCTATTAATTTTGTGTTTCTATTTAAAATGAAAGAAAAACCGAAAGCCATTTCAGAATCCTGTTAAGCCATTTGAAAATATTCTTGTACATCTTTTCCTCGTAAGTGTCTCCATTTGGGGATTCAGCACGTGCAAGAAAAAATACGTTTGATCATTCAGTACATAAGCAAACTGGGATCCTGAGCTTTCACCCCCACCCCCCCAGCTGCTATTCGGTGATATTATGTAACATTTATTTTGTAGGTGAAGTTAGCTGAACGTTTGATTTTCCCAATGGATTTACTGTTCAAGTCGATTTTGTTTCTCTGATATTGAGAAAACGGCTCTGGTCTGCATCTCAGTTTACATTTGCTCTAACTTCATATGTTTAACTATTGTCACAAGAACTGCTTTTAACAAAACCCTTCAGAACGTCTGAGAGTACTTGCACAAACCCTTGACTCTCGTGTTGTCTCTTGTCAGGGAAACTTCTACATTTTTTCCCCCGAATAATTTTATATTGTTTTTCAGTATTAAAAACAGCCACTTCTAAAGGAGCTAACAATTTTTTTAAAAAAAATTACAAATAAGCTATGATAAGGAATGCTTTAGGATAGTTTCCCAGCTGTTTGTATTTATCTGTATTGGTTCTGGTATATGTTTGGCAGCTGCAGAAGTGAAGAAACGAAACTTAAATCTAGAGCAGGGGTGTCAAACTGCATCGTGCCGAAACTGCGCCCACCCTATTGCCGGCAATGGGGAAAAAAGTCGTGACACGTCGCGACACGTCACGTGACGTTGCAAGTTTGACACCCCTGATCTAGAGAGAATTTGTGCGTAGGTTCCATTGCAAACAAGGCTACATTTTGCTCTTGTCATTATAAGGCATTTCCTCCCCTATTTTCTTTCCATCATAGAAAAGTGAAAACACGGTAGCACTTATTTTAGAGATGGGTCTTCAAGAATGTCTGCTTCATACTTTCTAAACACTGTTTTTAAGAAATACTATTTTCATACCTTTGAGACATCTACGAATGTTCCCTAATATGTCTGTCAATAAATCATGTATTTCTCTATGTAAATTTAAACTGAAGAAAATCTGTGTGTTTCTGAAGCCATGTTCTACTCTATCATATGCCATCTTGAATGCCTATTTCCATAAGCTAAAATAAAGTAACTTTGGCACCTAATTTTTGTATCCCTTTATTTTTAGTTAATATGACAATGACTGGCACAACACTTCCTTAAATCAGCCTGTAGCAACATTGTTCAGACTGGGTATGATGGAATTATGGTACAATGCAGCTAGGGGGCACCAGGCTGAGAAAGGCTAAACACTTAAAAATCAGGTAAACACTTAAAATGATGAAATACAAAGAAACAAAAGCACAAAATATTTTCAATGAAGCAATAGAATTATTGAAAAAGAGAATTCTTTGAAACCAGACTGCTGCATCCAGTTCTTTATATTTAAAAGCAGAAATACAAAAATATTCCTGGGAAGGGAATATATACAAGAATATTCAAGGAAAGGAAAAGAGTTTCCAATGCTCCTTGCCAGCTTGCCACAAGGAAACACAATGGGGAAGTTGGCAGGAATTCTGAACTCTCTCCTGCTCCTGCAGCTTTTTTAACCTGCCCGTGGTCATTCTGTTTCTCTGTTTAGGTAAGTACATATCTCTGAAATGATGACCCAACATAGCACAAGTTGGTTGGTATATTTGAAACCTCAACTGAAGATCTGCTTAGAATTGCCCTTTAGGAAATGGAGGGGTGGCTAGGCGGGCCCTCTCTGTTGTAACTCCCACACTTTGGATCATATTTCCCCAGGAGATATGTTGGCCCCTTTCCCTCCTTGCATCTTGCAAGGCAAGTGTATGTCTTCAACTGTCAATGGGCTATAAATCTGTTCTCTTTCGAAATGAGGTCGGGCATTCCCCCTTTGAAGTTGTACAGGCCCGATTTTGAAAACTATCCTCAAGGTGTATTCTCCATGGCCTCCATCTGCAACAGAGTGAAAGGACAAAAGGGGGTGGTGGATTGTTGGATGTAAAGAGGACCAGAGATCAAATGCCTCAATACTTTCAGATGGCAGCCGATGGGCTAGTGCAGAGGTCCCCAAACTTTTGGGCACCAGGGACCGGTTACGTGGAGAGAGGTTTTTCCGCAGACCAGAGAGGGCGTGGTTTTGTGTGCTGCCTGCATCTCGCGGATGGGGCTTGGCTTGTTTGTGCGGACCAGTTGCTGACATGCCGCGGACCGGTACCAGTCCACGAACTGGGGGTTGGGGACCCCTGGGCTAGTGTGAGCATCATAGTATCAGTTTCCTCGGAAAATCCTTTCCTTCTTGTTTCCCTGGCTTTGAACAAAAGACTGGCAGGAGGATTTCAGCTCCCAATATTGTGTTTATAATCAGAATGTTAGAAGACTACAGGTAGTCCTCGAGTTACGACTGTAATGGAGCCTGCCCATTCCACTCGTAAATCGAAAACTCGTAGAGTGAATCTCGTTCCTTTAGCGAGATCACTCTCTTCCTCGTTAAACCGTTAAGTAAACATGAGGTATCTCAGGGTGGGGAAGGCCTTGGGGGGCCTAGTGATGGAACAGGCCTCCAAGGCCTCCCCAAACCACAAAGAAACCTCATGCCTCCCCCTCCCTTCCTGCCGCGCCGGAGTCCCTTACCTTGCAAAATCTGTCTCCTTTCTGCCGTGGTTTCTTTCCTTTGAGGGAGAGGAGAAAAGCTTGCAAATGCTTGTCGTGTTGACAATGGAAGCTCCTGGGTGCCATAATATTGCGCGAGTTCAAACACCCATTCTTTGCAAAAGAGATCATGGCCCTGGAAGCTTCCATTCTTGGGGGGGGGAGAAGTGTTTGCTTTATTTGCACGTCTATGGGGCAAAGTGTGGAATCAGAGTCGGCTGGGCGCAGGAACCAATACTGTCAGTGGCCTGGCTGAACCGTTCGCTTGCTTGCGCCGGACTTAGTTTGAGGGCATGAACGAAGCCTTCAAATGAGTGGGGAGGCATTGCGGGGCCAGGTCCCTTGCACCTGCATCCAAGCCGACAGCGGTGGCAACCACCTGAGCGGCCATGATCCCCCTCCCCAGCCAGTCACCCACCCACCCCGCCTGACCTAGTCCTTGCCTGGCCACCTGGCTGGCACAAATCCTTACCGCTCTTCTCCTCACTCAACCGGCGGCAGGAGCTTGGGTTTCTCAAGGGCGAACAACTGCCGTGGTGCTGTAATAGTCGTAATTTCAGGAATTGCTTGTAAGCACTAGCGGGCGCTGATCACGTAACTTTGAACGAGCGTTAAGTGAATGCTCGTAACTCGGGGATTACCTGTATTCTGCATGTAGCTTTTGCTTGCACAATGAGGCTAGGCCAGATACATTCAGACTATGCTTGGCTTAGAGCAGTGCCAGAAATGTCTTGCCCCCAACTGTGGAGATCATTAAGCTGCCAAAATTAACACAAGATCTTGTGAGAGTTTGGCCCCTTTTCGGCCAGCAACTGCAGAATTATTTTCAGCAACTACATTGAAATTACAGCTTGCTATCCTAGAGAAACATACGGTTTTGATCCCTTTGCTCTGGGCATTGCCTTGTGTTCGATTGTACAGAAGGGCAGTATTATTTCTTGTCTATCCTTTGTAGACGGCATATGTAAACCGTTTCATTTAGATGCAATTAACCAAGGCCAGAAACCACTTTAAAACACATTAAAGCAACATTACTGTTATGTAACAAGTTAATAAAAGTTTGAGGTCAATTAGTACATGCAAAAACATGTAACATTCAGCATGCAGCTACACTTTGCATCTGATCTGCTATGATCTTTGGGAAGCTGTTGGATGCCTCACCTTGAAGAATAGCATATAAAATGTTATTTATTTATTTTTTTACAGCCAGTATGAACTGAACCAGATAAGTTTAAAATCCAGCAGAGAACATTTTCACTGAAAGGGACCTTCATGTAGGCTGGAACTACTTCTTACTTCTACGCTTATGCTTATGGCCACATATTATTATGTAAGCAATAAGTCTTCCCCCCCCCCCAAAAAAAAAAAACCAGACAAACAATATTCAGATATTGAAAGGAAGTTATCTCTGCCAAAAGGATTAGCTGCTTTGAAAGGGATTGCTCACATAAGGCTGGTAAATGTTCAGAGACTTGAGAAAGCAAAACTTGCAACTGTCTGCCAAGTATTGAGTTTTACAAATGTTTACCATCCATGCATCTTCCAGGAGTTAGTATATTTGTGTTGTTCTTCAAGGCAATTTTTATTTTTCTGTATGCTTCCTGCACCTGTTATAAAAGAAGCTAAAACATCTTCTCCCACATAATCCCTTGAGTATTTCTGTACTGGCTCTTTTGTTTTGTATTTACATTTGCTCTTCATTCTTACGCTGAAACCATATGGAGGTTTTGCCGTAAAATTTATTTTCAGATCCTCAAGAAACATTTAAGAAACATTTAAGCTCAGAAGTTTTAGAAAACAGTTTTCTGCTGGAAATAAAAGGTACAGGAGCTCAAAAGCACTCAGAAGCACTTCTTCCTTGTAGCTTTGCTCGAGGCCCTAAATCACGACCGGATTTGACTTGAGAACTTGTGACTTACCACTATTTCAGAAAATAATTCCAAAAAAAAGTCATGTAATGTCCAAGATTTTTTCCCTCACATTGCTGGCTAAGGTAACGTTTATTTTCCTTTTTTTTTCTGTTTATTTTGATTTTCTGCTTTTATTTTGCTGTTTTAATTTTAATTACCTCAGACAAATTCCAATATCTCAGGGATTGCCACAAAGAAGAGGGAATCAAGCTATTCTCCAAGGCGCCTGAGGGCAGGACAAGAAGCAACGGATGGAAACTAGTCAAGGAGAGAAGCAACCTGGAACTGAGGAAAAACATCCTGACAGTTAGAACAATTAACCAGTGGAACAACCTGCCTCCAGAAGCGGTGAATGCTCCAACACTGGAAGTTCTTAAGAAGAGACTGGACAGCCATTTGTCCGAAATAGTATAGGGTTTCCTGCCTGAGCAGGGGGTTGGACTAGATGACCTCCAAGGTCCCTTCCAACTTTATTAGTATTAGTATTAGTATTAGTATTATTATTAAATTGTCCAATAACCAGCATCCTTGTGGTCCAATATAACCTTACAATTGAAGACAGTTATTTTGTAATAGGATATTTAAAAAAGAAACTTTGATTCATATTATTTTACATGGTCGATCTTGAGTACAGCCCCATTTAACGGCAAAAGCATTGACAGCAGACTGCCAAGTGACATCCTAGGAGTTGAAGAGTCTCCTTTTCAGCAGCTACTGCCACCACTCAGTGCAGCCGTGGAGAAGGTGAGAACCTTCTACTTGCCACAAGGTCCCGGATGGCCTTGAAGCCTGCTACCCCTGAGCCCTGTGGGGTGAACGATAACACAAGTGTTGAGCATGTGCCACCCGCCAAAGCATAAAGTTGCTGTTGGCCTCCATGTGCAAAATCCCAATTCCACACTTTAGGGAGGCCCCAAAGGAACCTTGTTCCTTCAGATACACAAAAGAGCAATTCCTTATATACTTCATTGAAGTTGAGACAGGCCAATGCATACAGAAATCTATTGGCAGACAGAAAGTTGAGTCTTTTGCCCAACAATCACAAGGGCATCCAATGCTTTCTTGTGCATGGAACCCTGAAAAGTGATCCTGAAATTAGAAATTAAGGAAATTGAAGTAGAATTTCCATCATTCCATCGTCCGTGTATCGATTGCACTGACAAGATTCAGTTGTGTTGGTTTTTTAAAGTGCAGTGAGAAATTATTAATCACTTTAAGATTTTTTTTAAAAAAAAAAACGACACAGCAGAGGTCAACAGCAGCATCATATTTTTAAAATATCAGGTTTATTTTCCTGTTTTTTTTGGGTCGCAATTGCATTCTTCTTAGTACAGCTTTACAGAATGTAAAACACCTAAAAATGCAATCACGTGTCTCAGTTTATCAGCAACTGATTAATGGGGATGATTGACCCGCTGATCTTCACCATAATAGCACCTGAGTAGCACTCACAAGGAGATCATTAAGGCAACAGGATTTCCTGATTCTCTCTTGATGTTTGGCGATTGATTGATTGAATTTATACATCAGCCATCTCACTGAGTAATCCTGAACAGTTGTTCCAAAAGATGGAGTGATAATTGGCAGCAATGATCTGCAATCAGATCAGAACCAATAGCTGAAAGGCAGAACATTTATTTTTTTATTATTTATTTAAACAATGTAGATGCCATCCAACTTAACATCAGTGATTTTGGCCAATGTACAAAGTTAAAAACAACTAGTATCAGGGGTAGGCAACCTTGGCTCTTTTATGACTCGTGGACTTCAACTCCCAGAATTCCTGAGCCAGCCATGCTGAGGAGAAAGGGAGAAGTTTCCAAGCTGAGCCATGCTGGCTCAGGAATTCTGGGAGTTGAAGTCCACGAGTCATAAAAGAGCCAAGGTTGCCTACCCCGAGTTAAGCAATCCAGATCATAATGTCCAAGGACACAAACACCAGTTCCAAGTTACAATCAAACATTAACTGTTGGAGCTTAGTTAACTTCCTGACCCATCTTGTTTACATAGCAGAGGTCAGACCTTCTTGAACAAATAATAAATACATTTGTGCAACTACAGACAGTTAATCCAGGCTCCATTACTGTTGTACATCAAGGATTACCTGTATGGTAACAGAATCTTGCAAGTCTAAATATGTTTTCCCTTTTCCTCCCTTTATCTTCATGTGAACTAGGGATGGGATTCTCTGAGATTTTTTCTTAAGTTATTTTCTTGGCCTGGACTCAAGCCCCTCTTATCTGACCATTGCCATGATAGCAACTCTTCCTCCTGTCCTTCAAGGCTGTTCCTTCTTTCTACAAGGTTATGACCATATGTGGTCAGTGAATTAGAAATAGCCAGCTCTAGAAACATTGTGTGATGCTCCAACTCTGTTATGAAATCACAGAAATCATAATAGGGAACTCTTTGCTTCTTAATGGAGCAAATACAAATGGCTCTGCTGAAGGAGTCTGTTTTGATATCAAGCTTTTAATAATAATAATAATAATAATAAAGTTGGAAGGGACCTTGGAGGTCATCCAGTCCAACCCCCTGCTCAGGCAGGAAACCCTGTACCATTTTGGACAAATGGCTGTCCAGCCTCTTCTTAAAAACTTCCAGTGTTGGAGCATTCACCGCTTCTGGAGGCAGGTTGTTCCACTGGTTAATTGTTCTGTCAGGAAGTTTCTCCTTAGTTCTAGGTTGCTTCTCTCCTTGATTAGTTTCCATCCGTTGCTTCTTGTCCTGCCCTCAGGCGCTTTGGAAAATAGCTTGACTCCCTCTTCTTTGTGGCAGCCCCTGAGATATTGGAACACTGTTATCATGACCCCCCTCATCCTTCTCTTCATTAAACTAGAGATACCCAATTCTAGCAACTGTTCCTTATATGTTTTAGCCTCCAGTCCCCTAATCATCTTTGTTGCTCTTCTCTGTACTCTTTCTAGAGTCTCAAAATCTTTTTTACATCGTGGTGACCAAAACTGGATGCAATATTCCAAGTGTGGCCTTACCAAGGCATTGTAAAGTGGTATTAATACTTCCCGTGATCTTGATTCTATCCCTCTGTTAATGCAGCCTAGGACTGTGTTGGCTTTTTTGGCAGCTGCAGCACACTGCTGGCTCATATTTAAGTGATTGTCCACTAGGACTCCGAGATCCCTTTCACAGTTACTACTATTGAGCAAGGTACCCCCTATACTATATATGTTTTTTGTGTGTGTGTTTTGGCTATTTGGTTATTTTTTGTTCTCTGTTTAACTTTATTTTGTTGTTTTTTTCCTTAGTCGTTGTATTTTATGTTGTTGATTATGTTGTGAGCTGTCCAATGTTGTTCTGGAGTTGAGCAGTGCTATAACTGAATAGATTAATTAAATCTGGATAGAACAAATGTCACAGAGTCATCATTAGGGAAATCCTGCTGTAATTTCATTTTAGTTGCGTGCCTTTCTGGTGATAATAGGGATCTTCTCGTGCTCACTGATATTTGCAGCAGTGATTTTCATAAATAAACTGAAGTTTGAGGTATCTGTTGGAATCATGAATCCCTAGTATGGACAGTCTCCTAAATTATCATCTGCATTTGCCACAGAGTGTCGTTTTGGATAGCAAGATAGGCAGTGTGTAAATGTAATAAACAAATGAATAAATTTCAGTTTGTGAATCCTACTCAGCCAATTAGAACTGTGAAAAAAAGGAATTATTTTCAAAGTGAATTAACTGGGGTGTCTTTTTTAATTTTAATGGTGGTTCCTCCCTTTCACAGCCTTTGGAGTGGTTCACAGAATTGCCTATATTTTATGTAAATGGATGGTTACACTGTAAAAAAGGATAGACAAATATATCTCCCACACAAAGTTCAGTAAATAAATCCATTATTTAAAATGAACAGTATCTGAGAGAAACCTGGAAAGCAAGCTCATGCAGGCCCATGATAAATCCTGGATAAAAGGGAATGACGAAGGCCTTCAAGAGACACCAGTTAATTGACTCTTAAAATACTTCTTTTTCACAATTCTACTTGGCTGAGAAGTCACAAATTGCGGTCTTGAACTTTTTTAATGGGACTGCCAACGAAAGTCTAAGTGACGTGGACAGTGAGTGGGAGCCTGGTAGATAGCAGGACATGTTTTAAACTGACATCCTGATTTCTTTGAAAAAGAACAGCTACTCCAGTGAACCCAGAAGGGAGGTGAAGAGATAGGGGCGGTTAAGGAGGAAATGGCAGAGAAACCTGCTAGATGATTTTGAAAGACAAAGATGGTTCCCAAACAGGCAGCAAAGATTGGGGATCTCTTTTTGAAGGGTTTAAACATCTTTAAATAATTCAGTGAAATTTGGCTGGAGATTTTTGCTTCCAAGCAGTGTTTCTGCTTCTGTGGTATATTTGAATCCTACAAAAGTTTATTTGTGGGACACTATCAGTTTTAGGAGAGCTTCCACTCAAGTACATTTGCTTGGAATTAAAGCTTTAGCTCCTATATTACTGCAACATGTTTATTTTCATGTGCACTTTACTGGATTCAATTCCTTTCAACTACATAAATATATTTTCGAATGTCTGTTTCGTTCGTGGAAACCTTTCTATGCAGAAGCAACAGGCTTGAGTTTAGCACAAACACCACTCCATGATTAGCCACGATAAACTTTATTAATTTTAATTTAACAAGCATTGATTCATTGAAAAACCAGGCAATGAGGTTCATCACATTACCTTTTTATAGTTACGGAGACAACAGACTGATTCTTAATTAAGCAAGGTAAAGACTTCAGCAGAAATCATTAACAGTTTCAACTATCTGAGATTTTGAGGCCACTGTTTGTTAACGCAAATCACAAATGTTTTTTTTTCTTACAATTCAAAATAAAAACACAAACTGGCTCACAAATCTGTATATGTTACTGTCAACATAACACAGCATAATATAGCATGCTGAACGATGTTTCTGCAAAGGTCCCAAAGAAACCATTTCTCCAAAGTGTTATTAATGCCAAAATTGCTTGTGATACATCTCCCTGTATCTTTGAAAAGCTTAGCAAAAAAATATTAAGCCACAGGCTAGATC
The DNA here is from genome assembly GCA_023970755.1 of Azemiops feae. Taxonomy (NCBI): domain Eukaryota; kingdom Metazoa; phylum Chordata; class Lepidosauria; order Squamata; family Viperidae; genus Azemiops; species Azemiops feae. The sequence goes on along the minus strand of JALGBA010000340.1, from coordinate 492,520 downwards.
ATAACAAGAGTTAATAATACAAATATGACCATTGGAGATACAGAACCAACAACACATAATTTCAAAGCGAAAGCATGAGATTTGGTTGTCTTTTGTTAAAACCAGGGGGAAATAATATGCTTCGATCCTACCCACTGACATTATACCAATAGCTGACTTGCCATCAGATAAAACATTATTTGGGGTTGATCTGAAAGAAGCCTGGTTTGTAATATAAGAAACAAAGCCTAAGAACCAACTTTTAGCCAAAGAACAATATTGTGCCTGGATAAATATTTTAAAATATTTAATTACTAAATAAACTACGTAAAGAGATTCTTAAAAGAGTCCCAGAGATAATTCAAGATCATTAGGTGGTTCCAATATAATCATTAAGACTTCAGTATTAATTAGTCACCTAGTGTAACCACGACCTAAAGGCATTTAGATACCAGCAAAGACACCACAGTGAATGCTATCCACATGATATTTGGATAACAAGAGGCTGGATACATACTGCCTTAGGATTTGTGGGTTTTTAAAAGAATTATAGATACATGTCTAAATCTAAGTGATGATTTGTTGAAAGAATGCTTCATTGATACTTCCCATGGGAGCATATGCTCTCAAGAACAAAGCAAAAGCTGAAGAGAAACATGCAACTATGCAAGCCTCATAATAAGAGGAACAATCCTAGTACCCCTCCACTTCAAAATACGTGTTACATTGCAGAAGAAACCACAGGGTCTCATGCCAATTTTTCTCATCTTCATACAGCCATGATCTCAATATAGATAGATGGTTGTCTTACCTTTGTGGAACTTTTCTGTTCCTATTTTTACTTCATACCTTGCAGTAAACTAATTAGCCTTTCCCCCATTACCCTAAGGAATGGATAATGCTCATTTTATTTTTTTGCAGTGGTCCATTCCACTTCAGTAATTTCCAGAGCATCTCTTGCCTAATGCCTCTGTTATTTGACTCTTAAAACATTTCTCAAAGTCAAATAATATTATCACATAAAAGACTTACTTAAAAAGCAAGTTCTCCTGTGGTATCCTGAGACTGGGTCCTTTACTTGTTCATAACCCTACAACTGAACCAGAATGCCACAGTCAGACTGCCCTTTTATCTCAAATTATGTTCTAGATTTGCAGAAATCTAGATTTGGCAAAAACTGTAGTTTATTTATTTACTTCTATCATATGGATACTGCCTTCCACTTCTTAGCAGAGGTATTTCTGAAAGCTGACAGCTCCATAAGCCACTACATTTGGGTTATGGATTCTTCTAATGCCAATTAGAATACCTCTAATGAATGAGGAAGCGTAGCAAAGTATTCAATGGCTTAGATGTGTAATTCTCATAACCATGTGCCATTAGGTGCCTCTCCTGCCCCAGGATGAAAACTATCAGAAGTCTAAAACTGGGTTTCCTAAACCATTCGCTTCCAATTTCTGTGGATCTTCCCAGTCTACTGTTCATTTTTTAAAAAGAAAGCAGAAGACATACTGAAGTTGAAATGCTGGCTGGGAAGCTTGCAGACAGAAATTAATGGCACCCTAAATGGGTTTTCACACTTAATGGAAGTCCTTAAATGATCTTCAACACTTGGTTCCACAACCAAATGCGATCAAAGACTATACTCAGAGAACAGCATGCAGGAAATTAGAGTAATCTAATTACCTCAAACAGTGACAAGCAGAACAAAGCCTGTAAGACTAGATGCAGACGTTATACCTAATCTTCTAGATATGTCTAGAATCTAGAACATCATTGTGAAGGTACGTAGCCCTTCAAGGAACAGGAACCTCATTCTCTTAGTCAAGCATAATCAAAGAACAATGTTCAATATGAGTTGGTTGGTTAAGCAGATGATTCTTTTAAACCACTTCTTTTTGGTAACCATGGCCAAGAATATTCACGGCCTAACTTGCATGGACACCTACTGAGAAACAGCTCTAGCTTAGGTACATATAATTCTGAGGACCTAAGCTGAGCAAAGGATTTATCAGATGGCACAACAATGGCCTTTCCTACATCTTCAGAGCATCTGAAAAGTAGGTAGGGAGGAAAAGAAATCCATGGAACATGGTCTTAAAAGGAGCTCCAGAAATGAAAATGCTGCCTTTTTATTATCACTTTTCCTCCAAGCAGCACTACCAAAGTACCACTTTCCCTTCTTTCCATGGTGCTTGATAAAGGGATGAAAAAGATTCCTCGTCTCCCAGCACAGCCTTGTTTTCGGTCATCTGAAAAACAAGACCCTTAAGAGCTTGCTGTTCATACAGCCAAATGTGGGCTGTATTCTAGGCAAGCAAATTCTAGGCAAGTAAGAGAGCACCCCTGAAATATTCACCCCGTGAGAAACAAGGAGTGCCCACCACAAAAAGAAGCTGATGAAAGCTGTGAACAGTGCAGCCTGTGCAGAAGTTAACAACTAGGTCACTGAAAATCCAGGGGTTTTGTTTTCTGCATTTCTTATTCTATAGTAGAGCATGAGACAAAATGAAGGAAGTACCTTCCCATTAGACCGCAGAGTTGAGGCAAACAATAAACCTGATGGATGCAGTCCACTAAGAACCCTCTAGGCAAGTTTCCCCAATGAGTTTGCCAAGGACCTCTGTTAGTGGACTAAAATATTGATCGAATAACCCCAGAATTTTCCAAAAAGCAAGCACAGAGCTTAAAATCAAAACATTCATTCAAGACTTCATTCCACAGGAAAGCCTGTAGAAAGGCAACATCATAGCGCGTGGGTGCATGTCTTCGGGAGGAGACCATTCTGTGCACAGCCTATTAGGACTTCAGCTGGCAGAGTGAAATGGTGGTGCCATTAGAAAACACCCAGAATGCAGAATAGACAGCTTCTGTGAATTCTACTTTGAATTTATAGAGCACGATGATTTTTTTCTCAATGACACCAAAGAAAATGACAAAACCCCCATCATAATTTAGAAGAACGCCAATCTTCGTTGCTTTGTTGCTGGGCAGAGATGTGTCCTTATCATTGTGCCAAGCTGAGATCTTATTGTTGAGCTTTTCGATGCACCAGGAGCTATTATTGCGTCCTAGGCGGCTTTCCGGCCCCTGTCTTGGGATGCTCCCATAGCAGATGCCGACAGCACAGAAGTTGTTGTTCTCCAGATCAACTTCCCAGTAATGGATTCCATTCTTGAAACACTGGAAGGAAAGCACTTGGAAGTAGTTTAAAAAGCGCCGAGAGTGCGGTTCGTAATCCTGCACTGTTTCCGTGACAGACATCTTGGTCTTTTTTTCCAATAAGATGATATTCTTATGAGCAGTGTGGAGATCCAGAGTAAATTGTGTAGCAACTAGGAATAAATACAATCGGAAGAAAAATCAGAAAACAGCAAGAAACCTGGAAAAGAGAAGGCAGCAAGAAAGAAAAGGCTAGCTCTACGGTTTTGTTGTCTCCTAATAAGCAGTAGCCTCCCTTTTTCTAAAATGCATCTCCTCCCCTAACCCCAAAGCCAATTAGAAAAGAGGCGCAACTGAGGCAAAAGGGCCACCATCCTAAAAAAGACATTTCAACCAAGATATTAAGAGCAACGTGTTGAAACAGGACATTCCCAAATGTTCTTAAAAGGCTCAACAAGGGTCCTCATCCCCACTTTTCTACTTTCACTGAGCTTCAGTCATATTCCCATCTACACAGCTTCAGACTGAGCCTCATTTCTCAGTGATAGCACAGAGAAGAATCCAAGGTCTATGCCGATTACCACAGAATTCCTCCAAGAGGTTAATCAAATACCTGTAAGAAGCCCTCAAGATACAGAAGTGCCAATAGCTTCCCTCGTGGTCCACATATAGTCATCATGAGCATTAGCCACATATATAATTTACCTACTCTATGAAAAAATGCTCGCTTTTATTTTACCTCAAAGGATCCCAGAATTCTACACTTTGCAAGGGGGGGGGGAGGGGGGAATATATCTTTTCCCTCCACACTATATACGCTTTCACCATGTCTCTAAGAAATGAAACAAAAAGGCACCAAACGCCCCCACCAAAGGAACTGCATAGATTCTGTTATCATTCAGTTGCTCTGTTTATACCACTTTTTCTGTTCTACAAAGTCCACTGCAGTATAGTTGCCAGGATACGAAGCAGCCTTCCAGGTTCGGTAGCATGACAAGAAGGGAAACATCCCTTAACTATAATAAGGCACATAAATTTAATAAATAAATAATCTTCCTCCATTTAATACTTCCACTAAATTATAGTAAAATTCTTTTGGGCTCCTTTGCAATCGCTTTATTTATTCATCCTAAATAACTTAAGTGACCTCCGAAACATTTTCCTGTGCATTTCTAGCTCCAGATCTTGTTTTATCAACAAGATAAAAAGAAATGATCTTGAGAACATTTCGTTCTACTGTGTATTTCTGAAACCTTAATAAGTTATGGATACCTAAGAGGAGCTATCCACTAAAACCAGAGTCATAATAAAGGTAGCAGTCCTCGACCTATGACCACAATTGAGCCCAAAATTTTGGTTGCTAAGTGAAAAGCTATTAAGTGATTTTTTGCCCCATTTTACGAACTTTTTTGCCACGGTTGTTAAGCGAATCACTGCAGCTGTTAAGTCAGCAACACGGTTGCTAAGTGAATCTGGCTTCCCCATTGACTTTGCTTATCAGAAGGTCGCAAAAGGTGATCACGTGACCCCAGGACACTGCAACCGTCATAAATATGAGTCAGTTGCCAAGCATCAGAATTTGATCACGTGACCATGGGGGGGGGAGTGCTGCAACGATCATAAGTGTGAAAAACAGTCATGTCACTTTTTTTTAGTGCCGTTGTAACTTTGAATGGTTACTAAATGAAATGTTGTAAGTCAAGGACTACTTGTAATCCCAAAGCAATGACATTTTAGAAGCCCAATCAGCAGCGATCTCTCAGGTCAATGCCATCAACATAAGTTGACGTTCAACGAACGCTTATAAATATTAGAAGAAAGGACTTATTACTATTCCTTCTGCAAATTATTCTTTTTCAACATACTGTAGCCTTACTGTTTTATTTAAAGAAATAGGCCAGAAATCAGAAACATATTTTCTACGGAAACACGACTGGTGAGATTATAATGGCGTGCTAATTTGGGGGGTACTTTTTGAGCTGATCAGACTTTAAAAGGTGAAAGCCTTAACCTTCCACCTGATTTTTAACCTTAATTGGTTATTAAAGTTTGGAGCAACCCACTATGAAGCTAGATGTCGATCATTTTATATGCTCTATTTTATGCTGGGTGGTTTTGTTTTAGTAATGTTTTCTGAGAATGAATGTTAATCATAATTATTAATATCCCATGATTTTTAATTATTAATGTTGCCTCATTTCTGAAATTTATACCACGCTAGTTACTTACATTCCAGAAGCTCCTCTCTTGATTTTGTTAAAAAAGTATCAAGAGTTGTTGTTTCACTCTTTGTCTCAGCTCTGTTGGAACTTTGTTCTCTCTTCCTGGGATTTTGCGCTATAGTTAGCAAACAAGATAAAAAGCCACACCTTTACAAACTCATTAAAAGTTATTATATATATTACACTGAAATGAGAAGACTGCCCAGTTTTATACATCTCTACAAGACAGGCAAAAATTTGTACTAGCTGTTGGCATGTAGTTTTCGTTCATCATTCCATATGTGGTTGACATTTGGTTTTGATTACATGAGATTTAATCCGATGGGTAGAACCATCAGCAAATCACAAGCAGACATAGTTATTGTATCTGTATCTAAACAGAGAATAAAAAAACAGCCATGCTCAAAGAGCAGCAAGGGCCGCATGGTTCAGAAGAACCTGTCCTCCATTTTGTCCCCCACTGCCATGTCAATTGGTGGAATAGTTTCCAATTCAAGCAGCAAGGACCTCACAGTTTAATCCTAAGATACAAATGTTCTTTTCTATTGGTATTCTGAACCAGCCACTGAATATAATCTACACTCAGGTAAGAATGTCCAGCTCCTTTCAGATCTGGTGGTCCATAGCATTTCAGGAGTGGAATTCTTCTCCCTTCTGCTTCCATTTGCTCTGCATGCCTCCACGGCCACAAAGTTGTGGTAGGAGATTTTACATTCACCATCAGACAATCCCAAGATTTCCAAGAGCTGGCAGTAGAGAACAGCATTAGTATTGTGAGGTGTACAAGACTCTAGCTTTCTAAAGCTCTTAACTCTAAATTATGGATTTCTAGAGCCTAGAAGAATCCTGTTTAAAGGAAAACAGAGGCAGGGCTGCAACAATCATTATTACAAGCCAGAACTATAGTGCATGAACATTTCCTACTAAAAAGTAGTAAACATATACAATGGCCCTAAGTGAGTTACTTTTGCCCATCGCTCATGACAACAACACTAATCTTGTTTTTCCAAAAAGAATGCTTTTTAAAAGCCTTCTTACCACTCTTTTTCTGATGATCTCAACAATTCCATCTAACCTCAATCCAACTAAGTCCGTGAACTTAGTTTCCTTGGCTCTAACATTCTCCCTGGAACCTGGCAGTAGCCATTTAGCATTATTTACTATTGTATTTCAGCATTAATCTCACTAGTGCTCACTAGGCGCTGTGGTGGCGGAGTGGTTAAAATACAATATTGCAGGCTGACTCTGCCCACAGCCAGCAGTTCGATCCTGACCAGCTCAAGATTAACTCAGCCTTAATGAGTTAAAAAGATTTTTTAGAGATATGGATTGATTTATATATTTGAAATAGAGTAGAATAAGAAATAATAATAATAATAAAGTTGGAAGGGACCTTGGAGGTCATCGAGTCCAACCCCCTGCTCAGGCAGGAAACCCTATACCATTTTGGACAAATGGCTGTCCAGTCTCTTCTTAAAAACTTCCAGTGTTGGAGCATTCACCGCTTCTGGAGGCAGGTTGTTCCACTGGTTAATTGTTCTAACTGTCAGGAAGTTTTTCCTCAGTTCCAGGTTGCTTCTCTCCTTGACTAGTTTCCATCCATTACTTCTTGTCCTGCCCTCAGGCACCTTGGAGAATAGCTTGACTCCCTTTTCTTTGTGGCAACCCGAGATATTGGAATACTGCTATCATGTCACCCCTAGTCCTTCTTTTCATTAAACTAGACATACCCAATTCCAGCAAACGTTCCTGATATGCTTTAGCCTCCAGTCCCCTAATCATCTTTGTTGCCCTTCTCTGCACTCTTTCTAGAGTCTCAACATCTTTTTACATCGTGGTGACCAAAACTGGATGCAGTATTCCAAGTGTGGCCTTACCAAGGCATTGTAAAGTGGTATTAATACTTCACGTGATCTTGATTCTATCCCTCTGTTAATGCAGCCCAGCACTGTGTTGGCTTTTTTGGCAGCTGCAGCACACTGCTGGCTCATATTTAAGTGATTGTCCACTAGGACTCCGAGATCCCTCTCACAGTTACTACTATTGAGCAAGGTACCCCCTATACTATACCTGTACATTTGGTTTTTCTTGCCTAAATGTAGAACCTTACTTTTTTCACCATTGAATTTCATTTTGTTAGATAGCGCCCATGTTCAAGTCTGTCCAGGTCCTCCTGTATCTTAAGCCTGTCTTCTGGAGTGTTGGCTATTCCTGCCAGCTTGGTGTCATCCGCAAATTTGATGAGTTCCCCATCTATCCCCTCGTCCAAATCGTTGATGAAGATGTTGAAGAGCACTGGCCCCAGAACAGAGCCCTGGGGCACCCCACTGCACACTTCCCTCCATGTAGATGCGGTTCCATTGAGGACCACACGCTGAGTACGGCCGGTCAGCCAGCTACGAATCCATCTGGTGGTGATGCTGTCTAACCCACATTTTTCTATCTTATCAAGTAGTAGGTTGTGATCTACTTTATCAAATGCCTTACTGAAGTCCAAGTAAATTATATCCACAGCATTCCTCTGATCCACTAATTTTGTCACTTGGTCAAAGAATGCAATAAGGTTTGTCTGGCATGATCTGTTTTTGACAAACCCATGTTGGCTTTTAGTAGTGATTTTGTTTGCCTCTAGGTGTTCGCTGATTCGTTGTTTGATTATCTTTTCCAGAATCTTCCCAGGTATTGAGGTCAGGCTGATAGGTCTGTAATTTCCTGGATCCATTTTTTTTCCTTTTTTGAAGATGGGAACTACATCAGCTCTTTTCCAGTCCTCGGTAGTTCCCCAGTGCTCCAGGATCTTTGAAAAAATAGTTCAGTGGTTCTGAGATCACATCTGCCAGTTCCTTGAGAACCTTGGGGTGTAATCCATCTGGTCCTGGTGATTTGAACTCGTCTAGGCTGGACAGGTGCTCACTTGCCATTTTCTTGCCTATCTTAACTTGTGTTTCTATTCTGTTTTTTATGGCACTATTTTTGATAGGTTGGTCTGTTTTTTCCCTTTATGTAAAGACAGATGCAAAAAACGAGTTAAATAGTTCTGCTTTCTCCCTATTGCTTGTCACCTTCTTGCCACTTTCACCCACTAATGGACCAATCATTTCCTTCACTTTTTTCTTATTTTTTACATGTTGAAAGAAGCTTTTTTTGTTATTTTTGACTTTGGTCGCAAGCCTTAGTTCATTATGAGCCTTAGCTTTCCTCACTTCATCTTTGCAGGCTCGGGCTATTTGCTGATATTCTGACTTTGTTATGTGCCCCTCTTTCCACTTTCTATACTTGTCCTTTTTATCTTTCAATTTATCAGAGAGTTAATAGAATATAGTTGGGAAGTGTAAAAATATAATGGTTGGAATAATATGTTTACTCTAGAAATAATTATTATTTTATGAAATAAGAGAAATTGGGATACCAGAAATGTAAATTATGTGTTTCTTTAAGGCTAAATTGGAACATAGTAATTGTAAGTTAATAAAAGCTTAAAAACAGGATTTGGATTGAAATAGGTGAAATATTATTGATATTTTTTTTTGATTGACTGAATTCTAGAAATGTATTAATTTGACTATGTTATATCAATTGAGGGAAATAGAGAGGGAATTTTTAAAGAATTAACCTGAATTATATATGTACGATTATGTTTGTTTTCCTGGATGATTGATTACCCTATCTTCATGTTGCTTCCTAAGCACTCTGATGTAAAACTTAAAAAACCAATAAAACTTTTAAAATAAAAAAAAATAAAAAATAAAAAAAGATTAACTCAGCCTTCCATCCTTCCGAGGTTGGTAATATGAAGACCCAGATTATTCGGGGCAATATGCTGACTCTGTAAACCGCTTAGAGAGGGCTGTATGTAAGTCTAAGTGCTATTGCTATTGCTAGATCTCTTGCCCTATGGAGTGAAAAAGATTGAGGGGGAAGCGACTACAAAAATATAGCATTTTCTCAAGAAACTGGGAGATCCTTTACAACCAACCAATAACTTAACATCTGTAAAGAACAGATGGTGAGAGATTTACGCCAAGGCCACTAATGAATATTTGTGATTTTCAGAAGGCCTACATAACCATTACTCCCTTGTACATTTAGAATGCTGTTTTGAGATGCACAACATTTCTGAAAGCTGAGGACCCAAATATCTCAAGAGTAAAACTTGCCACTGAAAATGTATGGAGTACATTAAATTGGTAGACACAACTGAAAGCGCAGAGGTAGCAAACAAAGGTATCTAATTGTGCTAAGAAAAAGTATCAGCGTAGGGGGTTAAAGCCACAGATGCAATTTTCTCATGGCCAGACCACAGCACAATTACTTCTACTCCATGTCAACAAATGCCCTGTTGAACTTCCTGAAATTTCAGCAGAGGCAGCTATTCCTCAAATTTTAATCAGTGGAGTTCACTGGCAAGCGGAAAGTCACACGATTGGTTAAAAGACTGAACTTACCGCGTTTGGCAAGGCGATCTCTCTGCTCTGAAAAGAAAAAGATATGTCCTAGTTAGTTATTTGGGAACAAGATGAACAACTCTCTCAGAATGGACAAGCAATAGATCCTGTAGCTAGCTCTCATTAGGATTTATAGAAGTTTTAAAAAGCGTTACCAATTTGACTTGTTTATCCCAAAGATTTATTTTAGCGATGTGGAAATTACCGTCACCACACCAGTAAATTTATTTAAAATTTCAACATGATTATTGAAACAAAAAAAATCAAAAGCTATAAACAAATCATGTATTTGGAATGCATAGATACAAGAAAGCATGGATCCAATGATAAGCTTAAGACTTTTGGAAAAGTAAAGAAGCCAGAATCAAGTCAAAAGTCAGTCTAAGAGATTATGCAACAAGGGGAAAAAAGCTTTTCTGGGGGAAAAAAAAAGGTTAGTTTACCGTTAGTTACACCAGTGGCATATGCACCGTCCCCTTGGGAAAAAAAGAAGAATGCCACTCAGTTTTGGCACAAGTGCAAGCAGAGTCCAGTTTTATTCCAAGTACATTTTTAGTTTTCTATGCAAGCTAGGATTTCTACTGTAATCTTGAGACTTGCGAGCCAACACAATTGTTACCTGCATCCCACCAATTCTGGATCCCTATAGAACGAGCAAAGATTTGACATGAAATGAATTACAATATATTACAGAATGCAGAGTGATGTTAGCAAGAAATATGAAAAAAAAATAAGGTTTTAAAAACCTATGAGGTGAGAAAAATTGTGTATTAGGGCAGAGGTCACCAACCTTTTTATGCTGGCGGCCCGGAGGGAAAGGGAGCAGCTGGGAAATTTGCGCACGCGCACACCCGCACGCATGCGCGCGGACAAGGCCGGATACGAACGGGGCCGCGCATACCCGCATGGTGCTAGCAGCCCGTTTGCACAGGCACTAGCCACCGCTGCTAGCTCTGCACGCATGTGCAAACGGGCCACACAATCCGCACGGTGCTAGCGGCCCTGTTTGTGCAGGCATGCAGGCACTAGCCAGCACCGCTGCTAGCCCCGTGTGCATGCGCAAATGGGTCTGTGCGCTCTAGCGCGAATGGAAGTGAGTGCGTGCACACACGTGCTCGCATTGGCCAGCAGACCACGGCCCAGCAGTGGGCCGCGGACTATAGGCATTAGCTGCAAAATATGTAGAAGAATAGAGAAACAAAGGACGGTTGCAAAAATACAATCAGCAATAGAGAGGAACAGATAAAATTAAGAGGGTGAGGAAAACACTTTGCTGAATCATCATGATGTAAGCAAAGTGTTTTGGAAATAGATGAAAAGGACTGGAAAAGAGCCTCCACTGAAGGGAATGAAATTAAAAATAAATGTGATAAAAAGATCAGGGATGAAACTAAAGCAGGAGAGGTCTGCATACAGCAAGATGTGAAGGAACGATACTGAAATGTATGTATAAATATTAGTGTTGAAAAAATGCTGAAAAGGACATCATAAATGCTATGAGAAAGCCGAACAAATATACGGACTCAGGTATAAACCACATCATGGCAAAAATGTTAAAATCACCACACTGTTCTTCCCAAGGTAAGCAGCATTATGCCAGTTGCAGAAAAGAAATAAGAAACAGTAAGCCAAATGAATTAAGTCATGGGATAAGAAGAAGAGAAGGAAATATAGCTAAATGTACTTTTCATCAATGCCATTCACTACTTTCTTCCCCCACATCCATACAGAACTTCAAACCTTTGACCTTTAGACTTCTTACCGCCCTTTCTCTGATGATCTTAACAATTCCATCCAGCCTCAGTCCAAGGTCCGCATTTACACTCTCAACTAACTACAGGTAGTCCTCGATTTACGACCGCAATTGCACTCAACATTTCTGAGTTTTGCCCCACTTTTCGACCTTCCTTGCCACAGTTGTTAAGTGAATCGCTGCAACTGGTAAGTTAGTAGCCCGGTTATTAAGTGAATCTGGGTTTCCCCATTGACTTTGCTTGTCAGAAGGTCGCAAAAGGGGATCCTGTGACCTTGGGACACAGCCACTGTCATAAATGTGAACCAGTTGCCGAGCAACTGAATTTTGATCACAGGACCGTGGGGATGCTGCAAAGGTCCTAACAGTGAAAAACGGTCATAAGTCACATTTTTTCAGTGCTGCTGTAACTTTGAACGGTCACTAAATGAACTGTTGTTAAGTTGAGGACCACCTACTGTATATGCCATAATGCTTAGAAGAGGCGCTTTTATAGTGTAAGCAGCTAGAGAACCCCACCAAATATTTACATGGTCCACCCATGTGATACCATTATGTTGCGAGCTGCACTGCAGTCTTCTGAGTGCAATTCAAAGTGCTGGTTGCTACTCTTAAAGCCCTACATGGCATGGGCCCAGTTCACTGGCAAGATCACCTTTCCCTAATGTGATTTATGCTCATTCCACCAGATCTGGTAGCGTGTCCGTGCTCCAGGCACGTTCAATGAAGCAGTGTCACCTGGCAGGCTCCAGGAAGTGTGCTCTCTCTCTGTTGCAGTGCCCGCCCTACAGAACAGGCTCCCCTATGAGACACAGTCAGCCCTGACTCTACTGGCTTTTTGGAAGCCCTTGAAGTCCTGGCTTTCCCCCCTGCTATTAGGATAGGATGCTAGTATAATTGTATGTGATTAGGGGATACTGAAATTTCACTGAGCCTCAATTTGGTTTCTTTGGATAGGTAAGTGGCCACATTAATTGTATACATAAACAAAGGGTAAATAACTTGTGCGATAAAACGTGTCAGGTTACAATGAAGTGACCCAAAAGTCCTAACTCAGCTTGACTGCCTTTGGGAGAGTTGCTCTTAGTCTAGACTGATTCATAAGGTTGTAGGGAAGAATCAAAGGGGAGGATTGTTATAAAAAAAATGCCCATTGCTCATCATTAGCTGTTGCTTTATCTCATGCAATGGTTTTAATGATCCATGAAGTTCCAACTCTTCCAACATTTAACAGCACAATGAGGGAAGCTTCCTTCTATCCTTCCTTTCCTTAAGACAAAGCTAAAGAACAGCGTCCTTCAGACAGAAAGATAATTGTTCCAGGGACTCCTGCTGCCTGCTCTGACCTCAAATACTCCACCATGTGCAAAGAATATCCATCACTCTGAATTGCTCTAAATACTCACTAGTTTTTCCTACAGCTGCTGGGCATGCCTCTTCTACCATGGACGTCTTCAATGGGACTACATAAACACCGGCATTACCTAAAGGCACATAAGCAAAGATGACAAAAGCCAGGAATCTTGTCAAAAGGATCTCTCTGAGGAGGTACAGTAGGTAACAAGGAAACAAGGAACAAAAGAGAAATGTTGCCGGAAGCAGAGGAAGGAGGCTGGGTGCTGAGCACAAGGTAATTCTGTCAATCTCATCAGCAGTTACTGGAGTTGTGAATCAACAAACCAGGGTATTTGAGGGGATAGAAGGGGTCCTGGAACCCACCCATTCTTTTAAACATCCCTGAATATGAACTTGGTGGCTTCTGCCCCTCTACTTAGTTCGTGGCAGCTTAGTTGAGAAGGATGTGGATGACTTTTGAGTATGAGAGTGAGCAAATGTACATGACAACCAATAAAATTCTCCCCGCACTTTAAATCCATTGGTTCTCTGTGAATTCAAGAAGAACTTGACGTTCCTCAGCATTTCACTCATTTGAAAGTGATCCTTGTGTTCCTTATTATTTCTCTGCTCTTGACCAGGTTTGTCATGTATGCCCTAGCAGTTCCTGTCTGGAAAACACAGGTAGAAAGGTAGGGGGGCTTACAAGATCTCAACCAAGTGTACATGTGTGAGTGAGTGACCATAAGCTGAACTTAGGAACATGTAGAACATCTACAGAAAGTGTCTGACAGGGAATCTCTCCCCTTTTAAGGATCTTTTCCCTCTACAACCTCTTTAAAGGTAAAGGTTTCCCTGTCCAGTCGTCTCGGACTCTAGGGAGTGAGCTAATTTGTTTCCTGGCCAAGGAAGCCAGCGCTGTCCTAAGACATTTCTGCGTTCATGTGGTCAGCATGACTTAATTCTCATTAACAGAGATGAAATGATAGGTGTTGAAACCACAGGAACCTTGGGGGGGAGTGATCAATCAATATTGGAATTCAACATTATGCAAGCACAAGCAATAGAACACAGTCAAACTAGAGTCTTGGACTTTAAGAGAGCTAATTTCAACAAACTTAGAGAGAGCTTGGGAAGGATTCCATGGATGAGAATCCTCAAGGGGAAAACAACTCAAGAAGCTTGGGAAATTTTGAAAAGTGAGATTATGAAAGACCAGTCTAGCACAATACCAATGAAGAAGAAAAATAAAGCTCTCAAAAGAAACCAGCATGGCTGCATAAAGAACTCTCTGATAAATTGAAAGACAAAAAGGACAACTATAAAAATGGAAAGAGGGGCACGTAACTAAGGCAAATAGCCCGAGCCTGCAAAGATGAAGTGAGGAGAGCTAAGGCTCAAAATGAACTAAGGCTTGCAACAAAAGTCAAAAATAACAAAAAACTTTGAATTGGGTATGTCTAGTTTAATGAAAGGGTGACATGATAGCAGTGTTCCAATATCTCAGGGGCTGCCACAAAGAAGAGGGAGTGAAGCTATTTTCCAAGACGCCTGAAGGCAGGACAAGAAGCAACGGATGGAAACTAATCAAGGAGAGAAGCAACCTAGAACTAAGGAGAAACTTCCTGACAGTTAGAACAATTAACCAGTGGAACAACCTGCCTCCAGAAGTGGTGAATGCTCCAACACTGGAAGTTTTTAAGAAGAGACTGCACAGCCATTTGTCTGAAATGGTATAGGGTTCCCTGCCTGAGCAGAGGGTTGGACTAGATGACCTCCAAGGCCCCTTCCAACTTTATTATTATTATTATTATTATTACTACTACTACTACTATTATTATTGTTGTTGTTGTTATTGTTATGCTGAGGCACACAGAACACAGTTACCTTCCCACCAAAGTGGTACCTATTTATTTACTCGCATTTGCATGCTTTTAAACTGCTAGGAGGGCAGGAGCTGGGGCAGGTAATGGGAGCTCATCCCCATCACGTGGCGCTCTCGAACCCGGGCTGTCAAACTTTCCAGCTGACAAGCTCACATCTTTAACCACTGAGTCATCACACCCCTTGTAGCCTCTTTAGAAAAGTATCAATGCATTAAAAAGAGGAAGAAAACAAGCATGGCAGAAAGTAGGAGTTTTGCTTCTCCTGGAAGACGTCATACGGACACTGGTAACCAGATAATTCTGTCCCCCAACTGGGGCCACCCATACTTAAAAGAAAAGAAAAGATCTCCACATGAAATGCAGTGTGCAGTTCTATCCTCAATAGTCAAATGGTTTTAGAACCTCACCAGAGAAGCATGGAGAGGGATAGTGTAGTTCCTATTGCAGGGGTGTCAAACTGCCGGCCCGCGGGCCGGATGCGTCATGGCGAAACCGCGCCCACTCCATTGCCGGCAATGGAAAAAAAGTCGCAATACATCGCGATACGTCACGTGACGTTGCGAGTTTGACACCCCTGGCCTATTGTGTGCCACTCCACAGCAGAGTATAGGAAGCTATCGCTTGCAGCCTCCCAGCCATCATGAGGTCCTATTAACCCCACGAGATATTATTAGTGCCTGAATGCGGTACAAATAATAATAATAATAATAATAATAGTAATAGTAATAGTAATAATAATAATAATAATAATAATAATAATAATAATAATAATAAAGTTGGAAGGGACCTTGGAGGTCATCTAGTCCAACCCCCTGCTCAGGCAGGAAACCCTATACCATTTCGGACAAATGGCTGTCCAGTCTCTTCCAGTGTTGGAGCATTCACCACTTCTGGAGGCAGGTTGTTCCACTGGTTAATTGTTCTAACTGTCAGGAAGTTTCTCCTTAGTTCTAGGTTGCTTCTCTCCTTGAATGCATTACATCTTATACAGCAACCCAAATGGCTCTCTCTCGCGCGCTCTCTTTCCCATTCCCATGTGCATTTTATCCTTTATCATCTTTTACCATCATCTCAGGTTGAACAGCGTTTGTGCGACTCTTGAAAATAACCTGCAAGTGACGAGAGGTAGCAGAACCAAAGAAGTGTGCAGTGTAGCTTTGCCTTCGTGAGACCAGCTAATATGTTTGCAGAGAAACGTACAGGTAGCCCTCGGCTTATGACCATAACTGAGCCCAAACTTTCTGCTGTTAAGTGAAACGTTTATTAACTGACTTGCCACAATTGTTAAGTGAATCACTGCAGTTGCTAAGTTACTTAACACGGCTGTTAAGTGAATCTGGCTTCCCCCATTGACTTTGCTGGTCAGAAAGTTGCAAAAGGGGATCACATGACTCTGGGACGCGGCAACGGTCTTAAGTATGAACCAGTTGGCAAGCCTCCGAATTTTGATCACATGATCGTGGGGACGTAAGGTTGTAACTGCGAAAAGCGATCGTAAGTCATGATTTTTTTCAGTGCCGTTATAACTTTGAACGGTCACTAAATGAACTGTTGTAAGTTGACGACTAACTGTATTTGCTCCTGTAAAAACAGTTTGACAAGTACAAGTCGTGCGTGTGTGTGTGTGTGTGTGTGCGTGTGTGTGTGTGGTGATTTCTCACTTACTAGATCTATATTCTTTTGGTTGTGGTGTAGGAGCTTCTGATTTGGGCCCTTCTGAAAGAAAAAGACAAAGGGGCATAACTAAGACAGTAGGCAAATCAGAGAAATTGTGGCAGGACAGCCTCTCTGCATTTAGCATGGAATTGTCCTGTTCCAATTCTTTAAACCGATTTATGGGTAACGTTTGGGATTCTTCTGACTTATCTGGGAGAAAAAAAGTTCCTTTTATGCACAGGGGAAACAAAGTCCAGAAAGTGCTTCCCTCCTTCTGGGCAAAAGGGACTGAATGATGACTTCTGTCAACTCCCTCTTCCTCCAACATCCCCCATGCAATCTCAGGAGGCATCTAGATTCTTCTGGAGCAAATTTTTAACTCTTACTTTCAATTTTAACTCTTACTTTCAACAGCCTGCACTCCACCCATGACTATTTACAACCCACCTGCATCTTCCATAGCTGACATTCGTCTATGGAGATTCTCAGTCATCCAGGTCATGGTTGTCCCAAAGGTGCTTTTTCAAAAGGCAACTGGACTTTCTTTTGTTTTTCCTTGGGATGTTTCACTTCTCATCTAAGAAGCTTCCTCAGTCAGAACTGAAGAAGCTTCCTGGATGAGAGGTGAAATGTCTTCCAAGGAAAAACAAAGTCCAGTTGCCTTTTGAAAAAGCACCTTTGGGATAGCTGACATTTCTTTCATTTCTCAGAATAACACTAATTTAACAGAACTAAGCTTTATTTATACTACCTTTAGTTAAGTTTAGATCTCATCCTGAAGTTTGTTTATTCATGCCAGGAGCATCACAATTAAAATAAGGCATACTATATGACATAACATTTAAAATATAAAATACAAGATTTAAAATATGTACAAGTTAAACAGATCTTGCCCAGAAACTAGCAACATTATCCTGAAGTTCATGGCAGCGCACAACAGTCCATCTAGAAATTTTACTCTACTGCTACTACTCTTTGCTACCCCAGAGGCAGGGAAGGATTTGATTGCACTATTGCAGAGGTCCCCAACCTTTTGGACACCAGGGACCGGTTCCATGGAGAGAGGTTTTTCTGCGGACCGGAGGGGGCGTGGTTTTGTGTGCTGCCTATATCCCGCGGATGGGGCTTTGCTTGTTTGTGCAGACCGGTTGCTGGCATGCCGCGGCCCGGTACTGGTCCATGGACCAGGGGTTGGGGACCCCTGCACTATTGAGCTGGTTGGTAACCTAGCCTGGGAGCCTTTTATTCCAATGGCCAAAACTAACATTTCTACAGTGTCTAAAGTTACGTGAGGGCTCCAGAACCACATTCATAGATCACTTTAAGCTGGTATGAAGTGAGGATGTGTTTTTCAGAACTACCCATGTAGTATACTATGTATACCCACCCCAGTCTTCTCCCCAGGTGAAATATGGGAACCCAAGAGCCATGACCTTATTGAAAGATAGGAGCCAAGTGCTCTCATCCCAAGGCAAAAAAGGAATTTAGCACCAATTCAAAGTAATGTTATATAGTTAAATGCTGTAGAAAGACCATAGCTACCTTGTCCACTGTATATTTGCAAACATGGTTCTCCATGATAAACAATAGTTTAGCAATATAGGTAGTCCTCAACTTCTGACTACAACCGAGCCCAAAATTTCTGTTGCCAAGTGAGACACTTGTTAAGTGAGTTTTGCCCCATTTTACGACCTTTCTTGCCACAGTTGTTAAGTGAATCACTGCAGTTGTTGAGATGTAACACGGTTAAGGAAATTGGGTTTCCCCATTGACTTTGCTCGTCAGAAGGTCGCAAAAGGTAATCACATGGCCCCAGGACACTGCAACCGTCATAAATATGAGTCAGTTGCCAAGCGTCTGAATTTTGATCGTGTGATCATGGGGATGCTGCAACGGTCGAAAGTGTGAAAAACGGTCATAAGTCACTTTTTTCAATGCCATTGTAACTCCGAATGGTCACTAAATGAACTGTTGTAAGTCGAGGACTATCTGTACTATCTCACAAATCTTATTAACTAAAGTCAGTTAATTTTTTAACATTTCAATAGGTTAGCAATACAGCTGGAATAAAATGTGCAAACCGTATGTGAATTTATTCCAGCTGTATTGCTATATATATATATACATACCAGTAAGTAAATGAATAAATAAAAGCACCTTTTTTTTTCTGTTCCGGAGATATACCCAAAAATCGTTTTGTAAGTTCTTTGAGGTTAAAGGCTTTCTGATAAACAGTGCCTAGCAGATTTTGATCCAACTCTATTCTGGGAACAAACACATCAACGAAGGATATCTCCCGCAGTTTTGTTGCTCTCTGAAATAAAGTATTAAGATATTGTGATAATCTGAACCAACAAAGAGCTCTACTTCCTTCTACAGTGCTTGACGCATTATATAGTGGAATATTTATTAAATGACTAAACATACATCCTGCATTTTCTTTTTTTAAACAGACCCCAGGCAGGGAAAGGCATGCCCCTCTCAAAAGGTCAGTATTTATTAATTCTAGGAGTTGAAAACTAGCAACACCCAGGGAGCATCAGGTTGGGTGGGTTAAGCTAGGACTGCTATCATTATGTATTCTTAGTTTAAAGACACTAGAACGGGCATTCCCCACTCTGTGCAATTTTCTGTGCAACTCTTTGAATTATCAGCAAAGGGGGAATTTTGAGAATCCAACCCATACATCTGTAGGACAAGCAGCTCAGGAAAGATTTCGCTGGAGAAAGTGCCTCCCTAATTGGAGAAATTAGGGAGTCCTTTAATCACTGTTCAGAAGACTTTCTCCCAACTGAAAATTACCTTTAAAAATGTGATGTCATCCATCTCTGTCAAGGTCATTTCAATTTCATCTCTCTCCCTCTGGATTTCATTCTTCTTCTTACCCAGGACTGTATGGACGTATTCAAATTTATCGAGGACTCTTTTTTCTTCTGCTTTGATTGTCTTCCAAGAATCATTTTCTTCTTCATGAATTAAGGCTACTATTTCTAGGAATTCTGATTTCAGCAAATCCAGCTTCCGACTAGTGGTATTCTGTAGGGACAATATCATCAAATAAAACATGATTTGGAAATGAAGTAATGCTTATTATTATTATTATTATTATTATAACTTTACTTATTAGGAGGCTGGAAAATGGAGGGGAAGTTGGGAGACCTCTGGAGGAAGAACTGGTGGACTGAATATGGAGCTGACAACCACAACTAAGAATAAACAGCTGGTGAACAGCTGCCCAGAGTCACTTGACAGTGAGATGGGCGGCATATAAATATAATAAATACATAAAAATAAAATAGACCAGCTCTATGAACCTCTTCAGACAAAGAGAGGATGGGAGATCACCCAATATTGCTTCAGTTACTCCTCGTGAGGAGACCACAAGGCAGTAGTCTTCTATAGGCTTTGAGCACAGGGAAATGAGGGAATAGCCATCTTGCTCAAACTATAGTTGGCATCTTTAAAAGGACACCAAGTTCACATACAGTACTTCCTTTTCTAATCATATTCAGAAATTGCTTGTTAACTACTTTTCAGCTATTAGAAATGTTTGAACTGACAAGTCTGAAAACATGAACAATTCTGTTTCCAGTCCTTAAGTAAAGCAAATTTTAACTACAAGATTAAGAAAAGCAGGACTTCTGGTTCCGGTCGCAGTGCAGGCGGTCGGCAAAGAGCTTGCTCTCTTTGCCGGCCGGTTTCCCCCCGCCGGTAGACCCTGGACAGGGTCGAAAGTCACCTTGGAGGGGCGACCACTGCTGAGGAGGACACTCGTTGACGGCAGAGGGAGCGGCAGCTCCCTCTGCGGTCCGAAAAATCACCTTTGGGCTGACAAGGAAAAGATCGGCCATTAACATGGCCGATCACTTAGCTGCTTCAGCCGAAAGTCACAGCAACATCTAAGCGAAAAGAACCACCATGGATGATCCAGGTGAGACCTTTCCTTCCCTCTTGATATCCTATTACCTTCCTGTGAAAAGCTTCTAGAATCACTTCCCTACTCTAAGAAAGCAGCGTTCGGAGACTTGGGAAAACGAGATTTGAGAAAAAATCACTAATTTTTACTGACTATTTGAGCTCTTTGATTTCGGGAATCCTGAAAAAAATCCTTACTGTGAAGGTGGACTTTCTTTCTCCTTGCCTGCTTGTTTCTAGCCTAAGTGGAAGCCTTTAGGGAGGGGGGTGGAGTGTTTTTCTTCCTCCTCCCCCTTCTGAACATTACTGTTTATTAAAAAAAAAAATCGGTTCTCTGGGCGGCTTTTTGAAATAGCAAAAAAGTATCCATTTTAAACTAACTTTCAGTTTGCCTTGTTGGATGTGTATTCAGCCTAAACTTGGCGTGACGCCCAGACATTCCTGTCTCTACTGAAACCAGCTGAAGGGCGTTTTTTTTTTCTTTCCTTCCTTCTTGACTTTACAATATAAAATATATTTCCCAGAAAAATGGATTTTCTCTCTCTTTTGGATTACAATATAATAATTGACTTTTAAGGCATCTTTTTCTATTACTATTTTGGATTACAAATTGGATATTTATAATACTGACTTGGATTTTTTCTGCCTTTATCTTTTTGTTTGGCTTGACTGTTGTGTTTTTTCTTATTCCTGTTTGGATGTTATATCTTATAACATTGCTACTATAGAACTTTTAGGTTATTATTGGACTCACACTAGAAAAATTTTTGGAACCTAAAGATTTTATTATTATTTTGGATTATATTTTCTCTGGCCTGACTTTTTTGCTTTTTTCTATTTTTCTTTGGATCCTAGACCTTATATTACTTATATTACAGAATTTCTATTGTTGTATTTACCTTCTAAGCTGAACTTTCACAAAAAAAACGAAGACTATTTTATTATTGAAATGGAATTTCACCTACAGTTTGACTATGGACTTTTACTAGAAAAAAATTTGGAACTGAAAGAACAATTTAGAATGGACATGAAAGAAGAGGTTCCAGAGTTAAAAATTGAATCTCAAACTTTGATTGACCAAGTTATAGACCAAGGAATAATAGAGGAAGAACAGACCAATTCTAAAGAGGCCGGCATGCAATTATACTTACAATTTAACGAGACAGAAGAAATATATTTACGATCTATTGAAGAGGAACCAATCAACACAGAGGAAGATATTACATCTTATCCACAGTTTGACTATGGACTTTTACTAGAAAAAAATTTGGAACTGAAAGAACAATTTAGAATGGACATGAAAGAGGATGTTCCAGAGTTAAAAATTGAATCTCAAACTTTGACTGACCAAGTTATAGACCAAGGAATAACAGAGGAAGAACAGACCAATCCTAAAGAGACCGGCATGCAACTATATTCACAACTTAACAAGACGGAAGAAATATATTTACAAGCTACTGAAGAGGAACCAATCAACACAGAGGAAGATATTACATCTTATATGCAAATTATGGAGAATTTTGATGACCAAAGGCGGATTCCAACTAAAACACCTATAATCCTGAAAACAACAGGAATTGACTTTCAAATACGAGGCATCGAAAACGCTGACAACATGGACAAACAACGAATAACTACTATACTGATTAAGACTACCTATACAGTGCAGACAACACTGGAAAAAAGAAAAGAGGACTATCAGATTTAATTGTGGAGGAATATGTATAATCAAATACTAAGATTTGATGAATCAGAGGCCCTTTTGTGGAAACCTGCTTGGCACAAAAAGAAAGCTAGAATTAGGTTCAAAAATGAGACTTAAAATTTTATTTGATGGGTTAAAAAGGCTTTTGGAGTTTTTGACTGAGTTAATACTACTGAGATGAAAACTATTGGAGTTAATATTATTGAGACAAAAATTATTGATTTGATTACGTTTAGCATGTAATTTGTTAATAGAAGAAATAGAATATAGTTTAGAAATCTAAAAGGCTGTTAGAGATTTTGAATGAGTTAATACTGAGATGAAAATTATTGATTTGATTATGGTTGGGATGTAATTTGTTAATAGATAAAGGAATAGAATATAGACTAGAAATGAAATAAGGTGTCTAAGGAAATAATATGTTTTCTTTTCAAGGTATAATGATTTTGATAAGATTAAATTTCAGATAAGGAGTTAAAAAGGGGTTTTTAAAGCTATGTTCATTTATAAAATATGTATTTGAAATAGAATAGAATAAGAGATAGAATTTAATTGAGAAGTATAAATAGAATGGTTGGAATAACATGTATATGTTAGAAACAATTTATATTATAAGGGAAATTGGATACCTGAATTGTATACCATATGTTTATGTAAGGCCAAATTGGAATATGCTAATTGTAAATTAGTTAAGTCTGAAAACAGGCTGATCATAGATGAAATATTATTGATAGTTTTTGTTTTTTCTTCTTGATTGATAAAATAGAGAGGGATAAGAAGTAATTTGAATTGTTTATGTATGATTATATTTCTTACTTTGTTCTATGGAAAACCCTATCTCCATGATGAGTCTCAAGCACTTTGTTGTAAAACAAAAAAAATCAATAAAACTTGTTATAAAAAAAAAGAAAAGAAAAGCAGGATAAAAATCTAATAAATAAATTATATAAACTTAAAAAAATTGAATTGAACAGCAAAAAGCTAACTAAGACTTTGACGTTAGAAAGTTATAAACAGCTTAAGGGTCCAGATAAAATTGAAATAAGATTCGGGAATTATAAAGAATCCTTCCCGTGGAGTCTTTGGACTTGTTTTAAATTTTGTTTAAGACATAATAAGATTAAATAATTTAAAAAATTAGACACTAGAGAGAACTAAAGATTTTAATTAAAGCAGAATACATAAGCCTGATTAGCAGCTACAAAATGAAGCAAAATATTATAACATTGGAAATACCGAAGAATATTTTTGAAAAATGGAACCAAAAGTTAATATCAACAGCGACAATGGAGAAATTTACTTCTATCGCTAGACTGTGTCCAAAAGATGTTTTGGAAGAAATGGCAAAAGAGGAAGACGTTTTCTCTGACAAGAGGGAGACAAAATTGACTAAAAGTGGATCTACAAATGACAGACTACAAGATTGACATGGCAAAAGATGTCTCACTGGACATATAAATCAGTTGGTGCTTTAAAAATCAAAAAAGAATTACAAATAATAAGCCAACAGAGTGGCCTGCATAATTCATATATATTGGATTTACAAAAGAGATTTGTTACAGCTTGGATGAATCTTATGAGAAGGGGCAAAAAAATAAATGAAAAGAAATCAAGTTCTACAACATTACTTAACTGGATGAAAGATTAAGATTGTTAGATCTTGTAAAAGGAAGAAGTTGGTTTATTGGATAGGATGAATTAAATATAGGATGAACTGAATCTTCCTCAGCACATGACAGTATCTGGCTGATCTAGAAAGTTAAGTGGAATAGGATAGGGTTAGCATTTGAAAGTGAAGTCACCAGAAACTCTGGAGTTGTTGACTAGACGGCAAAGTTGAAACAAACATTCCAAGGAAAGGCAAGAGCAGACTAATTCTTCACCAGGTGAGAAACTTACATACAGGTAGTCCTCGACTTACAACAGTTCATTTAGTGACCATTCAAAAGTTGAAAGGGCACTGGAAAAAGTGACTTATGACCGGTTTTCACACTTACAACTGTTGTAGCATCCCCATGGTTATGTGATCAAAGATCAGACCTTTGGCAATTGACTCATATTTATGATGGTTACAGTGTTCCGGAATCATGTGATCCCCTTTTGCAACCTTCAGATTCACTTAACATTTTGACTAATTTAACAACTACTGTGATTGACTGTGGCAAGAAGGGTCATAAAATAGGGCAAACTCACTTAACAACAGAAATTTTGGGCTCAATTGTGGCTGTAAGTCGAGGGCTACCAGTAGTGTG
Source organism: Azemiops feae (assembly GCA_023970755.1). Lineage (NCBI taxonomy): Eukaryota > Metazoa > Chordata > Lepidosauria > Squamata > Viperidae > Azemiops > Azemiops feae. The sequence continues at coordinate 468,210 of JALGBA010000340.1, read as the reverse complement.
TACATGAAATCATGAGTCAATTCAAAGGAGGCATTTTTTTATAGTACAACTCAGTCTTAAAATGTTTCAAAAGAATTGTAACTTCATTGTTTTTCCTATTTGTCTCCCAGCTACCTAACTCATATATTACAAAATTCAAGTAAATGGTGACAGCAGAAGGCAATCTTTGAAATAGCAAAGCCCCAAGCCCTTTGACACAAATCTCTCGCTCGCTCGCTCTCACTCACACACACACACACACACACACACACACACTCTTTCACTAAGCACAATGCATAACTCCAAAGTGGGGGTCTATATCTCGAAATCCCCTTGCATTACCACCTCCTGCTTGCAACAAAGAGAAGTGAGCTTCCGTTTAAAAAAGAATATTCTTTCCTTACGCTGAGTTGCTTTTGCTGCGCTCGTACTTGTTCCAAGGACTTAGCAGTCTTGTCACTGAGGGCACAGAGTTCTGCTAATCTCTTCTTCAGCTGTAACTATAAGGGAACAAAAAAGTCTTCCTTTAGATTAAAAACAACATCCATGCCAGCTACTAAGGAAACAAAACCACTGGTAGGGGATATAGTTTTGCTTCAGGATTCTGATTAAAAGGGACACATCTGCAGTCACAACTTCAAAAAAAAAAAAAGATATATTTTTTTTAAAAATGAGGTTTTTAATGTTGTGCAGAGTGGGGGGGAAATGGTGGACCAAAGATGGAGATGACAACGGCCACGGTGTAAACATTATTGTAAAAGTCTTTTTTAAAACATAAAATAAGTTATCAATCCAGCTTCGGAGGTTTAGGGATGTTAGCTACTGAAACCCACCACTTAGCAACACATGACAGAAGCTACCTTATTTGAAGGATGGTAGTTGACATAAAATTCAGTGACTTGGGGCATGTAGGAAAAAGGGAAATATATACCCATCCTTTGGCTGTTAAGGGAAAGTTGAGCAACACAGAGTAACAGATGCCATATAGCATATATGGCAGTGGTTTTTAAACTGTTTGACCCTATTACCTCTTTTTCTGGTCTTGCATGTCAACCCTCCCGCCCCAAAATCCAAACCCACATTATTTTACGCAAGTATTAATTTTTATTATGGTTGCTAGGAGGATCAGCCAGCTGTTTAGACTGGATTGGGCATTTTTACTCACCTACCGAGTCCTTCCCAAGGACCTGGGATAGGCAGGTTGTTTGATGGTGTTAAAGGTATCATTACTATTTATTTCAGCAACAACAACAGCCCCATACTGGATCTTTGACTCACCAATCAGCAATTATTATTATTATTATTATTATTACTTATGACTATTGCAGAATCTCCATGGTCACATGATCAAAATTCAGATGCTTGGCAACTGACATGTATTTGTGACAGTTGCAGTGGTTCATATTTATGACGATTGCAGTGTCCTGTGGTCATGCGATCACCTTTTGCGACCTTCTGGCAAGCAAAGTCAATGGGGAATCCAGATTCACTTAACAACCGTGTTATTAACTTAACAAATGCAATGATTTACTTAACAACTGTGCAAGAAAAATTGTAAAATGGGGCAAAGCTCACTTAACAAATGTTTCATTTGGCAACATAAATTTTGGGCTCAATTCTGGCAGTAACTCGAGGACTATCTGCAATATGCAAAAAAAAAAAAAAAAAAAAGGGCTAAAACAAGTCTCACAACAAAATACAAAGTATTAAGAAAGCCTGAACAGCTTCCATGAACTCTTAACAAATCTAAGATTTACAATGGAAAAAAGGTAATAATGCTCAGAACAGAACTCAGACTTGCTACAACAGACTAAAATAGCTGTACTGATAAAAAATTTAAAAGTCAGAAAAGTTGCCTAAAACAGGGAATCAGTAGGCCCAGGGAACATATAAGCTTCCAGTAATAACAGGTTTGGTACAAACTGATTATAGAAAATATATTTAGGGTATCACAAAAGTAATGACATACAAATGATTGTATATTTTGTGTTATTTACTTTTACCATGGATAGGTAGGAAAACTAAAGGGAGCCTGCACCACATGTCAGAGTAACTTAGCTGATGTTGTCTTTGCATGTGGTGCTCTTTTCTAGACAGTTTTATTTTAGGCCAGCTGTGAAATTCACACTTTGTCTTCCATTGCAAAATAAGCTTATGTGTTGTTACCCTGTTGACATCTACCAGCTGTGGAGGAAGGCTCTTTCTGCCTCAAGAGCCAATGCAGGTTTCAGCATGCCTTCTATCCAGTCCCCTGGGTGTACATCTTTGCTAACAATGGCTGCCATGCACATGGTTAAATGCAAGACAGCTTTCCATATACCTCTGTCATATCTATATACAGAGTAGTTGAACACAAATTGTAACCACAGTTTTACTGAACAGTATTGGTTGAGCAAACATGTAATAAACAAAACCAAATAAGCCAAGCTTTGGCTTCGGATAATTTGAAAGAAAGAGCGTCTGATGTAGTAGTTAAGGCATCTGGCTAAAAACCAGGAGGTGGTGAGTTCTAGTCTCCCCTTATTAGGCACAAAGCCAGCTGGGTGACCTTGAGCCAGTCACTCTCTCAGCCCTAGGAAGGAGGCAAGAGCAAACCACTTCCAAAAAAACCTTCCCAAGGAAACTGCAGGGGCTTATCCAGGCAGCTTCCAGGAGTCAAAAACTATTTCTCACAAATGATGAATATACATGTCCCTAGATAACATGGCAGGATCCAATCTGAGTCAGCAACAGGGACCAGAAATTTCGTCTTCCGAGCTTTTGGACTCATGCTGGAGGCCATCCATGAGGATGGGATCCAGCACAAGCTCAGAAAATCCAGAAAACTAAAACTTGTGGGGGATTGAACCAACGGGGCTGGTGCTGTGTCCGGAGCCGGATGTGGCTCAAAGTCACCCCAGAAGCATTCAGGGCTGAGGTCAATGTCCCAAAGGTGCTTTTTCCAAAGGCAACTAACTGGACTGGTTTTTCAAAAGGCCAAGCTGCCTTTTGAAAAAGCACTTTTGGGACAACCGTGACCTGGATGACTTGAGAATTTCCATAGACATTTGGCTGAGGTCAATGTTACCCTGTGCCTCCCCAGGCCTAACACAGACAACGTAGCCACCATCCACTCCTTTCTCACCTTCTTTGTTTTCTTGGCCTCTTGTAACAGGGTAGTGGAGCAGGTCTTGTGAGAAACCAGGCAAAAACAGCAGATGGAGACTCTGTGGTCCTGGCAGAAGACCTCCAGGAGCTTGTTATGGGTCTGACACTTCTTCTGCTGAAGTTCCTTCACAGGTGTAGCCAACTGGTGGCTCTTAAACGCTGGGCTCTCCAGGTGGGGCCTCAGGTGTTCCTGGCAAAAGGAAGCCATGCAGGTGAGGCAGGTCTTGGCCGCCACGACCACCAAGCAGCTGTCGCAGGCCACTGGAGAGGGACACCTGGGCTTGGCCACGCTGCTCTCCGCCTTCTCCTGCTTCTCCTCGCGTGTCCCTGTGGAGGGGCCTTCTTCGCTGACCAGAAATTGCTCCACCACCTTGCAAAGCACCGTGTTTTTCTTCAAGTCAGGACGAGTTTCGAAAGAAGCCCTGCACTGGGGACAGCTGAATTTTCCCTCGATCTCCATCCAGGTCATCTCCAGGCAAGGCAGGCAAAAATTATGGCCGCAGGGCGTAGTGACCGGCGTCTGAAAAACACATAGGCAGATGGAGCAAGTCAGTTCGTCTTCCAGCCTGAACATAGACAACGCATCGACCAAGCTAGCCATGGCTGCGTTGCCGGAGGGAAGTCGGCGCTTTATATACGTAGATAAGCGGCAAAGGAAAAGAAACCGAAACTTTGGGAACGGGCGTTTAGTGGATTTCCTAGAAATCACGTGGGCGGGCGGAGACGCTTGTGCACAGCGCACAACGCACGGAGCATGCGGATAAGCCTTCGTGGAAAGGAAAGGAGGTTCTTCCAAATTGCCCGAATGTGATCTAATCACGCCACCAAGGGCGGGGAGGGTTTGCTTGCTGTTTCTGCTTCCCGATCCCCGTCCCTTCCCCCTTGCATGCCTAGAAGCAAAAGGCGTACTGCTCAGTACCGCTGGCTTTGCTGTCCCGGGAAACAGCTCCGTCCGTTTTTTAAACTAGGCCAGGGGTAGGCAACCTCGGCTCTTTTATGACTCATGGACTTCAACTCCCAGAATTCTTGAGCCAGCATGGCTCAGCTTGGAAACCTCTCCCTTTCCCCTCAGCATGGCTGGCTCAGGAATTCTGGGAGTTGAAGTCCACGAGTCATAAAAGAGCCGAGGTTGCCTACCCCTGAACTAGGCAATTCATATATAGAGCGGGTTGGCTTGCTTCCGACGGAGTTGGCTTGAAGTCGGGAGCGCCCATTCCCCCAGAAGTGCATAGAAAGCGAAGACGCCCCTCGACGGGAAGTTTTATCAGAAAAAAAAAATGTTGTTGAATGCAATGGGGCGTCATCCCTGGGATGGCGGAAACGGCCCTGGATAAAAGTACCAGATGCCTCTTTGGGGCATGAATGGGAGGACGCATTAAATGCCCCCGGTGATGCCTTGATTGTTTATAAGTGGCAAATCCGGAAGGTTAAACTCATTCGCCTCCATACCAGGAAACGAGAACTATTTTTTTCTATCGGTCGAGGACGTTATATGTTTTTCGGATTAAATGCACGCCCGGTATGCAAGATGCAGAGGAGAGTTTTGGTAATGGATCGCCTGGGATGAACAATACCAGAGCCAGTTATTTCCTGGTCAAGTCAATCAACCAACACATTCAGCTTCTAATAATTAGGGTGGCCCAGTCCTTTCCTGTTATGTACCAGATATTGAATGAGAATTGTAAAAAAAAGCCAACATGATGGTCAACAAGATGGCTATTATTTCCAAAATTGGAGAAAATAAACCTATTAATACTAATTCTTGGAAACCTGTAGGGAAAACAGCGTGGCTAGTCTGCTCTTGCCTCATTTATGGGCTCTGGGGCATAGTGGAAGCAGAAAGCTGATTAGGCTTAACTTTGACCTGATATTTTAAGTCACATTGTGTGTATTTAGGCACTAGCATCTAACTCCAAAAGAAAAGATGCTTGCATGGGCAAAATCGATATGAGCTCTTCCGCTCTCTCAAATTGGCTGAATGTAACTTTTGCATCAGGAGGGCTGCAGAATCTTTCTCTGGAATCTCCCCAGTGAACTTGAAAAATCCTTTTTTAAGTTCTAAAATAGTTGCTGTCCTGCAGGGATTAACAAAGCAGTTAAAGAGACCAAAGTTCTGACTGGGAATAAGGGAACTCCCTATGCACTTATTTTTTCTGCTTCAAGCATACTTGCTGATGGTAAGAAAGCAGCAGCTTCAGCAAACCCTGGATAAAGCAGATTATCTGGTTCCCTTTCAGTCAGGATTCAGGCCTAAACGTGGAATGTATGTATGTATGTATGTATTCATTCCTTCCTTCCTTCCTTCCATGGGATGGAAATGGCATTGGTTGCGTGTTTGGGTGATCTCTGTCAGGAGCAGATTGAGGATAGTGCATCACTTCTAGCTCTACCTGACCTCTCGGTAGCTTTTGATATCATCAGTTATGGTATTGTAAGGTTTCCCACTTAGCCTCACAATTGCCCCAGCATTACTCAGGAATTTAAAAGAGCCAAAAGAAACTCCTGAGCCGAGGTTTCAACAAGCAAACAACTTTTATTTTGATCAAAATAGAGTTGGGTGACCCCATCTCTCTTCGTGGCTGGTAGAGAGATGAAGGCAACAACCAGGAAACATGTCTTCCACCTTTTATACCTTTCCAGAACAAAAAGATCAGGTCTTGGTACCAGGCATAAGATAGCACAAAAAAATAATTCCAAGATGATGACTCATACACATCAACCCAGGCTCCATCCGTAACTCCTTTTCCCCCTCCCCTTACTGTGCTCTTTTCATATAAGCAATTACCTGTACCTAAAGCATGAAACATTTGCTTTTATATAACTAATTTCCCAATCTAAAGCATCTACAAAGCTGCTTGCACATAAACAAAGATACATATAATGATTACAAAATATCACTACTAATATCAATATTACTAATATCAACCTTAAGCATAATAAAATCCCTTCAGTATCCTCCTGGATCAGCTCCCAGGATTGGAAGTGGGTGGCACAGTATTGTGCTGGTTCTTTTCCTTCTTCTGGACTGATGCTAGTCAATGTTGATCAGGAGATCCTGCCTTCGGCTCCTGCTCCCTGGGTGCCACAGGGTTTGATGTTCTCCCACTCCTGTTTAACATCTACATGAAACTGTTGGGGGAGATCATCTGTCACCATCAGTAGGCTGATGAAACGCAATTGTAATTTTCCAGGCCTGGCAAATTAAGCAGTGCTGCGGATGTCCTCTCCTGTTGCTTGGAGGCTGTAAGGGTCTAGATGAGGAACAACAGGCTTCAACTGAAACCAAGCAAAACTGAGTGGCTTTGAGTTTTAGGGCCTTTCAGATCTGGGACTTTACCCTCTTTGATACTGTATAAGTGGCACTGCCCCAAATAGACTCAATTTGCAATCTGAGAGCCCTTCTGACTCATGAAGGAGGAGCAGGTGACAGTCAGGGCTAGCTGTGTCAGTTTCTGAATCTTAAGGCTCTGCTCAGTTACTCATGCCCTAGTCCAGGAGTAGGCAACCTCGGCTCTTTTATGATTCGTGGACTTCAACTCCCAGAATTCCTGAGCCAGCATGGCTCAGCTTGGAAACCTCTCCCTTTCCCCTCAGCATGGCTGGCTCAGGAATTCTGGGAGTTGAAGTCCACGAGTCATAAAAGAGCCAAGGTTGCCTACCCCTGTCCTAGTCACTTCCATTACAAACCATTGTAATTACATTGTAATTGAGTAGCCAGAAACTTCAATTGGTGCAAAATGTAGCGGCACAGGCAGTTATGTGTGTCCCTATGAGGACAGTTACATTTCTGCTTTATGAATTGATTTGGTTACGTTTGCTTCCGAGTGCAATTCAAGATGCTGGTTTTGATCTTTAAAATCCTATGTGGGACATAGGATGGGACCACGTTATCTGAGGGATTGCCTCTTCTCCATTACATTTACCCGTTGTGGGGAAAATAGGCTGAGGAAGGAGTATTAGTATTTGTATTACTACAAATAAAGGAGAATATTTGTAGCTCAGGGTTGAAATGATGGGTCCTTGGTGTTCTCTGAGCTTGGTTGTTTTCTTGCAGAAGTCTCATTACGTCAATTTGGTTAATGAAGCATCTGCAAGAAAACAACCAAGCTCAGAGAACACCAAGGACTCCTCACCTTGAATTATTTATAAAAAATAATAAAGGTGGGATAAAAAGAAATGATGTTTCCACTGCCCACGGGATGGGGCAGTACCACTCTGGAAATACTTGGATCTATATAATGTATCTGATATCAAATATTTGAGATGGACCCCCTAACTGAAGCAATGAGCATGTCTCATTTTTGTCTAAATCGGGATCCCAAACTGGGGTGTTTGCACCCCTAGGGGTGCGAGATGGAATTTCAGGGTGACAAATAGTAGCTTGTGTCCCTTTAAGATAAGTCAGGAGCCACAATTACATTTGTGGAGAGTGCAAAATTAATCATTTTTTTCCTATGGATGTGGGGTGTAGAAAAGGTTGGGAACCACTGCTTTAAATAATACAGTTTAGGATGTACCTTAATTGTGTTTTTCAATGTCCATGCTAGAACATGAAGATTGCTTCCTTTTATATCTCCATTGGAATAAAGTAGCTGTTAAGGACCCACCCCAGCTAACCACCCAAGAAAGCAGAACTCTTGAAACACGCATTGTCTCAAAAGGAAACTTTTGTTAGGGGTTAGTGACAGTAGGGAAGTCAAGGCAAGATCTGGGGAAAATCCCACTAAAACGGTATAGTTAAACCAGCAATGTTCCTCCTCCCACCAGAGTCAATAGTGTCTATTTGAAATCTAGCCAATCCATAGGTGGCACAATGTGTGGGTAACTGGCACAGTTGGCACGCATCTCAAGGTCTTCTCCAGTTTCGTTTCTCTGCAACCCTCTCCCTGATAAGGGAGACACATCCCTTTCTCAAACGGAGAGAGGCGGGAGAGGAAAGTTAGAAAGCAAGTTATCCCAAGCAAAAGCAAATTCCCCCCTCCCCCCAGCAGAATGGTAGGCCCCAAAACAAGAGCATATATGCAGGGGAAACAGTAAGGTTTCTGGGGACCTGACAGTAGCACATGGAGATTTTTATTTTTATTTTTAAAGGAAAGGAAGGCTAAGCTCTCAGGATAAGTAAGTTCCGACACATGTTTTTCTTATCCAAATAGCAATTTGTGTGACTCGTTTCATATTGGAGCATCCAGGTTTTATTGACAGGCTTTTTTCAAGTACATTATTGGTTATTTTAATTTAAAAAAAAAAAATACCACACAGTTCATAACTAAAAAAAGATAAAATTTGATATCTTGACTCAGGGTAATGGTCTTTTTATATGAGGCAAAACTTGGATTCAAAGTACAAACGCCAGCCTAAATATAAAAAAAAGGATGCCTTAAAAAGGATGGGCAAAATTTCCACTCATTTGTATTACTTTTGTACCAATTACAGGTAGTCCTCACCTTATAACAGTTTGTTTAATAACCGTCCAAAATTACAATGGCACTGAAAAAAAATGGCCTGTGACCATTTTTCACACAACTGTTGCAGCATCCCCAGGGTCACGCGATCAAATTTCGGGCACTTGGCCATTGACTCATGACGGTTGCAGTGTCCCAAGGTCATGTGACCAGCTTTGGCGACTTCTGACGAGCAAAGTAAATAGAGAAGCCAGACTCACTTAACAACCGTATTACTAACTAAACTGCAGTGATTCACTTAACAACTGTGTCAAGAAAGGTCATAAAATGGGGCAAAACTCAAGAAATGTCTTGCTTAGCAACAGAAACTTTGGACTCAATTGTGGTCATAAGTTGAGGACTAGCTGTATTTCTTAGGGTTTTTTAAATCCTATATTTTATATTCAGGTGGCTGTAGGGGTTGAATACGTGCAGCACACTGCCATATTCAGCACCCCCACACATCTCATAATTCTATACCCTTTGCTCCAATAAAGCAGCCTAAAGGTTCCCCCCCTTTTGACTTAATACCTTACCTACTGAAATAGATAACAGGCTTAGTTCCTTCTTCTCTCTTCCTGTCATTATTCCTTATCTACTTGTTTACCTTATAATATGTAACTAGAAAGTAATTGGTTAGATGAAAGAAGCATTCCATGAATCAGCAAATGTAAAACATCTAATGATTAAGAAAGCTTGTGTCTGTAACAAATAATATAAAAGCAATAAACACGACAGAGGTCGTCAGCTTCTGCTCACAAGATGCGTGTGACTGCTTCTTAGCGACAACAGGTGGCTTGTTGCAACCATTTCCTGAGTTAAGATAGGCTTCCATGCCTTTCAAGTGTCCATGCCTTTTAAGTCCTGAGATAAGTCATGAGTTATGTCTTCCTGAATTATGTCTTACAAGTTATCACTTCCTAAGCTATGCCTTTAAAGTCTATATTTCCTGAGTTGAGATAAGCTACGCCTTTGAAGTTTACATTTCCTGAGTTAGGATAAGGTACCCTTTTAAGTTTAATTGCTTGGCTAAACCCGCCCTTTATGAACCTTTTGCTATGTTGTAAAATACCAATAAAAGAGAGGCAGGCAGACCCTTCTGGACTCTTGCATGCCAGCTCAACCTGAAGAAACATGTTGTCCGTGTGTTTCCTATCTACCAAACGCAAGGTCCGTTAGCCCAGGCTGACGTACGTCACTGGTCCGTCCAGCAGAAGCTGGACCCCGGGATTCGAACTCCCACAACCACTGGTCCGTCCAGCAGGCGCTGGACCCCGGGATTCGGAACTCCCACAACCACTGGTCCGTCCAGCAGGCGCTGGACCCCGGGATTCGGAACTCCCACAACTGGTGACCCCGACGTGATTCACTTTACGACGTGATTCACTCCACGGCGTGTTCTCTGTCTAGGGAAGCGCTGCTCTGGCTCCTGTACCTACGCACCTGGTAAAGGCCTGCAACCGTAAGTATGGGTTCCCCGCTTTCCAAGGTTTTATCCAAGCATGTGGATGAACTTTCCTCTTTAGCCAGAAAGGCAAATTGTTTGCAAAAAGTTAACGGAACAACTGTCTATCCTTTGTCTCGCAAAGAAATTATCTCTTTCCTTCTTTACCTTCATAAACACTGTCCTGCTTATCCCGAGGACGGCTCTCTTCGCCGATCCACTTGGGAACGTATTGGTAAATGGCTTCATGAACCACCCCGGGCGCCAACTAATATTCTTTGCACGTGGCGTGGACTCATGGCTGCTCTTCAAACCTTATATCCAGACCCTTCCTCCCAACCTGTGCCTACTACGGAGGACGCTCCAAAGCCGGCACAGCCAAAAGTACCCCCCTCTTCGCTCTATCCTTCTCTCTCTCCTCCAAAACAGAAACAGGCAACCCTGTATTCTGTTCTGCAGAGTTTTGCAACTGCACTCAATGCTTCCGTTTCATCAAACTACCAAACAATAAATTTTCAGAACAATTTAGAGACATAAATTAACTCAAACTGCACTTCTCTGCAATGCGTTTTGAACAATTGGAATGTTTTGAAACTCTTTTGTAATCTGTTAAGTTTGAACCCTGTCAGACAATGTCTGGTGGTGCTTTGTGTTGATGTGTGTGTTTTGTTTTATATATGTTTAACTCCTAGAACGTTACGTTTGGACTTGGAATGGTGAGAAAAATAGGAGATGGTTAAAGGGCCCTATAAAAACCACATGTTTGGTTGGAATCATCTCATGATTTTCTCGCTTCTTGCAGGACAAGCCATATGTCTAAATAAATGTTGTTTTAATGGTATTTGTGTATATATGTCTGTCTGTGTTGTTTTGTGTTATTTCCAAGACTTAGAAAAGGGTCAAAACCCTCTTTGATAACAACAAACAAAAAGGCCTTAATTAAAAATAAAAAGTTTTGCTTGAAAAACATATGAAATGAAATATTTGTATATGGAATGGTGTAAGTAAACAGAATGGAAGTGAATGAGTTAATTTGCTGGTGTAAATGTGTGTGTGTTAGCCCTCACCCCTCCACCCATCCCACGCTGTGAAAGGAATAGTAACATTGTAGTTTTTATTGTTGTAACATGGGAACGCAATGGTATGAGTTTGCATGTGCAAAGTTTTATGGAAGAGGTATAAAAGAATTTATACATGTGACTGCATGTGAATTTTTTTGGTGGTGAGATTTTTGCAAAGTTTCTTTTTCTTCCCCCCCCTCCTGCCTCTTTCGTTTCTCGCTGGCTGTATTGTTTTAAGAGCAAAGGAAGGGCAGATAGAGGAGGGGGGGCAGTTGTTCGTTTTAAATTTTTTTTTTTCTTCCTTTGTTTAGAAGTTTGGGTTAAGGAAGGGGGGTGGATGTGAAATTTGATGCCCACTCTTGCAGTTTCAGCTTGCTATTTTTTTTACTCGAAAGAGGAGGCAGTAATTGTTGGGCAATTCTTTTGCAAATTTTTGAGTTTTAAATTGTTTAGTTAGACATATACATCCATCAACCAAAAGAAATGATTGAATTGTTTTGCTTAGATTTGTAAATGTTTTTCCTATTTCATGAAAATTTGTTTCATCTGAATGGAATTTGATTAAATTGGAACCCCAAAAATACAATTTAATTGGCTTTTTGAAATACAAAATGATTCAAGTATCTATGGATTGCAAGTTGCCTTGGAAAAGATACAGTTACACTTTATCTTTATTTAGGGCATAAAATGTTGCAATCTTATTCTGTTCCAGTTTTTGTTATAAACAAGAAATCAGGCAAATGGCGTTTCCTCCATGATAATTGACTTAAAGGATTGTTTTTTTTTTCATTCTTTTGCATCAACAGGATAAACATTTATTTGCTTTTACAGTGCCTGAGTTGAATAATTTTCAACCAACTCAGCGCTACCAATGGAAGGTTTTACCACAGGGCATGCTAAATAACCCTACAATGTGTCAGTTTTTTGTTTTCCATGTTTTGCAACCATATCGGGACCTTCATCCCTCCTTTTTGGTTTACCATTACATGGATGATATTTTGGTCGCAGTACCAGGCCCAAAGGGTACTGTTTTTGCAACTTTGCCAACCCTCACAACAATTTTGCAAAAAGGAGGTTTGCACATTGCTCCTGACAAGGTCCAAACCTCCCCTCCTTTTCAATATTTGGGCCATAAATTATTGGCCTCCCATGCTGCACCACTTTTTCCCTTATTAAAATTACCACACCAACCAACTTTATTTTAATTACAGCAATATTTAGGTGCTATTAATTGGATTTGACCTTATATAGGTCTCACCACTTTTCAGTTATCACCTCTTTTTTCAGCCTTACCCAAAGGCAAACATCCTGCAGATGTTATTTCACTGCAGGACAGTCATTTAAAAGTGATTCAATTGGTCAACCAAGCCCTACAAATTCAGTGGGTTGACCGAATGACCCCAAACATTCCCTTTTCTCTTTTATTGTGTAATACTATTTCTTTACCTACATGTGCTATTGTCCAAACTATTCCCTCCTTGCTGATTCTAGAATGGCTTCACCTCTCTCACACTCCTAGAAACACAATTAGCCAAAAACCTTTTCAATTTGCCTCTCTCATCTCTAAGGCTCGCCTTCGAGCAAAAGCCCTTGCAGGAATAGAACCTTCTGTCCTATATGTACCATGTTCTCTCACTACATGGGAAACCATCTATTCTAACTCTGAAGCCTTGCAGCTTGCTCTCACTGAGTGGCCTGGAAAGATATCCTGCCACCCTCCTGCTGATCCTCGCATTCAGCTCCTACAAAATATCCATGTTTCATGGGATACCCAATTACAACGCTTTCCCATCCCACATGCTGTCACACTCTTTGCAGATGGCAGTAAACAATTTGGTGCTTGTGCCTGGTATATTCATGACCAATGGCACACAAAAATAACGCCACCCCAACGGTCTGCTCAGCGTGCGGAACTAGCCGCTGCCATTCTAGCTTTTCAAACATTTTCCACTCAACCTATAAATCTCATTCTTGACAGTCTCTATGTCACTCAAATTGTCACCACTATTTTTCAATCATACCTCTCTCCATCCCTGGACCCTGATTTAACTTCTTTATTTTCCACCCTACAAACTGTAATATCCAACAGGAAACATCTTTACTTTGTCACACACATAAGAAGCCACCAACCTTTTCCTGGCTTCTTGCAAAAGGGAAATGATATTGCAGACGCTGCGGCCTCTGCTACCTGCCTCATGTCTCTTTCTCCTGTCTCCCCTTGGGACAGTCATGCTTATTTTCATCAAAATAAAAAAGCACTAATGAAACAATTTGGAATCACTATGGCTGAAGCTACAGCCATAATTCAACAATGCCCAACCTGTAGCCTACAGTCTAAAGGTATCCCACAGGATGTTAACCCTAGAGGCACTGAAGCCTGTGATACCTGGCAAATGGATGTAATTCAATATCCTCCATTTGCCCCGTGGAAATATCTACATGTTACAGTAGATACGTTCTCCGGATTTATTTTGGCAACCCCACAAAAAGGGGAAGCTGCAAAACAAGTGATTAATCACTGTATTCGTACCTTTACAGTGCTGGGATGTCCAAAAATATTAAAAACAGACAATGGCCCAGCTTATGTCAGCTCACAATTTTCACAGTTTTGTCATCACTGGTCCATTGTCCACAAATTTGGAATTCCTTTCAATAGCCAAGGGCAGGCTATTGTTGAGCGAGCAAATCAAACTTTAAAAAATGCATTAGATCGTTATATGGGGTCCAAGGGCTTATGCCCCCCAAACCTCCCGGCACTGCAAAACGTGTTAAATGTTTGTCTGTATACTCTCAATTTTCTAAATCTCACTGGCACTCCTTCTTTGTCTGCTGCGTCTCGACACTTTACTAAACCTGTTGTCCCAACTTCAAGACCACTTGTATACTACAGGCAGCTCCCGGATCCAACTTGGAAAGGTCCAGCCGAACTCATCACCTGGGGAAGAGGCTACGCTGCAGTTCAACTACCTGATAGAGTTTTGTGGGTCCCTGCTCGTTGTATTCGCCCATATTTCATCACTCCACACAACCCACCAACTCCATCGGATGTGCCACCATTGCCTTTGTGAGTGCGGATGTACATGCTGTTATTGGTGTAACAACTGCATATTGCACCACCCATATTATCCAGGGGTCCAACACTTTTGCATCAATCATGTGGACCCTGCTTTTGATGACACTTTTGACAAGTTCCTTCCCCATGATGTCCACACTGCACCTTCCCATGATGACAAAGCACCTGAGAATTCCTCTAAATTTTCATAAAGGCCTATATTGTGGTCCTGTTTTTTCTTTTCTTGATCTCAATATTACTGCCCTTTTTCATTGTTATGACCGAGGTCAATCCTTTTGTCCCTTTGTGTTTTCTCAGTATCCTAATCGTGGCATTCCTCTTCCACCATCTCCCTCTATTTCCCTCACCTATGCTCATTACCCTTGTCACATAACTCTTGCTATTCTTGTGACCCCTGAGACTACGGGGCGCTATTATGTGTCTGGATTTTCATCCTATGGTACTTATACTACACATTCTTTTGAACTCGCATCAGTGGCGAGCTATGCAAAACCTCCTTTGTCTCCTCGTTTACTTGCCTACAACTTTGTTCCTCATCCCCGCTCCTTCCTAGACCTGGCCGCCCGTATTTTTACCTCACCTCACTTACAACACTTTCATTCCACAAAGCAACCTCGCTCACACCAACGCATCATTCATTCTCGACGACGGCGATCTCCTGATCCTAATCCTCATCGACCTCTCAACTACACATGGACTGTTCGTGACTTTGAAAATCAGGTATTATTCCAAATCTCCAAATACACAATATGGCCCTGGTTCCCTATCTTACATTTTGACTTTGCTGAAATGGGTACCGGGGTCAACAAATTTGCTTCAAAATTTCTCCAAACTAACAAATGGGACAAACAAGGTTCATGCACACCTTCTCCACTAGAAGCAACATGGTGGGACCTGTATTTTTGTCCCGAACCAAAGACACCTGAGGAAAAATATCAATGTGGCACTTTCTTGGATAAATACTGTGCCTCATGGTCTTGTGTTTCTACGGGCGCTATATCCTGGACTGCCCCTCGCTCAAATGATTATATCGCCATTACCCGTAGTAATGGCAAACCCCCTTCTTTTTCCTGCCCTTTTAATTTGCATTGTTGTGGTGAGCGGAAAAATCCAATGAACATTACATTCACATCCCAAGGAAAGACTTTGACTGCAGAGCAATGGGCTGTCGGATATTCTTGGGGTGGAAGAGAATGGAGCGATTCTGGAAACGACGGCGGAGTTTTTTCCATTCGTCTCACAATCCAGTCACCACATTCCCCTCCTATAGGTCCTAACAAAAGCATTCAACCTGTTTTTTTACAGTCCGTTGTACATAATATGCCTAATCCCTTGATTAACCTTGTCAATGCTTCTTCCTTTTTGCTAAAAAGTGCTGTTAATTCTTCTTCACAAACCGACCACTGTTGGCTCTGTTTATCAGCCACTCCACCCTTTTATGACGCTGTTGGCTCCATCGAACCTATTAAGAATGCTACTAAAGATGACTCTTGCAGATGGAACTCAACATCCATCACTATTACTTCTATTATGGGACATGGTTGTTGCTTGGGAAACATTCCTGCAAATTATTCTCAATATTGTGCTAATATCACCACTGGCAAATACCAATGTGATGTTTGGCTCACCCAGAAAAGATCGGGCAGTGTAAATATGGCAGGTTATAACTCTCTTTTTACCTTGAGTAATGGTAATATTTCTGCCAGCTTAAAGGGCCAATTCTTCATCCCCGGCAACAACTCCATCTGGGCTTGCTCTACAGGTGCCACAGCCTGTGTATCAGGGGATGTCCTTATACAACAAAAAGCCTTTTGTATTCAGGTACGCTTAGTCCCTAGAATCACTTATTATTCCCCCTCTGATTTTGTTTCCCTTATGGAACCACCGGAATACCACCTACGTGTAAAACGTGAATTTGTTACAGCCCTAACCCTTTCAGTTCTTTTAGGATTAGGTGTTGCAGGAGCAGCTACTGGAGCTGCGGCTTTAGTTGTCAACCAACAACAAATACAAAAACTCAGTCTAGAAATAGATAATGATCTTTCCCGCATTGAGACTTCAATTTCTGCCCTTCAAACTTCTTTGTCGTCTCTTGCTGAAGTAGTTTTGCAGAATAGGCGTGCCCTCGACCTTTTATTTTTAAAGGAAGGTGGAACGTGTGTAGCCTTAAAAGAAGAATGTTGTTTTTATTCTGATCAATCTGGCATTGTGCGCGACTCTATGAATGAGTTACGCAAACGATTAAAAGACAGGGAACTAGAAAGGTTCTCCCAACAATCCTGGTATCAAAGTATGTTTAATTTCTCTCCCTGGATTACCACATTGCTTTCTGCTATTTTAGGACCTTGTATAATTTTGCTTATATTATGTATGATTGGTCCATGTGTTTTTTCACGCCTTTTGCAATTTCTCAAGGATCGTTTGAATGGTTTGGATTCTAATCTTTCTAAGATTAATGTTATGCTTGCCTCAAACAATATATATGAACCCTTGAAACCCAAATTCCACCCCTCTGAAAAGGTTGCCCTACTGACACTGTCTGACACGGACTCCAACTGTTCCGATACTGAATCAGACTTAGCCATGGAGGCTCTTGCCCCCAAGCAAGAATCTCGTATTCTTATGGAGTTGCCCTTTTCTGTTTCGGAGGATGCAGATTATGGCCACAAGTAGGATAGAGATTGAACTTTAAAAAATAAAAACAGTGGAGATGTTGCAACCATTTCCTGAGTTAAGATAGGCTTCCATGCCTTTCAAGTGTCCATGCCTTTTAAGTCCTGAGATAAGTCATGAGTTATGTCTTCCTGAATTATGTCTTACAAGTTATCACTTCCTAAGCTATGCCTTTAAAGTCTATATTTCCTGAGTTGAGATAAGCTACGCCTTTGAAGTTTACATTTCCTGAGTTAGGATAAAGTACCCTTTTAAGTTTAATTGCTTGGCTAAACCCGCCCTTTATGAACCTTTTGCTATGTTGTAAAATACCAATAAAAGAGAGGCAGGCAGACCCTTCTGGACTCTTGCATGCCAGCTCAACCTGAAGAAACATGTTGTCCGTGTGTTTCCTATCTACCAAACGCAAGGTCCGTTAGCCCAGGCTGACGTACGTCACTGGTCCGTCCAGCAGAAGCTGGACCCCGGGATTCGAACTCCCACAACCACTGGTCTGTCCAGCAGGCGCTGGACCCCGGGATTCGGAACTCCCACAACCACTGGTCCGTCCAGCAGGCGCTGGACCCCGGGATTCGGAACTCCCACAGTGGCTATCTTAAACATTCATTACCTGGAAACAAGCATCTCTGAACTCAGTTTTGCTCTTGTCCATGTGGGCCAGTAAAGGAGAACACTCAGCTTTTTTTAAATCAGTTCTTCTCTATATAATGAATATGCTTTTGTTACCTTGATTCAGCTACCTCTGCAAACTTTGGCTCCACCCTGAAGAGGTACCCCATGTATCAGCTGTAATACAAGCAAGTATCATTATTAAGTCACCTGATTATTTATTCTACACACTAATGGCTATTATGCAGAGACCATACTCTTAGGCGAAAAAAACCAAACCACCTGATGAAAGTTATGCAACAGCAGCAGATATTACTGAAGCCCAGTTATGTAAAATTGTGCAGAAGAGTTTTGAGGACACAACTGTCCTGCAAAGGTTCACATATAAAATGGATAGTTCCACTCTTGCCATCAAGTGAAAACATCCTCAACCTCACTGCAGGCATTAATTCTATTATCTCAAAAGCTCAGAGGGGCATTTGTAGCAAAAAGGGAATTTAGGGCAAATTGATAATACTCTTGTAGCAACTGAGTAATTGGGAACATAAGATTGAATTTTATTATCCTTCTCTTGCTATAGTTGGGGGAGGGAGGATTTACAGTACATATGTGTAAATCGTTTTAGGAATGAGCTTTTTATATGGCAGGGATCTTTTCCAGCAGAATCCTGTATTTAGCTAATCAGAAATCACTCCCATTGATTTCAGTAGGATTTGTTTCCTCCAAAGAAAGAAAAACATTTATAGCACGGCAGCTTCATAGAGCATCTTAAAGAGTATTAAAGGGGACCAAACCGTCTCATTCAAAGCACTGTTTGACTCATACTGGCAAGATGCAAGCCAGCAATGAACAAGATCCACGTCTCTTTCTCTCCCCTCCCACCCCTATTACTTTCTGATCTGCTTACTTTTTTGCTTTTAGTAGCTAAGAAGCTGATAGGAAAGGCAAACATGGGAGAAACAATAGGGAGTGTCAAAATTGGTCCATATTTAATTTAAGAAACTTACACAGCCAGAACTCTGGGCAGCTGTCAACAGTGATAACAATATAAGTGAACAACTCCCAGTACTTTAAACCAACACTCCCCAGTACTTAAATAACCCACAACCACAGGGCTCTAGCCTTACCCTATCCCAATGGCTTGGGGAAAAGCCAACTTTTTAGGCTAGAAGGATGCTCCACCTTGACAGAGCTCGGGGAGAATCGTGTTGCACAGGTCATGGGTTGCTATTGAGAAGGCAGCTACCCCAAAGGGCAGTATCCAACTCTCAAGTCAACCAAGCATTCCCTCAGGTGGCTGTTGAGACAGTGGTCATTGACTGCTATACGGTCACCTAAAGACAAGAACATAGTAATCCTCAGGGCCACAGAGGGCCATCAGGCGGTCTAGTGCAGCCTGCTCACATTGACAGGCCAGAGGGTACTCACATCCTCAGCTTCATCTACCCACCAATGTTCTGATAGCCAGCTGGTTCATAAGAATAGAAAATGGGCTGAAAACAGGTAGGAATGTGAATATTAAAATATTAATATTAAAATATTAAAATTCAGGAAACTGATAATAGTGAACAGGTCTCAAGCAGGTCTTAACTAATTATGGGCCTGCATGGTTAGATGGCTGAGACATTGGTAGTTGACTATAGATCTTTTTAACATTTATATTTTATTAAGCTAGGCAAAACGTTAATGCATCGTACAAGTCCATGATAAATAAATGGGACTGCATGTGATATACTAAGTATAACTATGATCTTGTATAAGCAACCCAACAGGAAAATAGGACAGGATATATAACAACGAATATCTAAAAACAGGATTTCACTGTGCTGGAGATAATGACTCAGCCCTTAGTACTCAGAAATTTCTCTTGAATATTCTTGATCAACTAGTTTATATTAAGAGTTATTATTATGATTATGGACACATAAAATAATACAAATACTTAATTTTCCATTTAATTGAAACATGAAGGGGTGGCTACACAATTGTCAAAAATTGTGCACGCCTATACATTTAAAAGAGGGAAAAAAGGAAGGTTGTTAAGTTTAATTAGCTGGTCTCTGCATTTTCCAAGCATTCATTTAATGGTCCTTGATTGCAGAAAATTTCCAAGACATCATACCAGGCATTAATAAATGACATACATCCCCCTCAGCATCATTTTCATAGTATAATATTTTATTTAGAAAAAGCATATGTATACACGGTCTTCAGAAACTGAAGAAAAATCCATCAAAAACCATTTCCACATAGTTCAGGCACACTGTATTCACATCTGAGGGTCAGGCAAATTCATGTTTGAAGGGACTTCTTTTGGGGGGCCAGATTCATTAGTGGGAGAATCAATTATTAATCTGGGTTCAATTAGTGCCTCCCAACTCTGAGTTATCTAAAAGAGAAAAACATAAGATGAAATATTGAAAATTGATGCAGCCAGCAGACACCAACTGAATGACATTCAATCAGTGCAAGACAATGTAAGTGTTTCGTTATAAGCAAAACATTTATCAAAGCATTTGATAATTATTTTAGCCTTTCTAAAAGCTAAAAATGCAAACCTGTCTTGTGGTCACGACCTCTCATCTATGGTACAGAGTTGCTCAAAGGCTGTTGAACTGCATTTAACGCGGTTTTGGGTTAACGGTTGTATTTGGTCACCTCCTCTAATTGATATGCAGGTAGTCCTCGACTTACGGCCACAATTGAGCCCAACATTTGTTGTGAAGCAAGACAGTTATTGAGTTCTGCCTCATTTTATGACCTTAATATGGTTATTAAGTGAATCTGGCTTCTCTGTGACTTTGCTTGTCAGGAGGTCTCAAAAGGTGATCACATGACCCTGGGACACTGCAACCATCATAAATACATTCCAGTTGCCAAACGCCCAAATTTTGATCATGTGACTCTGGGGATGATGCAACAGTCCTAAGTGTGAAAAACATAAGGCCTTTTTTTCAATGCCCTTGCAACTTCAAACAGTCACTAAATGAATGGTTGTTTAGTGGATTTTCTTAATATGATTTATGATAAAGATTAATTAGTTAATTTAATTAGTTAAATAATTAATTAATTATTATTCCCCACAGCAAAGAGAAGCACAGATAGTCAAATTGATTCTTTTAACCAAAGAAGAGAATATATCTAACCTTGTTTCTATTTGGAAATTGCTTCTGGATTTTGTGCTTGTAATGAAAAAAAAAAAGGAAACTTTCGATTTTGTTTTTGCTAATTAGGTAGGTTTATTGTTACAGAAATGGCTTGTACCGACTACTGTGTAAAAGTAAAAAGTTGTGGTTGTAATGATATCTTCCACTGTGCTAAAGAGAGTCGGAAGTTGGTGCCTTTTTCTTTCCTTTTCACTCTTTACGTTATATCTTTTTTTTCTCTTTCCCCACCTTTCTATTACCTTTTTGAATTTCTCTTTGTATTTTATATTTTGATAAACCAATAAAAGTTTGAAAGTAAACAGAAAAAGCAACAACTAAATGAATGGTTGTAAATTGAGGACTACCTGTATGCAAGTGTGGTTTTTTTGTGTGTGTGTGTGTATTGATACGTATAACTGTTGCCTCAAAGTGTGGGCATCTGGGAAGGAAAGGGGAATAGGACAGGAAATAGAAGAAAGAGTATAAATGGAGGAGAGAGAGAGAGAAAGGGGAAAATAAATATAAGGGAAGCAGAGGAGAGAGAATTGAGGAATGATGTCAGATATGTGTAAATGAAGGGATGAAAGGAGGACCAAGTTTGGAACTGTTCCCCCCCCCCCCAATACTGGCACTAGTTCCAAATGTTGCTGACATGTGGCCTCAAAAGGGTCTGCCCAAGAAAAACGCTCTTGAATTGAGAAATGTCCATCCCCCCTCCTTCATATTGCTCTCTCTCTGAGGCAATGTAACTTTTACAAGCAAAGAAATACTCCATGCATAGGCACTGCAGCATGCGTAAAAGAAGCCTTAGATGGTCAATCAATTTCAAGAAAGTGCTGTCATACCTTCCTGTCCTGAGGTACGGCATATTCAATTGTCTCATCTCCATCTTCAGACTGATAAACCAGGTCGAATTTCCCTGGCTCTTTTGCTACTAAAAAAAAGACCACAACAAAATGTAAATTAGATCAGGATGTTTCCAATATAATTGGAGATTGCAGGACTTGTCTACGGATGGTGTAAATGAATGGATTCCACTGATGGAAGAGATTCCACCAGCAGGACAGAGAAGGAACCTGCCCTTCCCAGCAGGGCCTCAACCTCTGCTCCCGAGAACCTCCCTCCGGAGCCATTTAGGGCTGTGAGCTGCAAAAGAAAAGGTAATTCTACTCGTCCGAGTTTTTTTCCAAGGGTGGTTTAATTTTATCTTTAAGCCAGATTAATTTTTGCAAAACCCCATTATAAATGGTAATAATCTGTGATCCCTCTTCACAAGAGCAACACTTTAAGATGTTGCATAATACTTACCTGATGAAAAAGAAAGGATTTCAAGTTCTAGCTGCTTATTAACAGGATTCCAGCTGACAAGTTTTCCTTCCTTAAAATATGGGAAAGAATTAAATAATGGCATTTGTAAGGGCATTCAATAACACATAAGTATTTTATCATATCATAAAATGTTATATTAGTATAATTAGCATAAAAACAAACCCCCAATAGGTACTGCAACATTAAGAACAATAGGGATTTTTATTATATGGAGAAGCTGTTTAAATAATTCATCCTCTCTGCGAAGTACAGCTAGTCCTCAACTTATGACCACAATTGAGCCCAAAACCTGTTGCTAAACGAGTTAAGTGAGTTTTGCCCCATTTTTCGACCTTTCTTGCCAAAGTTGTAAAGTGAATCACTGCACTTAGTAAATTAGTAACAAAGTTGTTAAATGAATCTGGCTTCCCCATTGACTTTGCTTGTCAGAAGGGCGCAAAAGGTGATCACGTGACCCCGAGACAATGTGACCGTCATAGATACGAATCAGTTGCCAAGCGTCTGAATTTTGATCACGTGACCATGGAGATGCTGCAACGGTCATAAGTGTGAAAAATGGTCATAAGTCACTTTTTTCAGTGTTGTAACTTTGAATGGTCACTAAATGAACTGTTATAAGTTGAGGACTACCTGTATTGGGTAGTTTGATGTCCAAGGATAAGGTTTTTCCAGTAAAATGCATTACTTCTCTTCTTCATGATGCCTAGCATTTCATACAAAGCTAACAATGAGAACTTGACTAGTGAACAACTCCGCTAGTAATTCTGAAATTCCTTACCACTATATTTCCAAAGAGAAAAGAAGAAACCACATTCATGTGATTCTCAACAATTAGCCCAAGCTTCAGAACTACAGATTGTGCTGTTTGAAAGTTGAAAAGACATCTATAAAGGTAGATTTTCCTAGTTAAAAATTGATTTTTTTTCTATACAACATTATATTCCTGTGCTAGCAGGAGGAAGTATCTGAATATATGTAAAAATCAAGGAAGCAATGAGGATCCAGGGTACATTTTGCCATTGAAGTTTAGTCTGGAGCAGAAGCCAAGTAACATGGCATAAACATAGTCGGCAAAGGGTAATGCAAAAAGGCTCATATAATAGAATAACGAAGGGATGTAGATCAGGTTGACAGCAAGACTAAGGCATCAGCCTCAAGGTCTAGATCAGATTGATTAGATTAGAGTCTAGATTAGAGTTTATTGTTGATGCGGTATGATGTGTGCCTTTGAATCAGTGTGAACGCCTGGAAACTCACTGGACAAGTCCTAGCAGTTTTCTTGGCAAGATTTCAGAAGTGGTTTGGCCTTGCCTCTTTTCTAGGCTGAGAAAAAATTCTGGCCCAAAGTCATCCAGTTGGCTTTGTGCCTAAGGAAGGGCTAGAACTCACAGTCTCCCAGTTTCTAGCCTAATGCCTTAACCACTGCGCCAAACTGGCTCTTTGTTGATACAGAGTTGGGGGCTTCTCTTCCCTGGGCAAATGTCGTTAATTATTCATCTTTGACCATCTATTTTTTTCTATATAATCTTTTACAAATCTGTCTTTAGTGCTTTTGGACTGGTTGTCTGGGAGCCCAGAATTCACTGTTCTATATTTCAGTAAGGAAACTTCTGATCTCAATTGCTTTAGTTTGTCTTTTAAAGGATTGTTTTTTTCCCATTACGCAAATAGAGTAAGAAAGATAAATTCCCAAACAACAAAATAGCATAATTCACGTAAGACTCTTTCAATCATCTGTAAATTAGACTAGCACTATTATCAAAGAAGACAAGATCAAAGAATTAGATTCAAATTGGACAATCCCCCAATTGATATCTCACTTGCTTAATTCAATATTAAAATAAACACTGCCAGTAAAGCAAAAAAAAAAATTAGAAGGTAGTGCCTTTTCATAAGAACAATTTTATTAAAAGGCATAAGTTTTTAGAAGATGTTGCTCACTTCATCAGATGTGTAGGATTTAAACTGGGGTGGAGGGAATGGGGTGGTGAAGGCAGAATGATTATACAGATGCAGGTAACATGTGAAACAGATTATAAGAGGAAACCTGAATTATTAGCTTGTAATTTAAGCTCATGAAAGCTTAGGCCTTTTAATAAAACATGTTATTCAGAAATGGTGCTCCTTCTGATTTTTTGCTACCACAGACTAACATGTCTGTCTTACAAAACAAAGCAGCAATACTTAATAAATAGGAAAGCAGCATCAAATTACGTTGAAAAATTGATGGCAATACCTTGTAATCGGATACTTCAGGGGTATAATTTTCGGTTAATTCCAAAAGCTGTTAAAAAAACAACAACCAAACTCTTAAGCTCCAGATACATGTGTAGCCTCCACAAATTGTATCATCCACCTAAAGTTAGCGTAGAAACTAGAAATCAGTAATAAAAGCTTTATTAATTAAAAAAACCCTTTATAAAATAAAAAAATTTGGAGCCAATTACTCCTGATAAATTCAATGCACAATAATATTAATAATTATTTACAGTGTACCCCATCTAAAAAGCTCCGCTAATAAGTAGGTTAATAACCCTTCAGGAGAGGTAGAAGAACCTATAGCTCTCCAGAAATCATAGAATCCATAACCCCAAGCAGACTGAGCAATTAGTGCCAGTGATAAAAGATGCTCTCTCCGAGTTGTTATGTACATGTCACTGTAATAAGGCAAGTAAAACATCCCAGGAAAACACACGTGGGAGAAAAAGGTATATAAATCTTTCAGAGAAGGGATGAGCCTGTGAACCAATTCTTTGGTGGGGAGAGAGGAGGAGAACTTCACCTGATACAGATACTGGTAGAAAAAGTTCTAAAACAAGTCTCCAGTCAACCTCAACTCCTGTTGACTTCATGGACACATCCATGTTGTTTATCTAAACAAACAATAATACAGAGATGGTTTGCCACTGGCTTCTTCCAAGATGGTTTTGAGGTTTGTTTTTTGTCTTCCCAATCCCAAGATATAGTCATGAGATTTCCTGGTAACTTCTCATCTAAGAAATAACCAGGTCCAATCTTGCTTAGCTCCTCAAGATCATCCAAAGTAGTTAGGTGGTTAAATGGCTTCTGCATTAAGATGAATCCTAATTCTCAAGTGATGCTCATTTTTATTAAGAATACTCTACCCTTTTTTTACACGAGAACACATTCTCCCAAAGGTGCTTTTTTCACGAGGCAACTGGACTTTCTTTGAAGACGTTTCGCTTCTCATCCAAGAAGCTTCTTCAGCTCTGAGCTGAAGAAGCTTCTTGGGAGAGAAGCAAAATGTCTTCTAAGAAAAACAAGGAAGTCCAGTTTCCTCGTGAAAAAAGCACCTTTGGGATAACTATGACCTGGATGCCTGAGAATCTTCACAGACATGAGAACACATTTCTCTTCTAAAAAGAAGCTTCCACCGTCATACAGAGGAGCCACTTTTTAAATCCAATTTTGGATCTGCAGAGAAAATACACCAGGTGCACCTATAATGCTAAACCATGATGAGGCTTGTTCGCATCACTTAATTTTGTAAACCCATTGCTTGTGATTTAGTGCCTTGTGAAAACCAACCAATTCTGGTGTTGGGAGTTTAATCAATCATGTTTCAACAAACCTACCTTGTAAAACAGAATGTGCTACTCCCCCTGCCTCACAGTTTACATTTGCATTTCATTCCCCGCTTCGTATTATACAGCTGAAAGAAGAATACCTTAAAGGCAATTTTTTGGCCTACTTGTGGAGGAGCAGCTAAGAGAGGTAGTGTGCTATAGTCCTTTTTCAGGGCTTCCACAGGATTCTACAAAACAATCATTAAAAATATCATCAGTGCAAAATCAGTGCAGTACTAAGATATTGCAATGCAAAGTTGCCCAATTAAGGTGTACTTTTAACACGTTAGCTGCCTTGACAGTGATGGCACTACCCACTCATTTGGAGTATTTAATCTATGAAAAATTAAGCCGGACAGAGATAACGGAGCATGGTATCTATTTCAATTAAAACCTTTCTAGCCTTGTGGACTTCCACACAGGCCACACTTGTTCAGAAGGCTGGAGGGGGGGAATAGATCTGCCTGTCTATTCTTCCTTCAATCTTCTGAGGCAGTAATTCTCCAGAGTGTGTGGTCTACCAAAGCTATTTCATGATAGCTGCCTCAGCTTCACCACCCCATGTGCACACAGCCAGCCATGTGCACACAGCCAGCTTCCAAACTCAGTGCTCAGTGCTCACTCAGGAAAGTTTTTGGTACAGAAAAGTTTACGAGGCCCCTTAAAATGGAGGGATGGGAAGATAATCCCCATACATGGAACTATACCAGTGGTTCTCAACCTATGGTCTGTGGCCCCCCCTGGGGGTCCGCGATGTTGTCACAGGGATCCGCAAAGGCTTGAAGAAATGTTATGATTTAAATCTTGAGTTACATCTTGGTGGTCCAGGGCCACAAAAGATATTTAAAGGGGGTCCAAGGTGAAGAAAAGATTGAGAACCCTTGAACTATAATACTCATATATTTGCTGATAAATGTAAATATTCATGCTCTTAAAGATGGTAATGTATGAGGTATGGAGGGCTTGTTTCATTGGTTAGTCTCTGCATATTCCTAATGTTTATTTAGTGATCCGTGACTGGAGGGGAAAAAAATCTGAGAAATACTGATCTGAAGTACTGAAACTACCAGTGATCCTATATTGGAATTTTTTTTAAAAAAAATCTCCATCTATACCAGTTTCCTTATTTCAACTTTTTCATAAAAATATTCTTTCTTGCAGTGTGGAGTAGATTTGAAAATAGGTTTCTAATAAGTTCCGGAGACTTCTTTTCACCACAGGAGTTCTTCTATCTATTTCTAAATAGGACAGCAAACTCTCCACAATTCTAGCTGCTGCAACTTCTTCCAGGCAGGTAATTATTTTAAAGTACTGGATTTTCTCCACAGCCTAGAGGGGGGGAAAAGGTACTGGCAAAAGTCTACTGATTGCATATGAGCACATGCAACTGGCCTACTGCACAAAATAGTTGGAATGGCTACCTTACCAGCATTTACTATACAAAGATGCAACATAAAGGGAAGAAAAGATAACAGGAAAATGACGCAACACAGAAACATTCGTAGTCATTTGTATTAAATGCAAAATAAAACTTCAAAATAAAACTCCAGCAGCCTCATACCATGCTTTTCAGTTTCTAGACAATGTCAGAAATAGAACATTCAATTGATACTCAATTTCTGCAGAAAAAAATTAGAAACCAGACTTCCATCATTTGATGATAATGACAGGTATGTAATGGCTTCAATTTTTTTCTAAGAATGTTTCATCGCTGATCCATGGAATCACAGACTAGATGTTACTGCTAT
Source organism: Azemiops feae (assembly GCA_023970755.1). Classification (NCBI taxonomy): domain Eukaryota; kingdom Metazoa; phylum Chordata; class Lepidosauria; order Squamata; family Viperidae; genus Azemiops; species Azemiops feae. The sequence goes on along the minus strand of JALGBA010000340.1, from coordinate 440,973 downwards.
ACCCACCTGAATAATAACAGAGGCATTTGTTGCTGCTTCGTTTAACTGTTTTTGTTTCTGGTTTCCGCTACTGTAATTATAGAAAAAATGAACGCGTTCTCCCCTTCCCCTATCCCTGGTCATCCCACGGCATCCGCGAACTCTAGGTCCCCTCCACGAGGGGGTTTCTCCTCTTCCACGCCCCCTTCTATTTTCCTTTGGGTTTGAAGCTAGTCCATAAGAGACATCGGAGAATTGTTTGTCATTCCTTCTGACAGATACATTGTCTACGGCATTCGCCTTCTGTTTCTTTAAAGCGTCAGTCTCTGATTCAGGGCTATCATCAGATTCCGATGAGGAGCTTTTAGGTTCAGTCTTTGAAGAATGGCCTGCCACCGTTTCTTGCTTCTGATATGGTAGCTTATTTCTCAGGTTACTGCTCTGCTGCTCTTCCTCTGAACTAGAATCTGAATCTGAACTAGAGGGCTGGTTCTTGGCTTTTTTAGTTTCTCCTGTTTTAAGAGAAATTTTGTCTTTATATTTCCCAGTGGAGAGAGATTTTAAAGACGCCAACTGTGGTTTGTTTATGTGCTGCAATGTCCCTTTAGATGCATGTGTGTTGGTCTGTTTTGTGCCTGGTGTACTATGGTCACTATCAGATGATGATATAGAGGATTCACTAGAGGAACTGCCTTTCTTTGGGTTGGATTGTGTTGTTGTGTTTCCCTTTGGGCTTTTTTGGCTGAAACTTTTCTCAGTCTTTTGGGAGGTGTTCTTTGATGGACATGTACTTGCTTTCTTCTTTTTCTCTTTCTTTGCATCCTGCTCTTTCCCCTGCTCAATTTTTTTCCTAAGTTTCTTGGAATGAGAATTATCATCCTCGCTCTCAGTGTCCATCATATGACTCCTTTCAGGTGCCGCTTTTTTCTTTTTCCCCAATGTCACAGAATCTTGAATATTTGTAGATTTTTCTTCTTTCTGCTCAAAATTCCATTTACTCTTCTTTCTTTTGTTGGGCTCCTCATCTTCACTTTCAGAGTCCTTTGCCTCCAATTTCCTCTGCCGCTGTCTTTGTTTTTTTGACAAGCTGCTGGAACCATTGGTGACGGTGTCGTAACTGTTCAGTCCAACGATCTCCTCCAATCTGACTCTATCAAATCCACAAACAAAAGAAAATGTTAATGTTGCAGCACGTTTTACATAGTATCATGCTAAAAAATGAAACCCATCCAGCTAGCCTTTAATCCAACAAAGATACAGGTTAGGAATACTGATCTCAGTACAATATTCTCTTTTTAATCTTTATGCCTTAAGAGTAATAGTTTTATATGTGTAAACCTGAAAGAGTGGGATCATATCACATGAAACCATGATTTATTGAATCATAGTTTAAGCATGCCATATTTGTTTCAGTTCATATATCACATTAAAGCAAAAAAATCATAAGATTACATGTGTGAAGCCTTTATATTTAGGACCACAGCCTGGAAGAACAAATAATTTCTACCAGGTCATGTTTTCTCAAAATGAGCACTACCATCACCCAATAATATGATAAATGAATTTGTATGACAGACTCCATAAATAAAATGGATATCATTAAGGCCAAGTTTGGGCAAGTCAGTGTATTGCTTACTTGTAATAATTACTTGTTGTGGCCAAAACCTGGCTCACCAAAAGCAACCAAATTACTTTGAATATACCACATAATTTTATTAGCATGCAAACAACAGTATATATTGGGCTCCCAGCAACGCTTCTGCAGTTTGCTGAACAGCCATGGGCAAAAGCAGAACTAGAGCTTACATACCTTTGGCCTATTTCATTGTGAAGACAAGGGAAAAGGACAGCACGCCCTTGGAATGTTTTAGATAGATAAAGATATCCGTGTGACATATTATTTATTCATTCTTACTAGGTCAGCATGGCACCCACATTATCTCTGACCAATGATTCCTCCCTCTGATGCCACTCAGGGTCAAGGTTGCTGTGAATGTTTTCTTACAAGAGTACTTTAAGTAGTTCACATTTAGGGTTGGGGGGCATCCCATAGCTTTGGCAATGAGTGGAGCTTATATGTGTATGGGGTGGGGGTGCTTTTTACACCACATTACATTTTAATGTAGCCATCACAGCGTTCTCAAATTTTATGAGCTTGCACAAGCAAAACAGAGACCAAACCTCAAGAGTGATAAAGCCTTGCTAATATAAACCTGGTAAAGTTTAACTTCAACAGTTTGTGAGTACCAGCTCTAGATGATACATAATTTTAAGGGTGCTTATTTCCACCTTAAATGTACTAACTTTAACATGCACAGTTCATAGAGTTATATAATTATGATACACTTGGCTTTCACCAGCGTTCTCCCTCCAACTACTTAGGATCATAAATCCCACTCACTGGATGTGCATCTAATGGAAGATACAATTCAAAGTACTTGGAAGGTAGCTTCTACCTAAATCAGAACAGGATCAAGCTAACATTAAAAAGGAAATTTATTTAAGTAAATTTGCCAACATGCAAACAAAATAACCAAATCTCTGGCCACGCCAAAGCAGGCAGCCACTCGTTTCCCCCACCACCGTAGCCCAGGCCTGTGTGTAGTGTCCAAGGAGCCCCCGGCTCTTTTTCCTTTTGCAAGGCTCCCACCGAAGAGAATCGTTGTCCCGCACCAGCCGCGCGCTCTCGGTGGGCGGCAGGAGCGCCCCGTCGAGGAAGAGGTTGAGCCTGGCGTGGCGGCTAAAGCCGAACTTCTCCCGAATGAGGCTGATCAGGTCAGTGATGAGGCGCACTTGATTGGGCTCCACCAACAGCCAACACAGTCCACAGGCCGGAGTCACCGGCGGCGGGTAATCGAAGAGCAGGCGGAGACGCACCGGAGCCTCGCAGACGCTGCCCATGGCCGCCGCCATGTTTCCGAGAGCCAACAGCTACGGCGTGCCACGCGGGACAAAGAAAACGAAAGTGCGAGAGCGAGAGAGGGCGGGGCCGGCCGCGAGCAGCTCGGAAAGACTCAGGGAGAGAGAAAGCGCGAGAACCTGAGGGTGCTTTTCCAGTACGGCGATTTGTTGCTTTGCCCCATTTTTAAAAAAAAACAAAAAATGTCCATTTTTTAAATTGAATGTTTTTAAATTAAAACAATCATAACAAAAAATCAAGTTAGGCTGGACGTTTTCAAGATCTCTGGATATGTTGGAGTTCTGGAGAGAGGGAAAAACCAAATTCCACTTCCTTATTCACTCTGAATAGTTTAATATCTCTCGGAAATTTCCGAGCAAAGAGACTGCACCACTGATAAAAGCACAGTAATATGTTTAAAAAAATACTTGCGGATGAATATGTCATCTACTAAAGAAACATACTGGCTTTCTTTATCATAAAGGTATGCAAATAAAATATAAAAATAGGAAATAGCAGGAGACTAAACAAGTTTGTCTACAAAATTTAAAAGATTTGAAAGTCAGCAATACTGTTAAAGTCTAAATAAACCTCTTTTAATTTTAGGTGGGGATACATGTTCATTTTTCACACTTTTCCTTTACTGAATTCTCCATGTGAATTTTCTGTAAATACATGGCACTTTTATTCTCCCTGCCACTGTGATAGCTAGTAGCCTTCTATATAAGACCAGGGTGCCTCTCTTTCTTTATATAAATAAGTTTTCAGTAAAATAGAAGTTTGTTAAATTAAGTCAAGTTTGTATTCTTTCCTTGGCTTTGCTCATAATAACCATCTTGAATTTGGAGGAAGCTAAGGTGGAGATTATTTGTACATTAGTAATGTTCACTTCATGTTTTGATTATAACTGTAATTGTAGTGTTTTATTCACATTGTATATAGGTTTTATATAATTTTAACCTTTTCATATTATAAACTGCCCAGAATTTTAAGATGGGCAGCCAATAAATTAAATAAATCAATAAATAGGGGGCTCAAAGGCATATTCTTCCATTTTAAAATGAGAATAATATGGAAACATGAATGTCAGAGAAAAGGAGTCCATAAGCCAGCTTTTTGTGGGGTTATTTTTATGTGTAAAAATAGATGAAGTATTTTTGCAATCTGAAGTGGTCCAGCTCAGATTCAACTTAATAAAATGGGAACCAAGCTGGAATAAAGGATGGCTGCTGTGATAGGCTAAAGATGGAACACTTTAAGTTAAAATTGTTTAAGTCCTATTTAATTGAATTATTATTATTAATAATAATAATAATAATAAGTTGGAAGGGACCTTGGAGGTCATCTAGTCCAACCCCCTGCTCAGGCAGGAAACCCTATACCATTTCAGACAAATGGCTGTCCAGTCTCTTCTTAAAAACTTCCAGTGATGGAGATTCACCGCTTCTGGAGGCAGGTTGTTCCACTGGTTAATTGTTCTAACTGTCAGGAAGTTTCTCCTTAGTTCTAGATTGCTTCTCTCCTTGATTAGTTTCTTGTCCTGCCTTCAGGCGCTTTGGAGAATAGCTTGACTCCCTCTTTGTGGCAACCCCTCAGATATTGGAACACTGCTATCATGTCCGGGGTGCATCCAATCGACTGGATGCATCCAGCACACTAAGCCAAAAGCAAAAAAGCCACATTTACTAATCTCATAGTGAATTCTGCTTGCTTTTTCTCTTGAGTGCAATCATATTTTTTTAAGGCAAGGTTGCAAATGCTTAGGGGGGCTTGTATTTCAGGAAGCTTTTTCTTTTATAAGAGGAAGTTGTGGAAGCAAATACCTAGTTCCCAAATCATACAATTTCCTGTAGTGCTTGTGGTTTATTTAACCCTATTACTAGGTAGGCATACCAGACTAAATGAAAAAGTAAACTACATCTATCTATCTGTCTGTCTGTCTGTCTGTCTGTCCGTCCGTCCATCCATCGAATTTCTATGGACGCTCATTTCACAAGAAATAATTCACGACTGTGTACAGCAAATGATTTAATACAATATGTCAAAAGTAGTCAAACTGAAATTTTAAAAGCACAAAACAAACGAGTTTGGATCATCAAGGGAGCACCTCAAGATTTCACAGGTCCCCTGAGATTCCCAGGCCCGATGACATAATCAGGACTTGAGTGACTTCCAGAAAATAAGTAGGAGTGGAGCTGACCTCACCTCAGGAGTAGGGAATGTGTGTGTATATAGAGGAAGAATGTTTCATAAGATAGGTAGAGGGGTGTGTATGTGTGTATGAGTGTGTGTAGGGGTAGAATGCTCCATAAGGTAGGCAGGGGTATGTGGGGGTATGTTGCAGTGATGGAATTCAGCCAGAGGTCCATGTTGGTTACATTTGCCAGCAAGAAATACATTGGATGGAAGCAACTCCAAATAGGTTACAGGTTACAGCATACAGGCTAAACTATTTTAAATTGATTTTTTTTCACCAGTCTTATCGCCCTGGTAGCCAAAATTGGGCCAGATCGGGACTAGAGGAACTTGGCGGTTCTTCCAGCACAGAGCAAAAGAGCCGCAGGGGCGAAATCCGCCCCGCCGGGACAGAGTCAGAATCGGCGCCTGCGTTTTGAATCTCGCGCTCTCGCTGCGCGGTGAAGGCTGGTTGGACGCCCCCAGTCCAGTTCGTAGCGCGCAAAGGTCGGGCAGATCCACAGCGATCACGTGAGAAGCTTTTGGAAAAACAAACAAACATCGCAGTTCCCGAGTTGGGCTGGGTCTTGAGCTGTACCGCAAGGCTCGCTTTTAAACTCGGCTCGCCACTTCCCCTTCTTCAGAAGCGGCTGACGGGAAGCTTGAGCCTTACGACTGTTGCCCTGTGCCGTTGTCAAGATGTTGCTGACGGAAAGTATTATTCTGATATTGTCGCTGCGGACTCTGAGTTCAGGTAAGTTTGGAGTGAGACGGCTTCTTCTCTTTCTTTCTTTCTTTTTCCAGATCGTGTAGGGTTAATAACAGCTAACAGCTCCTTTTGTGTTGTTGAATTTAAAACCGACCGGCATTCTCGAGGCTAACCCGAGCGTAAGATCCATTGTTATTTTATTTGTATTGAGATTTAAGAAACTTGCCTTGTGCTTAGCCTGCTCACCCTGTCAGTTATGCAAGGCTCCCTCCGTGGAAGAAAATGAGGTAGGCGGCAGAATCTGAACGAGTAATCATGGGCTGAAATCTCTGCGGAAATCTCTTAGATCCTCTTTTTAGAGCCAGCCCATCTCCCTTAGGTTGTTGGTGAACTACAACTCCCAGCAGTTTCAGCCAGTGTGATCTTTCTCCTTTTGGGGAAATTTTAGCCTTTTACAGTAAAAACTGCTGCAGTCTGCAGATGCAAGCAGTATTAGTACTTTCAGGCACTCCCCCCTCCCCTTTTGTATTTTGGTTGGCATCTCTTTTCCTTTGTCATCCACATACTTCTCTGATCTCTGGTGACAGCTTGGCACAGAGTTAGGAGATATGAGCTACTGTGGGGAAACGCTTTGATTCCAGAATTCAGCCAAGCAGGCTTGTTTGGAATGTGGCTGTAAAATATCTAGTCCTTTAATTGGTAGGTTATTTAAAACAAGTTTTTAAATTTGCCTAAAAGGAAACTTCCCAGTTAGGCAGTCACTCTTTTTTTAAAGGTAGTATTCTAACATTAGATACTCAAGAACTAATTATATAATTTAAATTTAAATTGTATAACTTCTTCTCCCAAATATGGAAGTATTTTTTCAAAGACAAAGTGTATATATGGTGCAGCAGGCATTTTCATAGACAAATAAAAAAAATGAAATAATAATGGAGGAATAGTGACCTACCCAAATTCCTTAGTGAGTTTCCATGACTGAGGAAGTTGGGAGTCTTTAGTTTTAGCCAGACTTCTCTATGCTTCACCAACTATTATAGGAGCAAACCCCAATAAAATCAGAAAATGTTTATTTATTAAATGTATAGGCTGCCCATCTCACTCCTGATACTATTTCAGAATAAACGTTTGTGGGATTATTCTACCAGGTATCTTTCAATCAGGTGGCAATAAATAAGAGAGCCAGATGTTAAGGCTACCATATCAGAGAAGAAAAATCTGGATGGCCACTACATGACACTAGAGAGCTGTAGAGCAGTCTAATATGCTTCTATCAAGTGATCTTCTGGATTTTTCCAGACAATATGTGATAGGCCTACATAGTTCTTTTTAAAAATCAGGTTTAGTACTTCTTACCACAAGTCTATTCAGATCAGTAGCGTTAAACCTGTACAAATCCTATCTACCTTACCCTGAGCTATTAAACTTGAGCACTGGAGATGAGAGGAACACAGTCTTATACAAATCTATTCTGGTGAGTCCCATTGGTTTGAATGGGATTTACTTGTAATAAATCACTATAGGATACCAACCTTTGTTCTTGGAAGGTCTTTAGGTTTGCAGAATATAGTCTTTGAGGCGGAGATCACAATGTGATTTACTATCACAGTTGCTTATTATGGAGGTAAATCCTACTGAAGAACTGACTTTTAACCACCAACTCTATGTAGGATTGTGCCCACTGCACTCTGAGAATTGGGTTACTCCATTTTATTTATTTTTTCTCTCTTCTCCTCTGCTTTTAATAATGAGTTGTCTATCAAGCACCAGTGTAATTAGGAGTGCCCATTTGCACCGTAGAGAGATGTTATAGTTCTGGGTTAAACTATTCTATGTTCCAAATTCTATTTTGACACTGCCTTTAAACAAGTGCTGTTAACAGCTACTATGGGGGAAAGAAGCTAGCAGTATTTTGCATAAGGTTTAACCTACAGATGAGCAGTTACATTGAGGTCAGTAGGACTGATACCGGTATGATGTAAGCTGCTGTAGGAATGTGTCCTCTTGGTGGAAGATGAGCAAAAGGTGTGTAGGAGGCTATCTTGGCAATCTACTTGGCACTGGATTTGGTTATACTATGCAGTCCTGTTTGTTAATATGTGGACCTTGGAGTGTCTTCCAAGGTTGAATCCTGTCTACTAAAGAGCTCCAAAGAAATTGTGCCCTCTGGAGTGAGATGGTGGATTCTCTACTGCCAGTTCTTTAATTCCAAGGAGTGGTCTGTTGGGTAGGAGAAAAAGTGCCAAGGTTTAAGAAAGGTGAAAGTCACTATCTGGGTACTCTGTGCCCATCCCACAGATCATCCCATGGGATTGGACAATTGGCACCCTCCAACGTTCCTACGTGCTCTGTGTTTTTTTTCTTTTTCTTTTTTTTGAAAAAGGGTTTTTTAGTTAAGAAGACTGACATGTCTCTTTTTTAATTTCCAAGAATGCCCGTGGGCTTCATGTGCTGAGCTTCATCAGGAAAAGGAACAAAAGAAAAATGGAGTGGCAGGAAGGAAGTTGAACAGGTTGGCTTCAAATAAGTGGGTATTTTCCACACCCCCAAAATATTGCCATCTGTTTGGTCTCTGAAGTGGCAGGATCTGTTTTGTTGCATAAGCAGACTAAGGAGGATTATAATCTGTATTCATTCAAAAGAAAGGAATGAGTTTAACGCATAGATACTGATGGTTTGTCCTGTGAAGTGGGCAGAGCTTGTCTCGAAAGTAGAGTGAATTTGGATAGCAGATGATCTGCAGATTCCTTGATGTTGACAAAAAAAATATCTTGTTAATACTTGTGAGTCATGATGTGAGACATTTTGATATGTAACTGATTCATCATAGCTCTAGGATGAATGTCACCTCAGGGCCTTCCACTGGGCAGAAAAGATCCATACACTACCTCACTCTCCCGCTGTCAATATTGATGAAACACTTAGTGCTCAAAATTTAATCTGGGCCTTGCTGATTAATCCTGTTTGCATAGGATCCTGCAAAATCGAGGGTATTTCTGGCACTGAAAGTAGCATTGCTATCTCTACTATCTCTGTGCTTTGAAAGAACCACATATTGTGCAAGGCCAATTGTACAAGAAAGTATGGAGGAATTATAGGTTTGATGTGGTAGTGTAGAACAGGGATCTCCAACCTTTGCAAATTTAAGACTTGTGGACTTGAACTCCCAGAATTCTGGGAAATGAAGTCCACAAGTTTTAAAGTTGCCAAGATTGGAGTATCCTGGTGTAGAAGGAAGAGATTCTTCTGCTGAAATTCTCACAATGGTAGGAGAATACCAAGTCCTCTTGTACTCTTAGCTTTATAAAGCATGGTAATTGCTTACTTTTTTTTTTTCCTTTTAGCTTTTTCAATAAAGGAACCTAAAGAAACAAAACAGGCATGGGGGTATGTTCCTGTCAGAAGCAATGCAAGCATGTTTTGGTGGTTGTACTATGCAGACAATCCCACTCAGAATTTCACACAACTTCCTCTTATCTTATGGCTGCAGGTAAGTTGGGGGGTAATTATTCTAAATCAAGCTATTAAAAGCAGCTGAAAATCAGAAATATTATTTCTGATGTACCACACAAAACTGTATTGTTAATTGTTTGGATCTGTAAGTTGCTTGGAGTGTTTTGTGAGCTTAGCCACTGCTTTTGAAACATGATTACCAAAATAAGCCAGGCCATTTGCAAATAATTATAGCTGCATAGCACTCTAAGCCTGGGGTGTCAAACTCGCAACGTTACGTGACGTGTCGTGACTTTTTTCCCATTGCCAGCAATAGGGTGGGCGCGGTTTCAGCATGACACATCCGGCCTGCGGGCCAGCAGTTTGACACCCCTGCTCTAAGCCAAAACTGAGGAAACTATATTATGTTAAGCTTCCTTGGAGCTCCATCCTACTTGTTATGTGTTGCTCCTTAAACTGCTTGGAGTATGGAGCTTGTCATTCCTTGCTAATATTTCCCTCATCTCAAACTATGGAAGCTTTTAAAGATTCAAAGCACTGATCACTGGCTAAATATAGTGGAAAGGGACCATCAAGTCAAGAATTGGGAACAGCAATTCAAATTGTAAGGGCAAAAACTAAGTGATGGCATAGCATAAATGAGCTCTAGAATTTCATTGTGGCATTTCACGTAGTCAGGTCCTATGCCTATACAGGTAGTCCTCAATTTACAACCATTCCTTTAGCGATCATTGAAAATTACAACAGCACTGAAAAAAGTGACTGATGACTGTTTTTCACACGTATGACTGTTGCAGCATCCTCATAGTCATGTGATCAAAATTTAGATGCTTGGCAATTGGGTCATATTTATGACGGTTGCAGTGTTCCGGGATCATGTGATCCCCTTTTGCAACCTTTCTGACAAGCAAAGCCAATGGGGAAGCCAGATTCACTTAACAACCAGGTTACTAACTTAACAACTGCAGTGATTCACTTAACATCTGTGGCCTAGAAAGTTTGTAAATGAGGCAAAACCCCCTTAACAACTGTCTTGCTTAGCAACAGAGATTTTGGACTCAGTTGTGGTTGTAAGTCAAAGACTACCTGTAACAAGCAGGAATTAAGTTTAGCTTGGAAAATTCAGAAATTCTGCCTGCTGGGCATCTTTTAAAGGCCTGCAATTCCTTTCCATATAGACTAACATAGCACTTGGCTGCCCTTTCTGAGAAAAAGTTCCACAGGATTCTATCTAGATTTGCGTTGTAGTCTTGGAATGGAACCATTACGTTCATCACACCTCCTTTTCTTGGGAGATAAATGAAAAATAAAGATAGTAAGAAAAATGTTTGATGTATTTCCCTCCATTTCTCATCTCTTATGTTTCCACAGGGAGGCCCAGGAGCTTCAAGTTGCGGGTATGGAAATTTTGAAGAGATTGGCCCTCTAGATGCTGATCTAAAACCAAGAAATACAACTTGGGTATTTGTCTTAACTTATAGTGGGAAGATTGGGCATGTTCTGGCAGGCTACGTAAAAAAAAAAAAAATGGCTAATTTCCAATATGTTGATTTTTGTTCGAAATATAGACTTTGAGATCTTTCTTGCTTCTTTTCCTTTAAGCAGCCCGTATACCGTATGCTTCTGAAGCTGTCTATTATTTAAAGTGATCTTACTCCTACTGTACATCTCATTCAGGAGCCTAATAGATTACTTGTCTTTATGCCAGGAAATCTTTTATGTGCTCTATTTTTCGATATTATCCTTGTGTTAAACAAACCAAGTAAGACTTTAGATATTACTTTGGATTCATTTTTAAAGATTACCAGTAAGACTGCTCCCCACTATCCTGAAAGTCAAACAAAAACATGTATATTAAAAAGATAGATTACAAGCATATATATACACACATGTACACACCAATATATGCATAAACACACAGACAGACAGACAGAAACATCTGGATAATTTATAAAACCTTAAAAGAATGAACTTAAAATTGGGGAAAATTTTGTTTAGAACCACAAATTATGGAAGGTATGACTCTTTGCAAAGTTTGCAAGTATTAAAAACTGGAATAAAGACTTCTATGGCTGAGGTTGCCTATGAATAAGAATAGCTAATGCTAAGAGATATTTAATAAATGCCTCTAGGCTTAAAATATAGCAATAATAAGTAAGGCGCTATCCTTTCAATGCAAAATAAGCTCTCCCATCATGTCTTTGTGGGAATCTTTCGAAGACTCCTCCTTTCGTTGTGATCCCTTTATGCTGTCTCCCTCTGTGTGTGTTGCTGATGTCAGTCTTTCCTTTGGGTGGTGTAGCTGCAGGCAGCAAGTCTTCTCTTTGTTGACAATCCTGTTGGCACCGGATACAGTTATGTTAATGACACCCTTGCCTACGCCACTAATCTCAGCACGGTCGCTTCGGATATGATGGTGGTTCTCCGAGAGTTCTTTAAATCAAAGGTGGAATTCCAGGTAAGTACAGCTGGAGCAGCCCATGGAAAGCCATATTGTCCACTACACTGTATGAAGCCCATAAACTACACATTAGCACCTACTCAGGCATTGCAAAACTGAAGTACACATCACACAAGTCTTTTAAGCTCTGCTGACATTTATCAAATGGCTTTGGGAAGGAAACCTTGCTTAAATTTCTTAAAATTGCACATATGCTGGCTTCCTTGAAAAACCGCATCTTGACCAATTGGGATCCTTGTTCATGCCACTAATAGTTATGCTTGCAAAGGCTCCTGCAGACTGTTATCCTGAACAGTATCTGTTAGAGGGCAAGGCCTGTTGGGAGTGCTGACATAGCAGGAATTCACAATTTGAGTGTGCCCGAAGTCTAGACTTAACCCCCCTTTTCCCTCCTTCAAAGTCTCTCAGAATATGAGGCAAATGATGGTGTGTTGAAAGGTTCCTCATTCCTGCTAGCATAGAGATTTCTCTCTTCTGAAAATTGGTCCTTTAATGGAAGCCAGCCCATGTGCAATACTTTAATGGAGTGTTTTATAATCCTAGGCCTAATTTTGGCTGGAAAGACTTAGGGCGTAGGATCAGTCCTAGGAAGTAGGTTTTTACTATGATCAGATGAGATCAGATGATCATATGAAGGGTCCCTGCAAATTGGGTTGTTCTGTCATTAAAATGGAGTGGATTCTCTAACTTCAGGAGGGAATAAAATTAAATGTTAGTTTTTTATTTTTGGATTGAAATCCCAAATGTCCTAGTTGATGTGTAAATTACTTCATTTGGTGTACGGGTAAAACATGAGTTATGACGGGTCGCTTAGCGTTACAACAGAGCCCCCCTCCCCAAAAGGTACCTGTACTTACAACCATAATCAAAGTTCTGACAATTGCTTCTCCCCACCCCCAGTGGTGACATAATTGCATTTTGGGTGCTCGGTAACCAGCTTGCCTTTATGTGATTTACAAAGCTTTTTGCCAGAAACCAGGGTTTGCTTAGTGACTGTAGCATTTGCTTAACGATTGCAGTAAAAAACATAAAATTGGGCCTGATTATATGACATAATCTGCTTTGTACTGTAATGAATCCCATGCCTGTGGAACAGGCAGGACAGACATGCAAGGGGGTGTCTTTTACTTGGCCTTATAGCTGCAGAAGGAGGCCATTTTGCTTTGCTCTTCTAAGGAAAGATTTACCTGTAGGGTTTATGGGCATCAAGCAAGAGAAAGAAAAGAGTGAAGGTTTACATGTATGTACTGAGCAATTCTTTTATTTTTGTGGAATGTGTATAAAGGGTTCAGTTGCTCACTCTTTAATTTTTTTTATTGCATTTTTCCTTTCAGACAATCCCCTTCTACATCTTTTCCGAATCTTATGGAGGAAAAATGGCAGCTGCAATTGCTCTGGAAGTTCATAAGGTAAAATTGATCTTTTCCTCTCAGAGAAAATGGATTCTCTCATGGTAGCTTAGATTTCTTCTGCAAGATCTTGAGGGAAGAATAAATGAGGCATATAAAATCCTCCTCAAATCAAGGTTGATTCCTGATTATTATATGGACACATTGATGTAGTTTCTTTGGTAACAAGATGGAAGTGTTTTACTACTGCTTCTGGGATGTGTTTCTGACCTCCCAGTCTACTGTAGTCTATGACCCTTGGCTTTCTGATGCTCTCCTTTCCCAGCGTTAACTAGATTTGACTGCCTTTGCTTTTTTCAGATCAGTCAAAACTGGCTAGGTGCTGTCACCTGTCATGTGAAATATATATATATTCCCATGTCAGGTGTGAAAGATCAGGTCCACATGTGGTTCAATTAAACTGATTTATTGTTATAGACCAGTGGTTCTCAACCTTTTCTTCACCACTGACCCCCTTTAAATACCTTTTGTGGCCACAAATTATGGCCATGGACCTCCAAGACTTAACTCAAGATTTAAAACATAGTGTTTCTTCAAGCCTTCAAGGATCCCCAGGGATCTGTGGACCACAGGTTGAGAACCACTGCTATAGCCTATGCACCAGAATCTTCTCTACTAACAGCACCTACTTAGAGTTAGATAAGAGTCAGTAGCACTTAAGGAGTGTTGGACTTGGTCAGCTTGTGGCCAAATAGGGATTCTAGGCTGATTCCTCTTTTCACTCCACCCCAGGTTCATCCATTCCTTCTCCCACATCCTAATATACTTTTTATCCAGTCATTTGAACTTGGTATTTCCACTTAGGATTGCTCAGAGTGGGCCATGGCCACAGGCACCCCTAGAAAGCCTTGGTTGTTCCCTCTCCTGGGACGTCTCCAAAACTATCCACTGAATCTTATTGTTGTATCTGATATCTAGAGAGTAATCACAGCTGTTGAACAATTAATTTTAATGTTAATGATACCATTTAAATTCAATTAAATCTTGCTCTTTGACTCTATCCTATCCAGTTCTTTGCCCCTTCCTCCCCCTCATGTGGATATGTGGACTTTGCATGAGACTCAGGCACCAGGTGCGGTCTTCAGACCAAAAGATATTGTACATCCCTGCTGCAACCAGTTGTGTAAGCGCACATTGGCAGTAGGAGCCCTGGGTTAGCTAGTGATTGAGCAGCTACTTTTTTCTTTTCCCTTACGATTATCAGAAAATATGGAAGAAAATTAATGTGGGAGGGAGGGAGGGAAGGAAGGAAGGAAGGAAGTAAAATGTAATATACAAATTACATAATATCAAGTACATTTTTGATTAAAGAGATCTTGGGAGGACCAAGCTCATCAGATGTGTCTGTTCCAGACTTGATTCCTGGCATAGACCTGATACCTAGCACAGTGGAGGCAAAGAATGTTAGTACTGAGCTAAAATAAACTGTGCATAGGCAGCAAAGTCCACTGACAAAATGGTGAGCAGTTGATCACAAGGCAAGTCCCGCCCCTTTTGTCCATTCGTCATTGCACAAGCTTTCAGAGGGGCAAGGCTTACACTCCATCCACCACCTTCCTGATCTTGACATGCACACGGGCCCGCGTGTGTGTGAAATTGCTAAATATTTGATTGTTTTTAGCCAAGAAGCATCTTCCTTAGCTGTAGCATCAGCTAAGAAATTGACCTACTTTAAAATTCTGCAGTTCCTGTTTGCCTTTTTCCTACCCTTAAGGGAAGGTGCTTGAAAATATATGATACATTTACCTCAGAATACTTAGATTTTAATTAAGCCTTAATTCTGTTTTCTTAAGGCTATTCAAGCTGGAACAATCAAGTGCAATTTTCGTGGAGTAGCCCTTGGTGATTCATGGATTTCTCCTCTAGGTATATTCATGTGGAGCTAAATACATCTGTGCTATTGTGTATCTTCCAGTGTATTTCTTGCCTCTTTCTGGCAAAGTCTGAAAAAAGTTATGGATGTTTTAAGATTCAGTACCAGCAACTCAGGTTCAAGTGAGAATGTACAGGGTTGGTTTTATCCCAACTTGACTTCAGGTACCTTAGGATTAAAATCTCTTCTCTCCATCTTATCTGTATACTGAAATTATTCAGTTCTGCTTGTCTGTCAGATAATTTTTGGAGACTGAGGAAGTTTAATATGGAGTCCTTGGTGCTCTCTGAGCTTAGTTCCTTGTTTGCAGTTGTTTTATTACATGACTAAATAACACCAATGATGTTACCTAGTTAGGTAATAAAATGTCTGCCAGCAAACAACTAAGTTCAGAGAGCACTAAAGATTCTACAGTTCAGCCCTGAGCTACAGATATTCTCTTCTATTGGAAGTTTAATATTCCAGCCACTGAGAATTATATGTTCAATTATATATGGCTTTCTGGTTGGTTATTTTAAGTATGATTAAACTGGGCAATTTTTATCTTAAAGGAAAGAAGATATTGCATGTTGGAATAGGAGATCCAACACATGATCCTGATTACTGTAAACAGAATGTCAGAATGCCATTACTAGATACACAATGGCAGTTGTCAGTAAGAATCTGGATTGGGCTTCCCGTGTGATTTGAACATTGTCCAGAGAGGGTTTACTTCCCCTTCATAATCTTGGCTATTCTTCAGAATATGTAAATACCAACACGAATAAGATCTTTTTTAAAAATGTGAATAGTTTAATGTCATTCTCCTCAGCCTGGTAGCATCAAGATATGTTAGTTAGAACACAAGCCTTTCAGCACCCAGCCAGCATGGCTATCCCTCCAATCTGGGGATGATGGAAATCTTGCGTATCAATGCTCCTGGAAGACACCAGATTTTGATACTTCGGGATAATAAACAGTTTGATGC
Source organism: Azemiops feae (assembly GCA_023970755.1). NCBI lineage: Eukaryota > Metazoa > Chordata > Lepidosauria > Squamata > Viperidae > Azemiops > Azemiops feae. The sequence continues at coordinate 425,048 of JALGBA010000340.1, read as the reverse complement.
TAAATTAGATCTCCATGGATTTAGAGATTTTTGTGAGGCTCCACTGATGCCACTTTAAAAACTAGGGGTTCTTTCCCTGCACTGGTGCTGCTGCGGCCGCCTCTTCCTTCTCCTCCTCCTCCTCCTCTTGAAAAGCTGCCAATTTTAAATTGCTAGGATTGATTTTATATCAGTTTTTATTCTGTCCTAGTGCAGAAAATACTCAGGAACTTAAAACAGTTTAAATAGAGCTTTAAACAGTTTTAAATAGAGAAATGCGAGAAAGATACTAAGATATGCCCGCTATTCTGTTTTATTTTTTAAAAAAGCCAACTTTAATTTTTGTTTCTTTTAGATTCTGTGCTTGCTTGGGGGCCTTACCTGTATAGCACTGTAAGTATATACTCCATGTTGTTTTTTTTAAGTTTATTAATGTTCTTACAACTACCAGGAAGAACAAAAAAAACCCAAACTTTTGAATACAATTCGTACAAAATATAAAACTCTGAATAAAACTAACACAAGAAGGGGAGAAAAAGAAAAATAACTTGAACTATTCTACTTTAATAAAAAGGGTAAATAAATTTTACTACTATGCAGATATATCAAGATTACCTTTATATCAAAATTCATGCAACTTTGTTTTTAAAGCACAATTTAATCCTTGACCATACAACATCTAATGAACCTGTTTTGCTGCCAATAAAGAGTCAATTCAAGTTTGGGAGTCAACAGATTTCATTGAGCCTAGCTTGAAAAATGCTAGATGCTTCCTTCCTTTTTTTTTTTTTTTTCCTCTTCCTCTGCTTTTTGACTGTTCGTGAGAGTTGCCATGTTGGATCAGACCAGAAATGTTCCTCTATTCCTGGAATTTGTCTCGTAGTCAGCAAGTTCATAGAATGTTATGATCAACATTTGATTGCTTATAAACATAGGCTAGAAGGAAGGAAGCAATTGGGCCTCAAAGGCTACATCTGCTCTCAGTGCATACTTGGGATCTACTTATGTGTTCAACATGCAAGCACATATTCTACATGTGCCCCCCTTTCGGTACAGCTGTTCCAGCTGCCCTTAGCTGTTTTTGATCCCTGAAGATGCCACCTAATGGCATTGGTATTAAACTAGGCTTCAACAGCAGGGTCTCAAGTGTGCTGAGATTTATCCGCCCCGCCAATAGGCCATAATGTAAGATCCACTTGAAAGGAAACTATCTAAAGCAGACACATCAAAGTCGCGACGTCACGCAACGTATCGGGACAGTTTTGCCATTGCCAGCAATGGGGTGGGCATGACGCGTCCATCTGTCCATCTGCATGACGCGTCCATCGCGTGAGCCGGCAGTTTGACACCCCTGATCTAAAGCATAGGTGGTAAATACAGACTCAGATACAGAGCATCACAATTCCCTTTACTGAGGACTTCTAGTAGTTTCTGTTTGTTGACTTTGCTCAGATTAATAAAGACCTTCTGCCAGTCCTCTAATACAGGGCTTTTCAACCTTTTCACCCATTGTACCACTTTTAGGATATGGCAATATCCGAGTACCACCAGTCGCCTAGCAAGGTGTCAAAAACTTGACACCCCCCCCCCCAAAAAAGGAAAAAAGTGATAAAGTACAGGTAGTCCTCGACTTACAACAGTTCGCTTAGTGACTGTTCGAAGTTACAGTGGCACTGAAAAAAGTGCCCCCCAAGGCACAGCTGAGCAAGACACCTGCCTGCCCGCCCGGCGGCACTCTCATTCCCCTCCCCCGCTACCACTTTTCTAGGATGGTCGCGTACCACCTGCCAGGTGCCAATGTACCACAGGTGGTACCCGTACCACTGGTTGAAAAGCCCTGCTCTAATATATCGTTCCAGGTAGCCTCTACATTTCCTTTGAAGCCATTGCAAATAATATCTTGTTAAAATACACATTGACATTGGGGTGATTTGCTGCCCAGTTTATATTCCTTTGAAAATACTTGAGGTATTATATGCAATGTTGGTTCTGAATTTCTTTTTTTCCCCTTTTCTGCTGTGCCCTCACCCCATCCCCTATACTGCAGTCTTTCCTAGATGATCAAGGCTTGAAGGAAGTCACTATTGCTGCCAAGAAGATCCTGAATGCAATGAATATAGGGGCATTTAAGCTTGCTACCCTGCTTTGGGATAAAGCAGAGGATATCATAGAAAAGGTAAAGAGATTGATTTAATTGATTATGTGCCATCAACCTGATGGCAGCTTCTAGGGACCATATGGGCAGATTTTGTCTCTGACAATTTGTCTCCAGCTTGGTCTTCAGGGTCTCCCCATGATGCACTGATCATCATTGTAACTGTGTCCATCTACCTTGTCATCCTCTTCTTTCCTTTCCTTTCCATTTTCCCAGCATTTTAGACTTCTAAGAAAACTTGGTCTTCACTTAACATAAAGCCTGGTGACTTGACTAAGAACTCTGGATGGATTTCTTCTATGATCCATGTGTTGGTTTTCTTGGCTATCTAGGTATCCTCAGGAGTTTTCCTCAACACTAAACCTTAGAGCAAGCCATTTTCTCTTGTTGTAGAATCTCTATCCTTAATGTCATTTCTTTTTCTGTCTAGAACACAAATGGCGTGAATTTCTATAACATTCTAACACATGACTCCTCAAACGACGCAGCTCTTTCGTCTGCTGCAACTGAAACCACCCCATTTTGTAAGTTGAGTCAGAACTCTTTTTAGCAAGAAATAGTAGTTTTAGAAGATCAAAGATGTAGCCCAGGGTCTCCAAACTTGGCAACTTCTCCCATGCTGGCTGGGGAATTCTGGGAGTTGAAGTCCACATGTCTTAAAGTTGCCAAGTTTGGAGACCCCTGGCATAGCTCCTTTACAGATGCTAAAATGAGTTTAGCAGTTGTTACCTTTTCCCACAGATAATCTTGGGAACTCCAGTTTGTAATATCTGAACTCATCACATACTAGCCCTCTCAATATATATAGGGGGCTTATTTGACATGCCTGTTGCAACTGTGCAATGGAGATCAGAACCAAACAGGAAGTAACAACCTTCAAATTCTCCTTCCCTGCTTCTGTGCTCTAAAAGAAGTTGCTGAAATAAAGAAAGTTTCAGGAACTCAACAATGGAGTCTTGCATGAAAAGACGACAGTTCTGATTATCTATACAAGCAATTGTTCTGTGATTGTCATATTGGATCTCCACTGTTGATAAGTCCCTAACACTACAGACTGCCAACTTCTAAACTGCACAAATTGCTTGAGATGAGCATTACAAAATTAATGCATTAAAAAAATAGAATAAAGGTATTTTTTATTAGTGAGCATGGCATTAAAGTCTTGTCAGAAGTTTTATTTTTTGCTTGGTGAGTGGGATAAGCTTTTGCAATTGAGGGCCATAATGTATATACAAGATTTGGGATTTGACAAAAGGACTGCTAGACAGGATCTAGACAGGATCTACTTACTTCTGACTAGATCCAATTACATTTTGGTAGGCTGCCACTGATTCACTGTTCAGAAGTCATGAACAGATGTCCCTTTACATGACTGGAGCCACATTTCTGTGGTTTTAATTTTAATTTAATTACTTTACTTTAATTAATTTAATTATGTATTGACCTGCTGCCATATTGGGGCTGGGGGAGGCAGGAGGAGGGTTGTTGGTTTTTTTGGTTTTGTTTTTTTTTGCATATTTATGAATTGGTGTGTGTGTGTGTGCGTGTGTGTGTGTGAGAGAGAGAGAGAGAGAGAGAGAGAGAGAGAGAGAACACAGACACAGAAGATAGAATATTAGGTTTGGGAGGGACCTTGGAGGTCTTCTGATCCAACCCCGCTCAAGCAGGAGATCCTATACCATTTCAGACAAAGGGCTGTCCAGTCTCTTCTTTAAAAAATCTCTACTGATGGGACGCCCACAGAAAGAGAGAGAAAGAAATTCTTTTGGAATTTCTGCACCGAAGAATAGGGCATCCATCTATACAAGGGGGTCCCTTTCCGGTAAACCTCAAATGCTATTTTTCTTTCTCTTCTTTCATCAGTAAAATTGTTCCAGCGTCATGTACAAAATCAGATTAAAGACAAGCTGAATGACCTGATGAATGGGCCCATCAGAAAGAAGCTGAAAATAATTCCAGACCATGTCAAATGGGGAGGTATTGTAATATCTACTGACTCCATCTAACGCTCATGTAGTGTGTTGCACAGTATATCATAGCTGACTGAAGGATGAAGAACTCTTTGATGAAGCTCTTCTTTTAGGAAATTATATTTTTCTATTATGTTAGTTAGGATTGAACAGTGGCAAAATGTGTTTTATCGATCTGCCGTAATTGAACTGAGGTACTGTCCTTAAGGGGAGCTGGGGTATTTATTTATTTATTAAATCTTTGTGCCACCCATCTCAGTGATACAGTGACTCTGGGCAGCTTTACAATAACATCCAAAGTGATGGTTCTCCTGAATTTAAATGGAAAAGAGTTGTTTTACTTTTTTTTTTTTTTTTACATTTTAACTTATAAAAATGTCATCAAAACAGAAAAGGTAATCTACCTTTCCTTACTCTTTTGTCATCACTCTGCAGGGCAATCAGCAGATGTATTTATGAATATGGCTGAAGACTTTATGAAAAATGCAATTGGTATTGTAGACAGCTTGCTGGAAGCCAACGTGAATGTCACGGTATACAATGGGCAGCTGGATCTCATCGTTCCTACAATGGGTAAGAGTAGTTTTTCCTGCGGGAGTGGCTTGGTGGAGACAGCAAAGGAGGTCAGTGTTGTCAGGGGCAACTGTATAGAGGTGATCCTCGACCTAATGATCGTAATGGAGCCTGCCCATCGCGATCGTAACTCGTGACGGTCCTAAAATGGGTCAGTCATGTGACCGACCTGATTTTACAACCTTTTTTGCAGCAAATGAATCTGCACTTGTTAAGTGAACCAATGGTGTGTTTTTGTCGAAAACTGGAAGTAAATGCCGGTTTTCAGCACAAACGGCATGAAACGTCAAGCAAGATAAGAAAGTGAAGAGATCAGAAGCAAAAAGTTAGAAATAAATGAGTGAATGGTAGAAGGATGGTAGACGGCACAGCTCTAGGAGGAAATTGGGGCTGTAGAACCCAGAAATAGGAGAAAGAAGTGAGCTGGGTTAGAAGAGAGTATTGAAGAGAGAAATATAGTGAGACATTAATGGTATCAGAAGCTAAACCTTTTGTATAGGAGTGATGTTTTGCTAGAAGGCAGGATCAAGGCATTGATGTATGAATAAGTAAGAAGTAGCTGGCATAAGCTTGTTTGTGGAGGTTATACTCTCCCTTTCATCTTAAAATGGGACTCCTGTCGCCCATTCTTCCATACGAGTAGTTGTTTGGATTGCTTTTCGATTTTAACGATGACATGATCCCTAGCTGAAGTCAAAGTACTGGATTTATTTCCTAAGCCCTCTTCATTTCTACTTTGCTGCATTTTGAGACTTCATCAGTCTTTGCAGGCATATGTCAAACTAGATTCTTCTTTTCAGTTACAGTTTATTAACAATTAATATACAGTATAACATTAATCTAGGCAAGCAGTGTGTTGTTTTTTCCTTAATGAGACATGTAAACCAGACCACTGTAGTATGTTCAACAAATCCAAGTGAACAAATCTAGGCTTAGTAATAGATATGAATGCAGCCTATGTTATCTGCCCACTCAGCTGAGTTTAGTTCTTGTGGTAGATGGCTGTGTTGGTCCTTTGGAGCAAAAATGATTGGAGCTTTCAGGTCTGTTTGATCAAAGGCATTTACATCTATGTCTGGTAGATTAAATTATGGAGTAATTCAAACTCCTAGCACTGGGCAAAGATGGTATATTTTGATTACAGTTAGATAATCTTCTTGACTAAAGTAAATGCTTCAGTAATATAAATAAGCATATTTATTTAGGTATAACATTTATTCATTACCTAAATGGTGCACCAATTACTACACACCATTTTCCATGTTTATGCTGTTCTTTTCTATTCAGTAACAAAAATTGCTGCATCAGGGTCTGGCAAGCAAATTGCAATGAGTGGTAAATCAGCATCAGCCAGTTAAACCATCATGATTTCAAAGATGAGTTCCTGGGCAATGATAGCAATGATAGAGATAGACAACATGACAGCAAGTGCCTGGCTATATGTTACACACACACACACACACAAGCACACATTGCTAAAATACTGTATGTTTTAAGTGCTTTACTATTTCCACAGTGGGCCATTATTTTTTAATAACTCTCTAAGGTGATTAATCTTGCATTGAAAGAGTTTTTCCCTTTTATTTATTTGTTTTAAAAATCTGCATACTGCTCTTTCCAGGACTTTTTGTTGCTTTATTTACTTCAATGGGTAGCAATAGCAATAGCACTTAGACTTATATACCACCCCAAAATGCTTTATAGTATTCTCTGAGCAGTTTACAATGTCAGCATTGCTGACCTTGGAAGGACAGAAGGCTGAGTCAACCTTGAGCCGGTCAGGATCGAACTCCTGGCAGTGAGCAGAGTCAGCCTGCGATACTGCATTCTAATTACTGCACTACCATGGCTCTCCACCACGGTTGGTGGGGGATCATCTGTTCAAACTGGACCAGTTTGTTGCAAGATTTTTTATGATAAGAGTTATTAATCTCTCTTCTATGTTTAGGGCAAGAAGCTTGGGTCCGGAAGCTAAAATGGCCCAAACTGAAAGAATTTAATGCACTGAAGTGGCAGCCTTTGTACACCTGCTCAGAATGCAGAGACACGGCTGCTTTTTATAAATCCTATTGTAACCTGAGCTTCTTCTGGATCCTGAAGGCTGGCCACATGGTAAGTCCTTTCCACGCTTTCAGAGCTTCTGTTTTGTATGCTTGTAAGAAGGAAAAACATTTTATAAAAACAGCTTTGCGTAGTACAAAGACAAAAGAATAGGGCAAGTATGATGATACCTATGTCCCTTCCATGAAAGAGAGAGTCTGCCAATAAAATGAAAATTTTGCAAAAAAAAAAAAAAGAGAGAAAGAGAGAAAGGAAGAGGCTGCCATAAGCAAGGCTTTTTCAGTTGTTCGTAATAACATGTGAAGATTCTTTTTAAATAGTTTTTATTAAATAACTTAACAATGCTAAAAGATGAAACTATTTTTCCCATAATCCTACCTTAATCCATTAGCAATTCCAAAGATCATTGTCATTTCTATCCAAGCGTTGGCATAAAGCTCATAAAGGGTTTCCAGAATTTTATAGAAATATTTCTTATTTCAACCCCAATCCAAGAAGTCAATTTTATGTTCCGTTCTTTTGTTTCTAACAATCTTGATCTTCAGTTCATCCAATTGCTATCACAGGAATGAATCTCTAATTAAACTTCCTTTACCCCAGTCTCAAATTTCTTCAAGGTTTTAGAAACCCTCTTTTGTAAATTCAATAAGATCTTATCGTGGTCGTTTTTCATCTCCTGGCTTATCGTTTGTTTTTCCACTCTGCCATTTCTGTCTTATAATGGACAATTTATTTATTTTACAATGTTTCTACATCAGTTGGAGTTTGTTTTGCCTCTTCATCCTGTCAGTTTATAATTTCTTCCATATTAGTCTCTTCCATGTCTTTCTTTTTTGGAGTCTTCTTCAAAAAATGCATTTGGAGGTGCAGAAATTATTTCTGACAGTTTAACTATATGTTTCAGTCACAGTTCTTCAAAATTCCTTTGAAATGTCTCAAGCATCATAACTTTGTCATTTTATAATCCATAATCACTGCTCTTATTTCAGTTCAAGAATAGATGACAGGTTCCCCTCCCCTTTTTTTCTTTCTTTTTTGCTATTTGTGCCTGGAACTTTAGTCTTCTTTAGAGTCCCATTTCTTTAATCACAAAAGTTTCAGGTTTGTGCCTGGAACTTTAGTCTTCTTTAGAGTCCCATTTCTTTAATCACAAAAGTCTCAGATTTCTTTGTTTTTTTATTTTCAAATTTCAACCATTTTCATTTTTTTCCTGACAGATTAAACAATTTATGTTCTTACAAAGAAAATAATGTTTTATTGAGTTGTTTTAAAAATCTTAGCAAAAGGCCTAGCATCCCAAATTCACTTGTTCCCTTAATTCATTTATAACTATCTTGAATTGCATTTATTTTATGTTCTTTGAATTCTTTAAGCCATTAGCTAGTTTTTCCCTCTTATTTTGGGATGAAGTTTTAGTCACCAGATTTGTTGCTTGGAAGACCTTTGTTAATTGTAAAATCACTACAAATCCAAAAATGGTTAGTAAGTGAGGTTGGATGAACCCAATGTCCTTAAAGACTCTACTTGATGGCTTCCCTTATCTCCCAGTGCTCCGACCTATCGCTTGACCGCTGTCCTGCAGTCTCTTCATGAGGACTGGTTGTCTGGAGCAGAGGCCCCCAACCTTTTGGGCACCAAGGACCAGTTCCTGTGGAGAAAGATTTTTCCGCGGACCAGAGGGGGGCGTGGTTTCGTGTGCTGCCTGCATCCAGCGGATGGGGCTTCACTTGTTTGCGCGGCCCTGTTGCTGGTATGCTGTGGCCCGGTGCCAGTCCATGGACCGGGGGTTGGGGACCCCCGGTCTGGAGCACAAATGGGTGATCTCTCATCCTCTCCTCATCTGTCAACTGCGCTTACTGCCAGTCTGTCAATCTTGGCTGCATTGTCATCTCCATTCCATCAGAGATGTCTAGTTTGCCATTCCCTCACCCAGAGGTTCATAAGAGATGAAGATCCTAAGGGACTATGTTTAGCTATCCATAGTTGAGATAATGGAGTCTAAACGTATTTTGTAGTTTTGTCCGGATGAGCAAGGCTTCTATTTCTTTTTTTATTTTATTTTCTTTAGCCTCAATGAACAATAGATGAATAATATTATGAAACCTGGGGAGGGAATCTTCTCTTCTTTGTGGTCCCCGCGCCCTTTTATTTTATGGCTGCTCCTGTTCTTGTAGCTTTCGGGAAAATCCCTTGCAGTTGGCTAACTGATGCTCTTTTGATCTCAGGTCCCGGCTGACCAAGGTGACATGGCACTGAAGATGCTTAGGATGGTCACCCAACAAAAGCAGTGACTAAATTAGAGCCAGCTGGCTTGGCTCCTCTACAAAACAAAAGCAGGATGTTTGGAATCTTTTTTTTTTTTTTTTGCACCCTGAAGTCAGAAGGAACAACGACACCATTGCGTTTTAATTTTCTCAGACATTATGCAAGGCATTTTAAGGAGACACGGATGGAAATAATTCACTATCTCCTGTGGTTACTTCTTTTGTGAAATGTGAAGATCTCTTGATCCACTTCTGGTTAGCATAATCCTTAAATGCTGGAAAAGGAAGGTGTTAATAAATCACGGATGGGCTTCTTGTAGGCTGTGCGTGGCCTCCGTGTTGCAGCCTCAGAAGATCCTCCTTTTGTCCTGCAACATCTGGTAAAATTGGTGAGATATCCTTTTGGGGTAGATTTTGCCAAAACGAAGTAGAGATGGCTCAGTCAGCCTTCTGGAGGCAAAATGCATCCATTTCCATAGCCAGAAAATGGCTCCCATCCAGGTCTCAGCCCCATCCTCTTGGAGAGATTATTGTCCTAGCCTCCAAATAGCTCCCAGGACAAAAGAGGTTGCCCATTCTTGAAACAGTGTTTTCTCAAGGGCAATGTTTCCTTTTGATTGATCTTAATTCTTTTTTTATATATATCCTTCACATGCAAACATTCCACTTGGAGCCTCTTTGTAGATAGTTTCTTGTCCAGACCCATGTAAAGGCAATTTTCCTGATTCTTGGCCTCCCAGAGACAAGCATGTGGTCAAGGGTGGGTGAAATTGTCCTGGGAGCCAGAAGCCAGAGTATTTTCCAGCTCAAGCAGTTTTCTACCTGCCTAGGCAATATACCTCCTGGAGGTTGCCCCAGAGCTCATGCCCAAAGCCATCACATCCTTTTTCCCACCAGCCTTTGCAGCTTGATTGAAAACAATGGATTGGATTCAGGTCTCATTCATTTAAGTGAGATGTGCTTCCTAGAAAGTATATTCAGGATTGACGGGCATAAGCCCAACTGCATACAGAGCTAAGGCCTCACTTCTAAAGTAGAAGCAGTTGTTTTCCTTGTCTTCCAACGAGGAGGAAATACAGGAACAAAAGCAGCAACCTGAAGCAAAGGTTCAAAATCTCCTAATCTTGATCTTTAGGCTAACGGGTTTGTCTAAGCCAGGGGTGGGTAACTATGGCCCCTTTACAACCTGTGGACTTCAGCTCCCAGAATTCATGGCTGGCTCAGGAATTCTGGGAGTTGAAGTCCATGGCTTGTAAAGGGGCCAGAGTTGCCCAACCCGGTCTAAGCAAAGGTCAAACTATTGGGTTGTTTGCCCCAAGCCATCTAGTGTGGTTTAGATGGGTTGGGATAGTAGCTGCTAGGATTCTGAAACTGCTAGGTCAACATAACTGGATGGTAAATTGAGAAATATGGGTCCTAACCTGATCCTCTCTGATCTTTTTTGACAACAATACTTTCTATGATTTTAGGGGGACATAATCTTTTAAGTGACTTACCAGTTTGGAATAGCTAGTCTGCTATTCACAAATCCAACACAGTTGTTTTTTTTTTATACTCCTTTCTTTTGATACATGGTTTAAGTTCTCTGTTCAGGTGTGTAATCAACTGAGAGGGCTTTGCGCAGCATTTGTTTCCTGTGCGTTGTTTACGCACTTACGATAAAAATGAAGTAAAACACTGAGTAAGGAAGTGCCAAAGCCTAGGTGTGGATAATAATTATAAAATTCCATGAGGTAGATAGATGAAGGGACTTGTCTGCCTCTAATGCTGAGAAAAAACAAATATACAAACTTAGTTCAGAATTATCTTCCTTTGGCTGTCCCACTTGCTCATTCTGCGTGGGAAGTCCCTACAGAGGCTTCTCACATTGGTATTGAAGTACCTCTCTTGAACCGTGAAGTTTGCAGGGAAAGCACTGTGTCTTCCTTAAAGATGCCAACTGTTCGAAATGAAACTCTGTATACACAGTTTAATGCCTGTCTCGGAGAGAAACAAATTCCTTCCATGGTGGTGAAATTGCCTTTGTCTTAATGTGAATTATGTATATGTATATGAAATCTGAAAGCCAAAGATGTGTCCTTAATAAAGATTGATTTCCGTCATACCTCATCAGCAGCTCTGCAAATGTATCTGGGTGATGGAGCAGAGGTAGAAAAAGGACTGCGTAGTGTCCCCCCACCCCCCGCCTCCGAGTTGAGGGGTGTGGCAGAAATTTAAGCTTCGCTGCCTCAGCCTCTTTTCCCATGAATGTAGCACACCGCTCTGTTCTTTTAATCCTGCCTGGGCTTGCATGTTAAGAAGTCTGTTTTTGCTATGATCACTCATAAAGTGCAGTGAACTATTAGGCCGCTTGGTGGGGGAAGAGATCTTTAAATAGGGCCATGCCTGGAATACCACTCATCTGCCTAGCCCAGTGTTGTCAACTTTGGCTTATGTACATGATTTATTGAAAATATATATATAATTGGCTGGAGTTCGCACAACATAGAAAGCCAGGGTGGCCAACCTTGACAACTTCAAGAACTGTGGACTTCAACTCCCAGAATTCCCTAGCCAGCCATGTTGGCTGAGGAATTCTGGGAATTGAAGTCCACAACTTAAAAGTTGCCAAGGTTGGCCACCTGTGTGCTAAGCTATGCACTATGGGTTCACTTAATAAATCACTGCTGTATAGCTTGGTGTGTTGCGTGAACTGGTGGACCTCCTGAGTTTCAGGCAGAAATTTTACCACCCTGACTTGGTAGTGCCAGGCATTCACTCCTGAGATTACACTGAGTGGATGCTGTTCCAGTAAGCTGCAGTCTGAACTGAGTTAAGATAGCTGTGGGCTGCTTCATGAAGAAATCTTTTTTCAGGGAAGGCAGGAATGTGTAAGGACATTCATCAACCTACAGGGAGGTGCTTGTGAGCCAAATAGGAAGAGGAAGGCGTATTAGGTATGGTTGCCACCTTCATTTATTTATAAAAAATAATAAAGGTGGGATATAAATAACAAATGCAGTCACTACGTCAGGGGTGTCAAACTGCCAGCCTACGGGCCGGACGCGTCACGCGGAAGCTGCGCCCACCCCATTGCCGACAATGGCAAAACCATCCCGATACGTTGTGCGATGTCACGTGACATCGTGAGTTTGACATGTCTGCACTAAGTGATGTGACGGAGGGTTGAACCTGCTTCTTCTTGCCTGCTGCAATGGAATGAAATCGGGAGTTGGAACAAAGAGCCATAGCATAGCAAGGTGAGAGGTTCTGAGGCTGCCTCTTGATATGAGCTCAGTGCTCTTAATAGAGAGCTTAGAGGTGATTGGCCAAGCATTTGTTTTGAAATATCTGAAGCAAAAGACCTTCCACTTTGTCTAGAGTTACTCTTACGATGTCCCTGCTGCAATATTGCCCCAGGTTCTTTCAGCTATTGCACCAGAGGGAGGAACGTGAAACATGTGCAAAACACCTCCCCATAGAGGCTCTGAAGGCACAAGGCTGGTCTTCAAACAGTGGGATTCCACAGCGCTCTGATGAGATAATCACAACGGAAGAAAGGCAAGCGTACAAATCAATTGCAGCAGCATTTGTCCCTTCTACTGAGTCTATGGCTTTCAGTCAAGGGAACTGATGTCCTGTTCCTGAGGCTTGGCCAATTCCTAGTGTGCTTAATTATCCTGCAAATAGGAAGGCTCAGCTGTTCTCTCTGTATTGCTTGCACACACTGCAAGGGGAAATAACCACTGTCAGTTCATGGCAGGCAGTGTCACTTTTTAGCTTGAGGCCCATAGCTAATGATGTGAATGCTGCTTTCTAATTATTATAAAAAAACATAAAGCTATAAACCAGGGGTGTCAAACTGCCAGCCCGCAGGCCGGATGCATCATGCCGAAACCACGCCCACCCCATTGCCGGCAATGGGGAAAAAAAGTGGCGACACGTCACATGACGTTGTGAGTTTGAAACCCCTGCTATAAACCATTGCATTCAACCTGTATAGGTTGACTTCACACCATGCTAAGCCAAACCAATAAACCAACCTTAGTACAATGTGTGAACCTAGATATTCCTTGACCTTCAATTTTAATAGCTCTGATTATGTACTGCTCTGCTCTTTAGTTGCCATCTCTTCCCCCCCCCCCCCATTTTCTCCCTGGCTTGTTCACTTTCTAAACTTTTAAAAATCACTGTGTGGCATTGAAGCTTTTGACTTTTTATTTTGGAGCTATATAATGCTTGGATGTTAACAAGGAATAATGCTCATCTCCATTGTGTAAAGTCTCTTTTTTTCTGGTTTCTGAATACCAATCTACACTTGAAGGTCCTAGAGAAGCAAGATTGGTCCTTTGTAGTGAATATCTTTTCAATCTTCCCAGCCTACTTCTCTGGCTACAGAGCAGTGTAGTCTATTACTGCCAATGGCTGTATCTCAGATGATCTACAATCATCTACAATGATTGTAGCTCAGGGAAGGAAGGCTTACAAGATCTGTAGGCAGAGGTGGAAAATATCAAAATCCCAGAGGAGCTGGTAGAACACAATCTAAGATGTCATACTTGGGAAAGGCAAATTCTGGGAATGAATTACAACAGCATCCAGGAACTAGTTGCTTGATCTGAGGAAGGGACATATAGAGGTACATGTGTCCATATAGATACTAAGAGCCAAGCTTGACTTAACCCCTACTCTTTCTGTGTCCTTCAATCATCCAAATTGCTTGGAGGAAACAACCAATTGTCTAAAGCAGGGGTAGGCAACCTTGGCTCTTTTATGAGTCGTGGACTTCAACTCCCAGAATTCCTGAGCCAGCATGGCTCAGCTTGGAAACCTCTCCCTTTCCCCTCAGCGTGCCTGAAGCCTACCTCTGGTCTAAAGAGAAAACTCATTGAAAAAAATAGTGTACAACCCAAGACAAGCCTTTAAAGTTAATAAAGGAATTCAGAACTGGAAGGGAAAAAAAGCTGACTTCCATTATGTGACATGGCCTCTCTGTGCCGCCCACTGCAGTTCTAACCCCCAAATTATGAACTCTTGCCACCCAAGCTTCCATATCCAGTTTCATTCCCTAACTCAACAGTCCTTATGAAAGTACTTGGGTCCAGAGATTTGGTAGGTTCTGTAATTAGACTCACACGAAGAACTATATTTCTGTTTTCCTGTGGAGTGTGTTAAGAGGACCCATGGCCTACAAAAGCAAAGACATTTTTCCTGCACATGGGAAAGCAATCCCGACAACAAAGTCTCACGGTTTTGTGTTTCCTGTCTGAGCAATTGTGACACGTCAGCTTTGTAATTAGTCAGTTGGGAAGCCTCTGACGGAAAGGCATTACCCCAGGAGAATGTACCAAGCAAAACTGAGCTGAAAGTGGGTTAGCTGCAAAAAGTCTCTTTCCTTAGTCCTGACCTTTAACAAGTTGAAAATGACAGCTTGTCAGAAATGATATTTCAAGAGTTACAGCATATTTTAAATAATCTACATTCTTTGTCCCTAAAGCCTGTGATCAAAATAGGCAGAAGTGATACTGGATAATGGAAGGCAGCTTGTGTTCCATTCTTGTTTTGCCTGCAACTTTTTAAAGCAGCTATGTCTTTTTCTGAGAAGCAGAATCCCAGAGAAACAAAACAGGGAACTTTAAAGAATGAAGATAGATTGGCTTCTGTATGCCCCAACACAGCTCCTCCTTTTTCTTTTTCCCCCCTCAAAGTGTCACATGGTGCTGGAAAATACTGTTTTAATACAGGTACATCTAAGAACAACTTAATGTCTTCTCTCTCCTGGGCTGTAAGTAAGATGAAGGTATTGTTATAAGGGTACAACAAATGATGCCAGGCCATGTTGATGCCATGGTTGGAGTTCAAATGGAGATACACCCTGGATTTTAGAGGCCATTTGGAAACTGCTGGTTCCCAAGCAACCTGCAACTCATATCTTTATGGCCCAGATGAATGATCTGTTCATATTTAAGTCAACGTTATTTATGTCAAAAAAAAAAACACCCTCGCAAAATAAACCAGGTTCAGTGCTTACAACTTGTTAGTAATTGTTACCATATTTTAAGCCAGACAGAAAGAAGGAGATGAAACTCAAAGGCCCCCTCTAGGCTTTCGTCTTGTCTTTCCAATTGGCATCCTTCAGTTGCCTTGGAAATGCGACTCCCACAACTGGAGTTGCAAGGCAACGGGAAGGAAGCCTGTTGGGAAAGGCAGCATGAACCAAATATCCACAAGCGATCATGTTTTCTGAACAAAGCAAAACATTTTAAAATAGAGAGGAACTCTTATTTGGCTATGATTCAAATCCTTTTGGTTCATACATTGCACCAAGCCCTGGTTTCCATTGTTTTTTGAATAAGTCATATTTGGTTGTATTCCTGCATTGTGCCAAGCCAAGAACTAAGATTTACAAATTACAGTATCTTGATTCATGGAACACTCGACCAAAATTGAGCAGCTACATTGCAACTTATTACAAGCTGCAAACTCAGCCAGCGTCTCCCATTGGGGCACTTTTAATGTTGTTCTCAATAGGGGTTATTTGAGTTACATTTCTTCTCTGGAAACTTTGTTGAGAAATGTGCTGACACTAAAGATTACCCCCTACTCATTTTATCAAAAGATTTGTGGGCTGAAGAGTTCATAACTTTAACGGAAAAAAATAATAAAACAAAGCACTATTTCCTTGTTGACATACAGATCTCCCTGTAGCTTTTTTAGCTGAAGTATCGTTATTTCACTGAAGTCGTGTTACTTTTCCTAAAGGCATCGTTATCAATCCTATCATTTCCCTAATCTTTTGAATAAAAAAGGCTGTGCACTTAAAGATTTTCCTTTGAGTTTCCAGGGCTCATTGTATGTGAACATTTATGAGAAGTTTTAGAATTTGGCATCTTGTCATGTTGAGCCTTTCAATTATCTCACCTGGCAGCTGTTGCTTATAGTCATTTTCCTGCAGCAGTTCTGACTTTTTGCAATTTATCAGAAACCTCAAATTTGCACTGTGGCAAGGAAAATTGCCCCAACACTGAGAGAAAAAAAAGTCACTTGATTATAGATGCCATGAGGTGAATACTTTTAAGGAAGAGATTTTATGGAGACTTGATATTGCCTGATGCATTTTGATAAGTGTCTTATCAAGGCTACCTGAAAGTAGTACTGGACACCAAATCAATTTTAAGAATCAACAAGAATTGCAGTCCCATTTAGCCCTTCTCGTAGTAGTATTCATAGCAAAACTATGTACATTAAAATGCAAGACTGAAAGTATTTCTCCGCTCCTTTCTTTACTTTCTTTACTTTCTGGAAAACTAGGAAAACTTTTGAAATGCTTCCCAGACTCTTCCTTCTCTCCCAATAGTCATTTCCATAGACCAGGGGTCTTCAAACTTGGCCCTTTTATGACTTGTGGACTTCAACTCCCAGAATTCCTCAGCCAGCATGCCTGGCTGAGGAATTCTGGGAGTTGAAGTCCACAAGTCATAAAAGGGCCAAGTTTGAAGACCCCTGCCATAGATTATTACAGTCCTACAATTGATCTGCAGCAAGGTGAGGGATGTTCTGTTGCCCCAATTCACACTTGATGACACCTGGGAAAAGCTGACACAAAGCTTGGCTGGTCCAGATGAGGACAAATGGGATTTTACGAAGACTGAACTGAGGGGAGGGGGGATTATTGCAGAGTGTTGGAGGAAGAACTAGAACACACAATCCCCTAGTTCACCAAGAACAAAATAATGCCAGCCTGAAAGCCCCTGCAAGGACTTTTTATTGGTTAACGTCAGTAGGAAGGGAATGAGAGAAGTGGAGAGGGATGGCCATTTGCCCCAATTTGGTCCCATTTGATCCTTCAAGGTAGTCCAGTCAAGAAGCACAACTTCTATAATTGGCTTGAATAGAGTCAACCCTTTCTAAAGATGCTATCAGCAGCCCTCAAGCCCACTGGATGGACCAGAACAGGAAATCAACTGCACAGGAAAGTTATGAAGAGTTTTGTTGAGCATGGCTATAATAACACAATCTGATTGTGCTGTACCTCTTTCCTTGGTTTTATACTTCAGTGGAGGCATCTGTCTGAGCTACTTCTGAATGTTACCTTGTTGCTCTGGAATTTAAAAATGCTTCAGCCCCTTTTGCCTAAGCAACAACTCCTCCATATCTCCGCCAAAGTCATCTTCCTTACTCTCTATCTTAATGGGCTCCCAAGCTTGGCCACTAACGGTGACATTGTAAGTGGTCCTGCTGCAAACACTGGGGGAGCTTTCTCCCAAGAGATCAACAAGGCTGAGGATTGGCTTTCTGTGTTTTGTGGTTCTGTGATTGGAGGCTTTTGTGAAAACCGTTCCTTGCTCTCTGAACTCCGCTTAGCTTTTTTCTCCTTCCTTGGAGACTTCATCTGACCTCATAATCCAAGCCAAACATCTTCCACTGCAGCCTCCAGCAGTTTCAACAGTGCCATCCTCACTTTCCGCATGATCTCCTTTGCCCGAGTTCACATTCAAGAAGCAGCTGACAGCCGTTCATCATCTCCATCCAGAGACAGATCAGGAAGAGGAAGGTTGTCGCTGACAATCTCATTCAGCTGCAGATCACTGACTGCTGCAGGAAATGTACCCCAATTAATTCTTAGACCTAAAAGTTACATGCAGCTGCTACGTTCCATTTGGCCCAGCTATTTCTCCCTATGTACACTGGTCTCCTTGATTAGGTAGGACCAATTTTAACTGCCGGACAGAAATAGGAAAAACTAGAAGCTCCTCTCTGTACTGGATGTGAACCTGATGGTATAGTCCAGGGGTGTCAAACTGCCGGCCCGCGGGCCAGATGCGTCATGGCGAAACCACGCCCACCCCATTGCCGCAATGGAAAAAAAGTTGCGATACGTTGCGACACGTCCCGTGACGTTGCGAGTTTGACACCCCTGCTATAGTCTAATTTCATGAATACTAGGTTCTTAGGCTCCATTCTTCTTCATTTCCTCTTTTACCGCTTCAGGTGTTCAGGGTCTTAGGCGCCATCAGTGCTCATTTATCCTAGCCTTCCTCAAGCTGGTGTCCCTCAGATGTTTTAGACTACAACCTCCGTCATCCCCAGCTAACATGGCCTTATTGTCTAAAGAGGATGTGGGTTGCAATGTGGTACATCTCGAAGACATCAGCTTGGGGAGGGCTGCATGAACTCATTAATGAGATATAGAGCAGTTTATATCTGTTTATATATAAACACTTTCTGTTACCAGCCCAAATGATAGTAAGCTACTGACACCAAGCCATATTTTGTATTTTGAATAAGACACAATTGTTTGGAACCACTGAATATGTTAACCATAAGTGAGATTGAAAACTCCTCATAGCTGATTTCAAAGTCGTAGGTTTTTTGGGAACTGTGCTTATTAAATAAGACAAATCAGCTAGTTCGCAAAAATCAAACAACTTGCATAATGGGATGTGTGGATCCAGCTTAATGAGGCAGGGAGGAGTATTATTAAGAATGTCATTAAAATAACAATGTCCAAAACAAGACTTTTATAGGGCAGTGCTGTGAAAGGAAGAGCGGTAATCCAGGCAGAACCATAATTCCTGCAAAATATCCAGAGAGAACCATTCATTTCAAACTATGATGTTCCAAGAACATTAATTCAAGGATACACAGTTATTTTTGGGCTAAGGGCATCAATCAGTCTTTAAGTGTTGTTCCCCCCCCCCAAAAGGAGTAGACAGGAAAACCTACAACTCTCTTCATTTTATGTCCAATTAGTTACAAATAACTGTAACTAATAGGATAGTCTCTGTTCCTGTATTTAATTATGTTTTCCTTTTTGTCACATTTTTTAAAGACAGAACTTGATAATTTTGGAATCCAAAGATCTTCGCAATCCCTGTTATCAATTCTAGGGGAAGCTCAAGTTAAACACCTTGGCATAAGATGCTATGAAGGTAAAGGAGGTCAGCAAATTCTGACTTTCAAAAGGCATTTGTATTTCATCTCTTTTTTTCCCTTGCTGCAAAATCTATTGACGGGATAGGATTATGTAAGCATGGAATCTCTCTTGTAATAGAACTATGACATGTGTTTGAACAAGTTTTTTTTTTTAATTATATAACATATTCCTAATCTTTTTTTTTTTTTTTAAAGGCACAAAAGAGACCTAGAAAAATATGCAAAATAGCTATCTTCCTGCTGCACATTTTCACATTAACAAGAAAGATCACTTGAAATTGGAAAAAGTTTAGAGAAGAAATGCTTGTTTTTTTTATAGGACTTCGAGGAGAGCCATGTTTTGGGAGAAATGGATTTGAGCTTATTTTTCTTTTTTTTTTCTTTTTTTGATTTTCTGACATTTTCAGTATCATCATAGGCAGACAGAATAGTTTTGCTATCAAAATCTAGGCTGATTCCAAATGTTTATGGTAAACATTAATTTTTCCAGGAAGGAAATAGAGCATTCAAATGTCCTCTCCGATCTCCCAAATGCTCTTCAAAACATCACTCACAAAAATCACAAGGGACAGAAAATCGCTGTAAGGGCTACGTGAAGCCATTAACCAGTAATTCCTGCTAGCAAGTTGTCAAAATCCTGGCATTATTCCAACTCCTCAAATACCTAGATTTTCTCCCCCAACATTTGCTTTGAATAGTAAAATAAAAATGTACACAACCGAAGAGCTAGTTTCTCAGCACTGGTTCTCTTTTTCAAAGAATATTGAGGAACTTCCCAAAGACTTACCTAGGAGTAAATTAGGTCCCCCTCAGTTTGGTGTAGTTGACCTGCGAACACTCCTTGTGAGGTTTTTCTAGTGAGATGCTAGACCCCGAACCTTGACTCATTTGTATAATTTCTAGCCATGGAAGGCTTAAGGACAATATGCATCACAACTACTTTCAGAATCTAGCTGACATTTTTGGAAAAATAGTTTTAATCAAGTTAGAACCTAGATGGAAAGGCACATAGAAACTCCAGATCTGTTCCAAGGAAATAAAAAAATACAACCCACAAGGCAGCAGTGGCAAATTCTTGCCATCCTGTGGCCAGCATGTCTATGAGACATCAGGAACCAAGATTCATTGAAGTCAGTCTAGTTCAGGGGTAGGCAACCTTGGCTGGCTCAGGAATTCTGAGAGTTGAAGTCCACAAGTCATAAAAGAGCCAAGGTTGCCTACCCCTGGTCTAGTTAATTCAATATTCTGACCACCAGTCAATTAACCTACCTTTAATAAGCTTCAACTGTATTGTTTTACTCACAATTAAGATGATGACTAGAGGATTTTCTCAGTACCATCCATAAAAGTCCCTATTTTGAATATTAATGTATTTGATTTAACACATCGGGCTCTCAGTTACTAAAATTAATTAAAATCTTCACTTCACATTAATAGTTCAAAAAAGGGTGTGTGTGAGGGATGGGGAACCTATTCTGCACCTAACACTCTAGTTATGTGACAGTGAGTGTTCCCTAGAACGGAAGTGGCAAACTGGTGGTTTTCTGGTTATGGTTTAACTACAGTTTCCTCATCCCTGAGTACTGACCACAATGATGGACAATGGGAGTCATAATCCAATGACATTTGAGTCCCAACTCTTGTTTGAAAGGGTGTTTTTAAAAAAGGTGTTTTGAAAAGGCCAGTTTGATGTAGTGATTAAAGTGCTGGCCTAGAAACCAGGAGACTGGGAGTTCTAGTCCCGCCTTAGTCATGAAAGCTTGCTGCCTGACTTTAGGCCAGTTACTTTCTCTTAGCCCAGCTCACCTCATGGGGTTGTTGTTGTGGGGAAAATGAGGAGGAAGGAGCATTGGGATGTTTGCTTCCTTGCCTTGTCTATGAAAAAAAATCGGGATAAAAATCTAAATAAATATATACAAGAAATGTGTCGCATGTGACCTTAAATGTGCACTTCCCCCCATTTCCTTATGTGCGGCAGGTTTAAAGCTGTAATCTGGATCGTTAGCCATGCAATGTCTGTTTTCTGGCTTCATTCAGGTGTGGGTCCTGAGGATACAGAGAGAGTCAGCAGAGCGCCTGAGATGGGAAGCTTTGTGTGCTAGTGGTTCCCCCATTCCCTGGCCATTCTCTTTCGGAATCCTGAGGCCATCTTCCCTTTGATGTGCATCCTTCCGCCGCTCCCAACGATCGCCTGACCTCTTGCCTCCTCTCTCCCTGCATCCCTCATTGTTCCCTTCTCCCGCACCGCCGCCGCCGCCTCCCCCAACTCATCCTCCGCGTCTTTCTCCTCCCTTTGCTGATGTCATCCGCTGCCTGTTCTGGCTGAAGGCATCGGCGAGAGCAGCGAGTAGGATCCACCGGGTCGTCCGCCCGCTCGCCCGCTCGCCCGCCCGCGATCATGGCTGCTACGGTGGGGCGGCAGCGTCTCTCGCCCGCGGCTCCCAGCTAAGCCCCCAAGGGCGCGATGGAGCCCGGCAGCCCCGAAGAGCCCCCGCGTCTCCTGCAGTTACTGCGGAAACTCAAGGAGGTCTTTGATGTGTGTGACGAAGACGCTGACGGCTTCATCCGGGTGGAACATTTCGTCGCCCTCGGGCTGCAGTTCGGCCAGGGGGATGAGGTAAGGAAGGAGTGGCTTGGGCGGGAGACGGTCGCCAGGTGGGGCAGAGAAGGGGGACCCGCCGAAAGGCCGGGGGCCCTTCCCGACCGCCTGCTGAGGAAGCCGGGTTTCTGCGATCTGCTCTTAATTTAGAGGAGAGCCAAGATTTGGACTACCATTCCCAGGAGGCCCATTTTTGTAAAAGGTCCCCTTCCTCTCCCTCGCTCTCCCCTCAGCCCCAGCATTGGATTCGACAGGTCTGAAGCTAATGTAGACGTTGTTTTTCAAATCGGGGCTGAGCCCTGAGTTATGTGAAACCGGTGCAGATTTCTGAGCATGTGCAGAGAGCTTTCACTCCCTTAAGGTTGTGTGTGTCCCATTTTTTGAGGGGAGGGATGTGGACTTTAACTTTCACCAATTGCCCTTTAGATTAGAAAATAAGCACCGTATTGCTTGGGGAGTGGAATAGTCACCCTTCGATAGCCACACAGATCCCTCACAAATATTTAATCACTGCAGCGGTCTACCCCATGCAATGGACATTCGTGAAGCAGAAATCTACAGGAGAAAATACCGTTAACTAGTGACAAGTTTCCTACCCTGCTGGCCCCTGTGCCTGAAGCCCAAAACGCTGCAAGAAGAAGATGTGTCCCAGTGCTGGGGGTTGGAAGACTTGCATACAGCTCTGTGGGATAGACTGGCTGTAGTTTCAGGACACCCTCCCCCCCCCCAACAATTACAGTATCCCTGACACCCCAGTCCTAGATTTCTAAATGTCAGAGAATCATGGAAACTATTTAGGTCATCGGCTCCATGCTCAGTACAAGAATCAAATTTAAATCTGAGTAAGTCTCTGCTTGAACTCATCCAGAGAAAGAAGCTCACATCTTGGGTATTTATTTGTTCACGGTTAAACTGCTGTTGCTACTCAGTTTTTCTCAGCATTCAGCCAGAATCTGTTTCCCTGTAACAAGACACTTATTCTGGGTCCTGCACCCTGGGATGATAAAGGTCAGATTTATGTCATCCCTTCAGGCATTAGCAAACTCCTGTCATACCCCCTTACCTAATTCTTTTTTCTTTTCTTTTTAAGACTAAACTTACTGCTTCCTCAGCCTCTGCTTGGTCCTTATTGCCCTTCTCTGTACCTATTCTCATATCTTTTCTTAAAATATGGTTCTTGTAGGTGGACATAGTACTTGAAGTGGAGTTGACCGGTGCAGAATAGTATGAAATTATTATTTTATTATCTGGACTGATTCAGCCTAAGTTTGCATTTGTTGTTGTTTTAGCAGCCGCGTCGGGTGCTGACTCATATTCAGCTTGTGATCGTTTAATTTCCAAGATCATTTTCACACGTACAATTATCAAATTATTACCTCCCATCCTATCCCTGTGTGGGAAGAACTTTGCATTTCTCTCTATTCCGGTTCTATCTTTTATTTTCAGTCAATTTCTCTAATCCATCAGCATCATTTTGAATATTGTTTTGGTCTTTGATAGAATTTTATCTTCCACCCATTTCTGTGCTATCTGCAGATTAGCTAATTCTCTTCATGTCTTCAAATCAATTAATGAAAATGTTAAGAGTGCTAGGCTCAGAATCAAACTTCATGGTGCTCTACTTGATGAAGAATAATTGATTAACACTCTTTTTAAGTATGGTTTTCAAGATCACCTAATATAGCGGCCTTCCAACCTTTATGGGCACCAGGGACTGGTTCCGTGGAAATTTTTTCCCCATGGATTGGAACTATGGGCATGGTTTCGCATGCTGCCTGCATCCAGTGGATGGGGCTTCGCTTGTTTGCGCGGCCCAGTTTCTGGCATGTTGCGGATCGGTGCCAGTACACGGACCAGGGGTTGGGGACCCCTAACCTAATACATATTCCATCCAGCTCAGATTCAACTAATCGTAATGTCATCACAATGCAATAGCGTTTTATCAAACACTTTGCTGGAATTAAGATATATTATGCCCATAGCATTCCTGCAATCCAGTAAGTCATCTAATAAAATTTGAAATAGAATTAGTCTGACAAATCCCTACTGACTTCTTTTCAAAGACTTCTTTTCCAGAGTTATTTATTTGTATATTTGTTCATTTGTATCCCACCTTTATTATTTTTACGAATAACTCAAGGCGGTGAACATATCCCAACATATCCTATTTTCCCCACAACAACAATCCTGTCAGGTTGGCTGGGTGGAGAGAGAGAGTGACTGGCTCAAAGTCACCCAGTTGACTTTCATAGCTAGAACTCACAGTCTCCCCACTTTTTAGCCTGGTACCTTAACCACTAGACCAGATCTCTGTATGATCCAGTCTTGAATCTTCCCAGCTATCCTTGTCAAATCTGGATTTCCTCATATCCTTTTTTCCTCTCTTTTCAAAGTTAGAGACATTTGTTCTCCTGCAGTGAGTTGGTATTTCATTCATTCTCAAGAGATGCTGAGTGGAGGTACTATTGGCAAATTCCTTTAGGGTTTTTTTTTTTAATTTTTCTTTTTAGCAGCCTTTATCTGTCTTGATCTGATTTCCACACAAATTTCTCCTACTGTAGAGTCCTACTGATATTAAATGTCAACTTTTTGAACCCAAAGACTCTGGATGATTTAGTAGCATATCTACAAGAGGATTATATTTTAACATGGCTATTGGAAGGTAAAAAGTAATGAGAAGTGGCATTCTGCTGGAGTCTCATTGCATGTTAGATTCTTCCTAGGGTATCAAATCAGAGCAGCAAAAATCTGGGTGACCATTAGGTGATGCCAAAAGATATAGGAAACCTCTCATTGCTTGCATCTATCTAGCTATTACCTGAAGTTTGCAGTGCAGCTTTGATAGTCCTATTCTTAACCAAGTTTTCAAAGGACACCTGCTTCCGGAGCATTGTCTTTCTGATAAACAATGACATTTTTGTTCTTTTATCTGCCCTCTATACCACCAAGAGCTTATGCACCTTGGGGCTTCTGATGTTTACGGGGCTTCTTCTCTAGAAACAAAAGAGCTCTCAGACAAAACTATGTTGCAAAACAAGGAGGCAGGCAGTTGTATCTAATAACAATAGAAGGAGAATCTTTTCTTAAACATTGGCATAAAATCTTGTGAAGAATGCCTGAATCAAAATTCTCAAAAAAAAAAAAAAATGGCTGCTTTTGATAAATAAGAATCAGGAAGCAGTTTTGCAGACTATGGGAAAGGAAAGGAAAGGAAAGGAGAAAGGGAAAGGGAAAGAAGAAAGGGAAGGAAGGAAAGACAGAAAGAAAGAAAGAAAAGAGAAAGAAAAAAAGAAAAGAAAGAAAAATCCCCTCCTCACCTACTTTTTCTCTTGCCTAATCTCAGCAGCCCTTCACTCATTTTGTTAAGTGTTTTTCTGTAATATATCAATATCGGTGGATAAAGGTCTCACTGACATTATCACTATTTGCTCACTGTCATTAGAATTCTGCTCACCTCCCAGAAATCAGCCTGAGAGAGTAGAACAGATTCAGAAGGAGTGCTTATGTGCCATTTCAGTATTGGTTTAACCGAAGATGTCTCTTGATGTGCGTGTGCAGAGGATGTAAGATGGGCTTAGTTGAAAGATCTGATCTGGGAGTAGCAGCTTCATTAAAACCCATTGCTAGTTTATAAGAACATGAAATGAATATACTACAAAGAAAAAGAGTACAGCTGTGAGACCTGAGTCATAACACCGAACTCATCACCAGAGGGATTACTTCTGCAGCTAGTAGTTTGAAGAATGAAATATTCAGTTACAGTTATCAGATGGTGAAGCAAATCTGATTGTGGATCATATTTTATATCCTAGTTAGTTGAACTGAATTATTAGATACAGTGAAACTGCTTTGACCATCCTTTAAAAATAACAAAAACATTGTCATTAGTTCCCCAAAGAGGTCATAACATCTCCTATATTGTGATGTCAACTTGAGAATGTTTTAAGAGTTCTGATTTTACCTTGCTGGCTTCATCATAAGCTGCACAGTGGCTTTTAATATTTTTGCAATATGATACTTGTTCTTGTATAGTCTGGTCCTGAAGATCATGCTTATCAGGTGTTATATAAATACAGAAATGGAGAATTACAGTTTTAACAAGTAAAGTTCTCATCATTACAGCATTGTTATTTTTGTTTTACGAACATGCTGTTGTATTTGTTGCTTATTTTCTTTTTAAGCCCTGTTTGCAAAATGCTTCCAATAGAATGGAAATTTGGAAGAGTTAGTTCAGAAATCTCTCTCTCTCTCTCTCTCTCTCTCTTTTACCATTTTCAAAAAAAATCCATAGAACAAAATGAAACGAACAAGCATTAGATTGGAATGTAGAACAATCTGCGTTTTATTGAACTGATTCATACCGAGATAAGAATTTTTTTTATCATTTATGCATAAATCACTTATTTAATCAGAATGATCCACAAAGACTTGTTTTATTTAGAAATCTTTTTTTTTTAAAAAATAAATAAAGACTATCTATACCATATTGAAGCAAAACAACACTGCGAGTCAATAACATCTTATTAGTTTATTATATATTTATTACAGGTCAGCCGAAACTTGGCAATATAAACAGTTATAAATAATTTAACACGGACAGCTATAAAGAAGGCATACAAGTAATCTTCAACTTATAACCACAGTTAGGGATCAGAATTTCTGTTGTTAAGCAAGGGGGTTGTTAAATTTTATGGTCTTTTTTTTGCTATGGTCGTTAAGCAAATCAACACAGTTGTTAAGAGCATCACGTTAAGTGAATCTGGCTTCCCTCATTGACTTTGCTTGCCAGAAGCCAGCTGGGGAAGTCACAAATAGCAACGTGCACAATCCCAGGACCCTGTAACTTTTGTGAATACATGCCGGGTGCCAAGAGCCCAAATTTCAATGATGTGGAATGCTACAATGGTCATAAGTGTAAGGAGTGTCACTTTTTTCAGTATTGTTATAACTCTGAATGGTCATAAAGGAATGGTTGTAAGTAGAGGACTAGCTGTAGATACATGAAACCACAAGCAACAGTCCCTATGCACATCCTAGGTGTAACATTGTTAGAACATACTGAAGAACTGTTAAGAGTTCAACTTTTTTCTTTGATACTCTCAACAGGCTAATGGCTGAGCTGATACAATTCCCCCTGTTCCCAACATGTTCCTTTAAAACACATCAGACGTAATTACACTCCGAAGGGGAATATCTATATCTACTTCCATTTCATAACTGTCTACCGGAGACTAAAAAAGTGATCAGCAACTCTAAACAAAACAAAACCTCGAAATTTAAGAAATTCCTAGTACCACCTACTCAGGACTTGCGTGTCAGAATTTGGTCAAGTATACGAGATTACTCTGGTTATCATTGGTTAAAGTCACTAATGTTATTTGATTACTTTCCTTTAACCAATTGTCACTAGAATTAAACTTTTTAATCAAACAAAGCTATTGGCCGGCCTTGATGGTTTTTCACTTGAAGCAGTACAAAAAATATATATTGGCTTTCTGTCTCCTGTTTTATTGGAGATAGATAGTGAAGCTTCTTCAAATACAGTCCTCCCTTTTAGTCTTAATGAAGCAAATCTCGTAATTACTCACAAGCTGAGCAAGGTTCCTACTCTGCATTCTGCATATTCCCTTGACAAATGTGGATGCTAAGATTTTAACAGCTACTTTTATTCATGAAGAATCTTCTTTATGGGGTAATCTCAGTTCAGAAATTAGCAGTAAACTGGACCCTTCATAATATCATTTTGTTGGACCCATGCGGTTCTGATGGAGCTGTTTTTAAACTTTTGTAGAATTAAAAACTGATTTACATAAGAATACCGCTTGGCAAGTATTCAACTCAAGCACTTGTTGGCTGTTTGTTTCTGATGCCTTTGCAAGTTTGAATTCCACAGTGATGTGAAGAATCAGCTGGGGGTCCTTAATAAGAATGAGCAAAATGTTCTCTGGGTGCATCAGCCATGCTTGGAGCAGGCTGTGTTGGGTGACCTGGACATGGACTGAAGCAAATGTATTTGGTCTGGACCTGAATCTGGAAGGCTTGTCTTTTGGATAGGTGTGTTTAGGGTGAGAGACTGAAGGGAAGATGCAGAAAAAGAGTTGCAAAAATAGGTGGCTGTATAAATCACACAGATAGGCAGGATACATTTATGCCGTGCAGGGCTAAGCAGAAGTCAGAGAAGTGAAGCCTCTGGGAAGATAAAGGAGGGGCAGATGAATTAACTGGATATGCTGTGTGTGAACTCAAATATGGCAGCAACAGCTACAGGGAAGAAAAGTGCTGGGAAGATGACGGAAGGGGAAGGGAAGGAGGGCTTGTTGTGTATGCTGCACTTGGTTTGCGGTATAGCAATCGGAGTTGCTTTGGAGTAGTGGTTAAGACACCAGGTTAGAAACGGGAGACTGGGAGTTCCAGTCCCAGCTTAGGCACAAAGTCAGCTGGTGATCTTGGGTCAGTCGTGCTCTCTGGAAGGTGCTGTGAAGGTCAGCGAACGGGCGGCTGCTGCTGCACAAATTGTGCAGAAGAAACCCTTCCAGATTTCCTTCTGCAACAGCCGAAAAGTTCAGTTTGGCTGGCTCTCCTCTAACCGGGTGTCATATTTACAAGGGTTAATTGTGATATTTTTCACTTACGTCTTCTGGAAGTATAACTAATAAGAATATTTGTGGTTTCAGTTCAAATTTTGTTTTTTAGGATTTTTTGGGGAATAGTCTGATATAGTTTTTCCCAGTACTGTGTTTTTAAGGGTTCTTTTTGGTAAGTATAACTGCCACATACGATGACATATTCTCTCTTTCTTACGGCATTCCCGCAAGTTATTGTTGCGTGATTGGTTTATCTTAGAAATTATTGATGGAGTTATACTGCGTGCAGTTTGTAAAATGTTTTATATAATGCCCCCTTAAGTTATAACTCAGAGTAAATTTATTGATTTTTTTTCTCATAGCACTTCCCATTCAACTCTGATTGTTTATTTGAAGTTTTTAATTCACTTTATCATACAATTTTTTCTTTTTCCACCTCTGACATATTTAAATTACAATTTTCCTATATATTCTAATAGGCGATGTTGGTTTTGTATGTTTCAATTTCTGTTATATTTCTCAGTGTCCCTCTTTCTTGAGAGTACTTTTTATTCTTCCAGCAATTTGCAGATACATCAACTATGGTAAATGCAGCAACTTGTAATAATCTTAGCCTTTTATTGAAATAATTCTCTCTCTCTCTCCCTCTGAAAAAAAACCATTTTTCACACTTACAACAGCATCCCCATGGTCACGAGATCAAAATTCTCACGCTTGGAAACTGGCATGTATTTATGACAGTTGCATTGTCCCGAGCTTTTTGCAACCTTCTGACAAAGTCAATGGGGAAGCCAGATTCACTTAACAGCCACGTTACTAACTTAACAACTGCAGCGATTCATTTACAACTGTGGCAAGAACGGTTGTAAAATGGAGCAAAACTCACTTAACTGTCTTGCTTAGCAATAGAAATTTTGGGCTCAGTTGTGGTCATAAGTTGAGGATTACTTGTATAAATCTGCAATCTGTATTTTATGATATGTGTGCGTGCGTGTGTGTGTGCGTGCGTGCGTGTGTTTCCAAGCATCTATCGTACTGAATTCTGGTGTTATCTGTTGGCATAGAAGAGCTTTAACTCTCTTGGAAGGCTGTATTCTTTTGAAGACAGAGCATGAAATAAATAAGGTTTACCACTTGGTTGCTTTGCATAGTTCCTGCATATTTTATAAGCTGCTCTGCTTCCTAATAGTAGTGGGTTTCATGGCTGTGTTGTGCCTAGGAGACATTCAGAACATTTGTTCCAACAGTTGCACGTGGCTTCCTTTCTCCTCTCTACTGTCGTGAAGCTCTGGGAATCGTGTTATGTAGATGATCTACCCCAAAACGGGTAGTGCTGTACAATTAACACCTCAGTAGTGCTAGGAAAGGCATATTGTTCTGGGCTGCTTCATCAGCTTTACACAGCACACTTAACCATAATAATAAGCGGAGTGGTTTGGGAAGGGAGGAATCTCTCCTCCTTTTTAGCTGTGTTAAATGCATGCGTGATGCTTCCCGGCTGAGTCACGATCAGGCGATCTGTGTTTTGTAATCTAAAACGGATTAAAGATCGTATCAATTTCTAGGCAAGAAAGCTAATATTTGCCACAGAGAAATGTCTGCATGATTGAAGCGGTGAGAAAAATCACGTGTTTTCTTTTGCAGCTTGGTTTTTTTGCCTGTAACACAAATTGGAAGCAGGCTCCACAATTAACCAGCACGGTAACAGAAACAAATCATCGTGTTTCCACCTCATAGGAAGTTTTCTCTATTTATTACAGCATTTAATATACGCGTAGCACATTCTAACAGAACTATGGCAAGATCGACATACGTTTTCTTAACTTAAAAGATTATTCCAGAGAGTGGAATAATCAAAAAGCATCCTTCCCCATGATCAACTACAGGCAGTCCTCGACTTACAAAAGTTCATTTAATGACCATTCAAAGTTACAACGGTACTGAATAAAGTGACTTATGACCATTTTTCATAGTTACAACCTTTGCAGCCTCCCCGTGGTCATGTGATCAAAATTCAGACGCTTGGCAACTGGTTCACATTTATGATGGTTGCAGCGTCTTGGGGGGGGTCATGTGATCACTTTTTGCGGCCTTCTGACAAGCAAAGTCAACGGGGGAAACCAGGTTCACTTAACAACTGGGTTACTAATCTAACAACTTCAGTGATTCACTTAGCAACCGTGACAAGAAATGTTGTAAAATGGGGCAAATCTCAATAAATTCTGGGACTTCACCTCCTAGAATTCCTCCGCCAGCTGATCTATTGTTTTGAGTTCAATGAAGAAAATTCTCTGGAATCTTTTTTTTAAAACAAATCTGCTATGAGCGTGGTTATCTTCTACTCTTTTGGTACAGTGACAAGCATTTGTTATTTTTATTAGAATACCTGAAATAGTATATCTAAATTTCTTGGCCTCTCACATGGAAACTGTTAGCCCTTTGTTTTCAATTTCTCAGCACCATAAGGGCAACCTTATACAGGCAGTCCTTGACTTATAGTATGCTACAGTACAGTACACTATACTACAGTCATATAGTGACCGTTCAAAATTACAGTGGCACTGAAAAAAGTAACTTACAATCAGTCCTCGCATTTTCGACCATCATAACATCCCACAGTCACAGGATCAAAATTCAGCTGCTTGGCAACTGGCATGTATTTGCGACAGTTGCAGTGTCCCGGGGTCCTCTGAATGTCATTTGTGACTTTCCCAGCCAGCTTCTGACAAGCAAAGTCAACGGGGAAAAGCTGTTTTTGCTTAACGATCTTATGATTCCCTTAACTGTTGATTCCCTTAATAACCAGGGCAAAAAAGAAGGTACACACAACTCACACAACTCACTTAACAACTGCCCTGCTTAGCAATGAAAATTCTGGACCCAATTGTGGGCGTATGTCAAGGACTACCTGTAGTTGGGGGGGGGAAAAACACATTACAGTATTTACATTCACATCTCATATTATACACTATACATCTTATGCAGCTACACCACAGATCTGGCCTAACATACTGTGTGAACTAGGTTCAGTTTTCGTTCAGTGCATTGGGCAGACACCTCCCCCCCCAAAAAAAAAATCAGTTGAATGCAACTTAGATTGTTGTTGTTGTTAATTGCGAAGTCGTGTCCGACCCATCGCGACCCCATGGACAACGTTCCTCCAGGCCTTCCTGTCCTCTACCATCTTCTGGAGTCCGTTTAAGCTCACGCCTACTGCTTCAGTGACTCCATCCAGCCACCTCATTCTCTGTCGTCCCCTTCTTCTGTTGCCCTCAATCTTTCCCAGCATTAGGCTCTTCTCCAGTGAGTCCTTCCTTCTCATTAGGTGGCCAAAGTACTTGAGTTTCCACTTCAGGATCTGGCCTTCTAAAGAGCAGTCAGGGTTGATCTCCTCTAGGACTGACCGGTTTGATCGCCTTGCAGTCCAAGGGACTCGCAGGAGTCTTCTCCAGCACCATAGTTCAAAGGCCTCAATTCTTTTGCGTTCAGCCTTAGATGAACTGACTTAAATAAAAACAAGTTAAAATTAGGGTATACACACTTTATCTCTTCTTTCTCTTTTTTGGGAAGCCGCAGACCTACGTAAAAAAGTGAAAAGCCATGGGTGAGCATGTCGTGTACCCGTAGCAAATGAATCAAACCAGGGTGCATAGAAGTGGAACAAGGAAAAGAGACTGACCATAATATTTTAAAGAAATGATTAACTGCAGTATTCAGTTAGGTAACCATTCATGAACCTCTATGCTCTGTTCTTCTACAAAAGCTTTGCACACATTTAAATACTTCCATGATGGTTGGTGATTTTTTAGCTCAACCATCTCCAACCACAGACGTGCTGGACTACAACCCCCATAGACAACAGCCAGTAGGAGTCTGTTTTTGAAATCTTAGCCACTTCTGTGCCTTAATTCTCATACCTTCTTAATACATTAATAATTATAAATATTAATAATATTCAGAACTTTATGCTTGGAATTTAGTTCCTATAAGTTCCCTCCCTAGCATGGATTACAGGGTGTTGCAATCCAAAATGGCTGCATGGCATTAGACTACCTATAGTATGTCACGTTTTGTAAAGAATATAGGGTGCTTCTTTTTTTTTTTTTTTTAAATATATTTTATTAGATTTTATAGGGGTACAGGGATAACATTAAGGTGCTTAGGAACCACCATGGAGGTGGGTATATTAAACATCCAAAAAAAGAAAGACAATCACAAATATATAACTCAACTCGAGTCTTTTAAACTTCCCTCTCTAATTCCCTCATTTAATTTTACTTATTCAAATTAATAAATTCTATATAAGTTTCAAACGGTCCTATCAAATATCAGTTACATTTCAATTCTAAAAATCCAAATCCTGTTTTTAAGCTTTACTAACTTACAATTACTATATTTCAATTAGCCTTAAATAGACATATTATTAACACTTCGGGTGCCCTTTTTTTTTTTTTACATAATTATATCTGGTATATTGTTCTCGCAACAACATTCCCATATCTTCTTCATTGATACCATTTTTTTCTCTTATCACCCATCCCTCTTATTCTCCTTTTATTTCCAAATAATTCTCTTAAAATAAAAATATCAGGCCAACAAATAAATTTCTATCTAATTTAAATATATATTCTATCAATGCCTCTATATCTATAAAAATCTTTTTAAACCAGTAGATAAAGTTTACTTCTCCAATACATATCATATCTAAAACAGAGTAATATTACAAAGGGTATCCTCTTAAAAATTTCACGTGTTCCATTAGTTGTTAAGTCAGTCAAGAAATCAAAGCCTTTTTAATCCCATTAAATAAGACTTTAAAATACATTTTTAAATCTAACTCTAGGCTTCTTTCTATGCCATAGTGGTTTCCATAGTAAGGTTCCTACATAATCAAACCACACTATTAAAAGGTCCATATTCTTTAACGCTTCAAATTGGTCAAAGTTCTCTTTCCTTTCTTCTAATAGCCTTTGGATGGTAAAAGCTGTTTTATTCCATGTTATATTTACCAATTGTTTATCCACCTTTTCTCGATTTTCAATAAGTTGTATCTGAGTGTCAGTCTCTGTTGGTGTTGGTATTGATGCTTCAGACATCTCTGTTGAAGTTGTTGTATAGTCATCAGACTTCTCGATAGGTTGTGTTGGAAGTTGAATAAAATTAGATTGTTTTGTGGTTTCCACGGTTTCTCTCAGTGTAGGGAAAAGGGATTGAAAATAGGAGCTCACATCCTCTGCAGCTTCTAAAATTGTTTCCAATATAAGTTCATAGTCCAGTTGTGTATTAAGTTCCATATCGATAGTAATAAGGCTTTTTAATCTTTAATCTTTAAAGAAGGCTCTACTTCATAAGAATCAAGCAAGCATTCACCTTCAATTTTCAATAGGCCAGCTGCATCGTTATCTTGTAGTTATCACTCTTTCAGGGTCATAGCCATTCCCAGCCATAAAGAAATATAATTGCAGTACCACTTTTCGACACAAGATGTCCTCAGCAAACCAAAAAATCCTTTTTTCCTTTCCAAATAATAGATTTTTTATTTTTCGTGTTAAAAAAGATGAAGAAAGGGTTCAGAATAATAAATGCGTAGTTGTAACAATAATAGTCAAGAATAAAATGTTTTCAGGTCCCCTCAGTATTCCAAAATTTAAATAGTCCATCGAAATTAACTGGTTTTTATTTATATATTTTTTTTCCCAACGCTGTTTTTCCCCATTGCCCAAACGCTGCTTCCTCACGACAGGGAAATAGTTCAAAGAAAGCTTTTAACAGGAAAGTAGTTAGGGAAAAAAAAAGGGGGTAGGAAAGGTCTCACCCGGATTCTCCACGGGGGTTCTTTCGCTTAGATGTTCTTCTGGCTTTCAGCTGGTGCGACGAAGTGATCGTCCATTTTATTGGGCGATCTTTTCCTCCGGCGGCCCTAAGGAGAAAGCTCGAACTGGGGAGAGCCGCCGCTCTTCCCCAGTCGAGCAGGAGCCTCCTCTAACGGTGGTCGCCTCTACGGGGCGGCTTTCGACCCGATTAAGGGTCTACCGGCGGAGGGAAAGCAGCCGGTGGGAGAGAGAGATCTCTCCGTGCGACTGCTGGTGTCGCGATCCGGAACCGGAAGCCAAAGAATATAGGGTGCTTCTTAACTGGGTAATTTTAATATTGCTATTTCAGTACCATTTCAATTTGTTCATATTTCAGGGTTGGCGGTGGTGGTATTCAATTAAATGGAAGAGAGATGATTAAAGAGATGAATGGTAAAACATAGCAGAAACAACCGTCCACCATATAGCATATGATTTTACAAGAGCAATGTGTCTATAAATAAGGAATTACACTAACAGACTTCTCTCTCTCATTTTCTGCTCCATATGTAATTAAAGCCCCTCTGTTAAGATTACGTAGACCAGGGGTCCCCAACAAACAAACAAAGCCCCATCCATGGGATACAGGCAGCACACAAAACCATGCACTCTCTGGTCCACAGAAAAACCTTTCTCCCTGTAACCGGTCCCTGGTGCCCAAAAGGTTGGGAACCTCTGACGTAGACCATTTCCTCCCCAGATTTTTGTCTCAGCTTCTCTTAAAGTACAGGAAAATTTCTAAACCCTAACTTCTGCACTTTTTTAGAACACAAATTCCATTTTCTTGAACAGAGTATCCTTGGTGTAGATTGTATAATATGGGTCCACAACTTATTTTAGGTTTAGAGCCAAACCTGAATTGGAAGGTCGTGATATTAGGTTCAGCATGAGTACATTACTTGGAGATTTTAAGGGGGTGGTGGTAAATCATGTCCCTCCATAAGGAAAGAACTCCTGGGGTGTTTTTTTCTATTAGAAATGTCCAGTTCCATTTTCCTTCATGTGTTGTTGGAGTAAGAGGATTTTATCTATAAAGTCATTTTTTCATTGATTCAATCATGTCCAATTCTTGGAGACTGCTTCGACAGGTTTTCTTGGCAAGTTTTTTTTTTCCCCCAGAGGTGGTTTGCTATTGTTTCCTTTCTTGGGTTGAGAGAAAGTGACCCAGCTGACTTTGTGCATAAGTAGGACTAGAACTCATGGTCTCCCGATTTCTAATCACTACACCAAACTAGTTTTTTATAAAATCATATAATCATTATCAGTTTCTTTCAAACAGCCAGTTAGCTTGATGACTTCTCTATCTTTTGAACTCCTATTCCCATCAGCTTAAGCCAGTTTAGCCAGGAGCAAGGGACTGTGAGAATTGGCCCAAAAGGAATAAAAAAGATTGGAAAGCAACAGATTGCTTAACCTTAGAATAGATTATAAAGCTAACTAGATCAGAGGTCCCCAACCTTTTGGGCACTAGGGACCGGTTCCGTGGAGAAAGGTTTTTCCACGGACCGGAGGGTGCATGATTTTGTATGCTGCTTGCATCCCGCGGATGGGCCTTTGCTTGTTTGTGCGGACCGGTTTTGCTGGCATGCCACGGCCCGGTACTGGTCCACGGACCAGGGGTTGGGGACCCCTGAACTAGAGCATGTAATCTCTACCCCCCCCCCAAATAGCCACTGAGAGATAAGGTCTAAGGTTCTTTCTCAGTGTAGAATTCCAGATATTGAACTCTAGCACAAACTTGCAATGGGGTGACATTGTTGTATGAATAAAAAATAACAAATAGTTATGACAATTAATTATCTTTGGATAGGAAAATCTAAATGGCCTGTAATCAAAGAGAGGAGTGGAATAAACCTCTGAAAGCTGCACATAGTTTGCAGTTTTGTTTGGCATGTTCAAGAGTTAATAATTATTGGGGCTGTTGTGATTCCTCACCAGCCAGTGGATCCGGCAGCTGAGTCTGAGGAATCAGATGAGGAGTAGGGGCCTGGAGTGATATTAGAGTCAGAGGAAGGCTCTGAGGAGCTCCAAGACTTAGAGTCGGACGAGGAGCCTGGCCCTTCTACTCGTGCTCGGGCTGAGACACAGCTGTGCTGGGAGCCTGAGTTGGACAGTGATGAAAAACAGCTGGGAAAAATCCCGGATGCACGAATGCGCAGGCAAGAGAAGCCAGTAGGGCAGAGGAATGCAATGGGGCGGCTCCAAAGGCAAGGGAGAAGGCATTAGGAAGCTACGCCTTGGCTGAATTATAAAAGGGAAGGTGTGGGAGGTGCTAGTTGCCGAAGGCAACCGTTCGTGTTGAGGATCGAGTTTCTGTGGACTGTGTTTGTTTGCCTTGGACATTGACTCAGGTCTGTGAATAATAAAAGGGGATTGGTTTTTTCTTGCGGTTCCTGCCTATTTCTTGGAAGAGGGGTTTCTCCTTGTGAGCATAACAAGGACTCACGTAGGCTGGAACAGAACAGGGGCTCCTTTGTTGCTCTTCATTTGTTGCCAACTATTCATAACCCACTGGCTTTTTATCTGGCCAAAATTCTCAGCCCATAACTGCTTCTTTGGATATTTATCATCTCGTGCCATCAGTGACAGTATCTACCCATCTGGTCTTTTGTTGATTTTTTTTTCAGTTGGTTTGTTTTCCCAAGCATCAGGGGGGCTTCCAATGACCCTTGCCTGCTCATTATGTGTCCAAAATGTCTAAGCTACATTATTAATGCTCCCAGCAAGCAGCATCTTCTTACTTCATTTAGTACTGAATTTTCCTTGCAGTCTTGAGACTTGCTTCAGCATTGCAATTCAACTCTCTCTGTATTTCACTGTTCAGTTCTTCTGAGGGTCCAGCTTTCACAACATGCAATGCTGCACAACCTTGCAACCCTTCTTACTCAATTTTGAACCATTTATTGGGCCCATATTGCTTTCTAATTGTTGCTTCCTGGTCATCATGCACGTTCTACAACAGGCTGATGATTTGGTCCAGCATAGGTGTATCAATGTTGTAAGAGCTGTTCATAACTTTTTGTGATCTATGCAGACAAAAGCCTTTGTAATAATAAAAGCAATCGTAGACATATTTTCAGAACCTCTTTTCCTTTTCCATAACAGGTAGCCCTGTACGACCACTCATTCAGCGATAATTCAAAGTTTTGATGACGCTGAACCAAGGGACGTGACTGGTCCTCCAATGTCTGGCCATTGTAGCATCCATGGGGTCATTTGATGGCGATTTAGGTATTTGGCCATCTGCTTGCTGATGGACAAATCTGGCCCTAGGCTTCTTGTCTTGGCATTCATAGATCCCAATAAGGAAGACTGAGGCAGGAAAATCGTTTTGTTACAATTTATTCAGAATATTCTAATAATGTTGTTAGTCGCGAAGTCGTGTCCGACCCATCGTGACCCCATGGACAACGTTCCTCCAGGCCTTCCTGTCCTCTACCATCTTCTGGAGTCCATTTAAGGTCACGCCTACTACTTCAGTGACTCCATCCAGCCACCTCATTCTCTGTCGTCCCCTTCTTCTATTGCCCTCAATCTTTCCCAGCATTAGGCTCTTCTCCAGTGAGTCCTTCCTTCTCATTAGGTGGCCAAAGTACTTGAGTTTCAACTTCAGGATCTGGCTTTCTAAAGAGCAGTCAGGGTTGATCTCCTCTAGGACTGACCGGTTTGATCGCCTTGCAGTCCAAGGGACTCGCAGGAGTCTTCTCCAGCACCATAGTTCAAAGGCCTCAATTCTTTTGCGCTCAGCCTTTCTTATGGTCCAACTTTCACAGCCATACATTGCAACTGGGAAAACCATGGCCTTGACTGTACGTACTGTTCTGATAATAGCAATAGCAATTGCACTTAGACTTATATATTGCTTCAGAGTGTTTTACAGCACTGGCTAAGCTAGGGGTTCAAAGTCGCCACATCACGTGATGTGTTGCGACGTATGGCAACTTTTTCCCCCTTGCTGGAGCTGGGTTGGGCGCAACTTCCAAGTGACGCATCCAGCCCGAGGGCCAGCAGTTTGATACCCCTGCTCTAAGCGGTTTACAGAGTAAAAAAGGATTCCTCTCATTCCTTTTTATAGTTAAGACATCAAAGGAAATTACAAAAGAAAAGTTGATTGGACAAGACAAAGGCATCCTCCCCTTTGCATAGGAAATCGGTTACATGAAGTTAAAACTTGTTACATATGATAACACATATGTTCATTTAAAAAATGAGCTCTAAAGAACCAGGGGGCATAAACTTTAAGATGCTAATGAAGGGAAAAGGTCATTGCTTAGAGTTCACAAAGAGACAAACCAGATGCCAATTAACACTAACAAATTCTCTCTCATATCAGAAGACAAAATACAGAAGTCCTCTTTGAAACAAACACGGTCCTTTCCTGTCCTGACTTGGAAAGCAAAGATAGTTTTATCTTGCAGTTTATGAATATTAGAAAGAATCAGCCAATCCATCCAGTAATTGAGTAAAGAGCTTTCTACATTCCGGTCCACAATGGTTTATTAGCTATTAACATCACGTAAAAGAGAAGAATAAAATCAAATTAAAATATAAGAAAACGTTATCAAGTACAACAATATGACAAAGTCCATGTTGTGGGCTCTCATTTTACTTGTGATGGTCACAATGTCCTGTGGTCACATGATCACCCTTTGTGGCTTTCCCTGCAACCTTCCCACAAGCAAAATCAATGGGAGTGCCAGCAGGGGAGATTGTAACTCAGGAGTTCCTAACCCCCGGTCCATGGCCTGGTACTGGTCTGCAGCCTGTTGGGAACTGGCCCATGGAAGCGGCAAATGAGCGCATGAAGCTTCATTTGCACATGTGCCGCATCTAGGTTCTGCACACGAACCCCCCACCCACCCCCACTGCTGTGGTCTCCGGTCCATGGAGCAGAAAGTTTGGAGACCACTGTTTTAAGTCACTTCTATAAGACACCCCCATCGCTTTTTTTCTCGAGCCCTGCTATGGGGTTACAAGATCCCACTTTCACCCTGTGGTCCCCACCAACCAACCCACAACCTCTGCCAGCCTGCCCTTGCTCAGTGGTGCCTACTTGTAGCAGCTCCCCCACAGGGCACCTAGGTACATCCTAACTTTATGTATCTGGGGCTCCACCTTTTCCCACTTAACAACCCATGTGGTGCTGATGTTATCACAGGAACAGGAACGGCTGGGATTGCCATTGCTAAACCATGTGGTCACATAACGTTGTACTTTACAACCACATTGCATAGGGGTGGAAATTCCAGTCCCAGTTGCTGTTATAACCCAAGGACTACCTGAATTCACTAGATCAGAGGTCCCCAACCTTTTGGGCATCAAAGGTTTTTCCACAGACCAGAGAGTGTGTGGTTTCGTGTGCTGCTTGCATCCCATGGATGGGGCTTTGCTTGCTTGTGCGGACCGGTTGCTGGCATGACGCCGCCCAGTACTGGTTCACGGTCCGGGGGTTGGGGACCCCTGCAGTAGATGTTAGCCCTGTGCTGTCAGTTTCTTCTATTTTTCTGAATCCATCTTGAAATCTAGCAATTCCTCTTCCATGTTACTGTTGAAGACTGCAAAATCTTGAGCATTCACCTGAGAGATAAGTGCAATTGCCCAGTAAATTTATCGTCTTTTTTATTAGTATTGGAATATACACTGATATTTCCACGTTCTTAGCCACTGCTGTTTTCCCCATACTTGCTTACAAATTGTAAGTGGTACTTTAACTGCAGCATCTTGTAAGATTTTAAATGGTTTTGTTGGTATTTCATCAATTACCGACGGTTTGTTCTTAGCAATATGGCTTATGGCTCATTTAACTCCATTTTCCAGAATGTCTGGCTCTAGTTGAGTGATTAAACCCTCATACTGCATATATCATTAGTTTTGAGTTATTTTTGCAGTTTTTTTCTGTATAATTATGCCATCTCTTCTTTTTTATCTTTTTTTCTTCTCCAGGAGATCTTTGCATCCTCTGTCTTTTATTATGCCCATATTTGCATACAGTAGTTTCCCTTGTTTTTTGTGATCTTCCTAAATTAATGCCTTTCTCACTCCAAGGTTATCTTCAGTTTCTTTTCATCGCTGATTTAAATGTAACTCCTTGTCTCTTCGTGCTCTTCTTTGGAACTCGGCATTAAGTTGGGTAATTTCCCCCCGTCAGTTGCCTTTTGCTTTTAACATATCAGCAAGCAGATATTTCACTTCCTTTTGCTTTTTTTGCTAAAGAATATTTTTATAGGTGTCATCTTTGAAAAATGTATTTGCTATAAACACTGAATACACTGAATTTTCTGGGCAGAATCCTATTATTCTCTCTTCTGCTTTGTTTCAAAGAACAAGGCCATTTTCCTGTTATTTCAGATGCTACTTTCCTTCTGATTTTAGCATTCAAGTCTCCAACAGTTTGTGTGTCTTTTTGGTTATTGTGTTGACAAGATATTTCAAGTAAGCATCCGTACAGTCCAACTTCGGATTATTTCAAGCACAGAGTTGAATCATTGTAATATTGATGCACCTTGCCTTGGATAATAATAATAATAATAATAATAATAATAATAATAATAATAATAATAATAATAATAATAATAATAATAATAATAATAATAATAATAACAACAACAACAACAACAACAACAACAACAACAACAATAATAATAGAGTCAAAGAAAAAGAACTATAAAAAAAGACATATAAAATTATTGATAAATGTAAGAAAGCTACTTAGCTGATGGATAGAATAAGGAAGTATACTAATTTAAACAAGAGAGTATGTATTAAGGGAAAAAAGAGGAAATATTGGCTGTAATAGTTGGAGATTTGTATTAATAATAATTGTATGTAATGGAATTATTGTAACTCAGACACCACGCTGCTTTTCAAATATATAATTGTAACATTGGAAAATTAATAAAAAGTTTAGGGAAAGAAAAGAAAAAGAACTGGAAAAACATACGAAATATCGTGACGGCCATCGAAACTGTGCGATTATAGATGAAACGTGTAACAGTGATACCCATTATCATTGGGGCACTGGGAACTATGTCCAAAAACTTTGCAAAGTACATCAAGAAACTGCAGCTTCTTGCAATAACTCCAGCAATGTTACAAAAAACTGTGCTACTCGGAACATCTTATATTTTAAGGAGGTACCTGGTTGACACCTAGGATGCTGGTAGCAACCCGTGTCAATCATCAGCACCAGCCAATTTGAATGTTCAGTTGACTAAGGTTCATGTCTAATGAATAACTAATAATAATAATAATAATAATAATAATAATAATAATAATAATAATAATAATAATAATAATAATAATAATAATAAGAGTTGGAAGGGACCTTGGAGGTCACTTTTTTAAATTCTAGACCATCAAGGTTAAATCTTGAAATTTCTGCTCTGATGACTCCAGGTTTGCCTTTGCATATGACATTCCACATGCCAATAACTTTCCTACAACAGCTGGATGTGCCTTTGCCTTTAATCCAACCATATCAGAAGAATTCATACTTGTTTTCTACCGTTCCCCAGTAGCTTATTAGTTACATTCTCAGCTATCATGGCCAACCCTGGAAGCTTTTAAGAAGAGACTGGACAGCCATTTGTCCGAAATGGTGTAGGGTTTCCTGCCTGAGCAGGGGGTTAGACTCGATGACCTCCAAGGTCCCTTCCAATTATTATTATTATTATTATTATTATTATTATTATTATTATTATTATTATTATTATTATTATTATTATTATTATTATTATTATTATTATTATTATTATTATTATTATTATTATTATTATTACATTCTTGGCAGTATTTTGCCATGGAAACATTTGGTTTTAGGAATAAGCTGCCACTTTATTTTCTAATGAATCTTATTTAATCTTATCGCTCATTTAAGACTGCCTCATATGGATGAACCTTGTTCAAACTCTGCATCCGAACAACTTAGGGCAGAGGTCCCCAACCTTGGCAACTTTAAGACTTGTGGACTTCAACTCCCAGAATTCCTCAGCCAGCTTGGCTGGCTGAGGAATTCTGGGAGTTGAAGTCCACAAGTCTTAAAGTTGCCAAGGTTGGAGACCCCTGACTTAGGGACACTGGGATGTGCAAGCCTCTTCATCCCTACCAGGAAACAATCCACAAAGGAGATCTCATGTGCCTGCAGTTTAAAGAGAAAATATAATTGCTAGGCATTGGCAAATTACTAGAGCAGCTGTGGATCATAACTCTTTCTAGCTTAGTATTCCTTGTTGTTTTATCATTCCATATGTAGCTTAAAGGTTTTTTGTTTTTTTTAAATTTCTTTGGATGCATCATAAACAATACTTATGCATTGTCATTCTGTCCTCAAATGCTTCAAAATGTTTCTCAAGCTTTTTGGGTGGGTGCATGGTAGGGAGGATGCTGGAAGATAGTTGAGCCGTGGCATGCAATTCAGCAAATCTAGAGTTATGCTATTACTGTACGTTGCACTGCTTCAAGGCTTTACATCTGTCCAGAGGATTTGGGGGTCATGGTTTTCAATCCTAATGACTAGATGAAACTATAGAAGAAGATAAACTGTTCCCAGCACAATCCATATGCCACTTTGAAACTGATTATTCTTTCACATTTATTCTCCTGCGGAGATGCATATGCAAACAACAATGTGCATATGTTTGCAACATTATTAACATACTTTAAAAAAGTCTGTTAGACAACACTGCTGATTTCCATGTTTACACACTGAATTGCTTTACCTAATTACACCATATGGCAGCCTTTTCCAACCCGGTGCTTTTTACGTATGCTAGACCAGGGCTCTCCAACCCCTGGTCCGTGGATCAGTACCGGGCCGTGGCATGCCAGCAACCGGGCTGCACAAACAAGCAAAGCCCCATCCGCGGGATGTAGGCAGCACACAAAACCACGCACCCTCCGGTCCATGTAAAAACCTCTCTCCAAGTAGCCGGTCCCTGGTGCCCAAAAGGTTGGGGACCTCTGTGCTAGACTACAACACCCATCACCTTGAGCCCAAGCAGCATATCATCTAAGACAGCATATTCCCCTCGGTGTCTTAGATGCTCCCTTGAGTTATTTAATGTTGCCCTTGGTTTTCAGCCTGTAACTCTGAAGAAAAGAGAAGACACGTGGTAAATCTCCTCTAATGGTAAGTGAGAGTGATCTTGAGAGACAATAAGAAGAGCCACAGACTAGACAACAGTCTAATAAGTGAAACTTGAGTCCAAAAGAGGAGGGATGTGAAGGCATTTCAGAAGGGATCCTCCCTAGTTTTCAGGAAAGTAAAAGGAAGTGAAGGAAGGGGTACTTTAAGACTTGCAAGGCTGATGTTCGCCTTGCAAGGTTGTCCAGAGAAGAAGCATAACCAGAAGTACTAGTTCTACTTTTATTGTAAGGTTACATTGACAGAATCTTGCAAGTCTGAAAGTCCATCTCTCTCCCCTTCAAAGATGTTTGCAATGCCCTCATTGCTTCTGAGGATTCGGCTGCCTCTTGTCTTACTGTTGTACAAGCTGTGGCTCTTCCTACTGTCTCCCAAGATCATTCCCACAGTCCGTTGCATCTCCTGGACATGCTTATTAATGCCTCCCCCCCCCAAGGTTCTCCACTGTGTTCCTTGCATCTGGGGCAGACAAGAAAGGACAGGCATATAAACAACATCCAGCTGGCCAAGGGGAAGAGCAGGGCCTGGTTTTCTAATCAGGACCCCTCTATCATCCTCCTTTGGTAACGGAGGAGGAGAAGCATACTGGCCAAGTTACCTTACTGATAATAAATATTTTTAAATGGAGCATACTTTTCCTCCCTTCCTTTCTGTATATTTCCACCATAATGAAGAGTTCCTTGCAGTTTCAAAGCACAGGGCGAAGGGCATTTTAAATACAGCCATAGTTTTTTAAAAAAGAACATTTATTTCACAAAACACTTTGGCCAATTTCTCATACTTGCAGAAAACGTGTCTTGAAGCGGTTAAAGGAAAACTTTTTCGTATGAATGAGAATGGTGTTGAATTTGATCCAGTTTCTCATACTTTGTGGATCTAGTTTAAAAACCACGTAAGATCACGCAATGTAAGATGCACCAGAGCCAAAGCATTTGCAGAATTAATTGATCTTGAATAACTTTCCAGTCCATATGGTTTCTCTTAATGGCAGAAAAACATGGCAATGCATTCAAAGTTACCTTATGATGACTCAGACCCATAGTCCACTTAGTCCAGTATTGTCTCCGCCAAGCACAATAGTCTCCTTTCCCATCAACAGTTACCTGATGGGAAAACCTAAACTCTTTAAATTTCAAAGATTAGTCTAGCTTTGATCACCTTCAAAAAACAATGGCTCAAAAACAATTGTCATAGAGACGTCATCATCATCATCATTGTCATCCAGTCAGTCATACCCCATCCTCGGCCACTCTATGGATCAGCACTCTCCATGCTCTTCTATCTCACTCCTTCAGATCCACCATGGTCACTCCGGTGTCATCTTTTATAGTGCCCAACCAATGGGTAAGAGGGTGGCCCCTTCTCTTTTTTTCCGCTGATCACTCCCAACATGACTGACTTTTCAAGCGAGTCAGCTCTCATGACATGAACAAAGTATGACAGCCTCTGTTTGGCGATCTTGACTTCAAGTGATATTTTTGGTGAGATTCGGTCTAGGACCTCTTTGTTATTTTTGCAGCCCATGGGATGTGTAGTAGTCGCCTCCAGGACCACAGCTCAAAGGCGTCCACCCTTCTCCTATCTGCCTTTTTCAGAGTCCAGCCATA
This sequence comes from Azemiops feae, assembly GCA_023970755.1. Lineage (NCBI taxonomy): Eukaryota > Metazoa > Chordata > Lepidosauria > Squamata > Viperidae > Azemiops > Azemiops feae. Next base: position 380,347 of record JALGBA010000340.1, on the reverse strand, counting down.
AGAAAAATTGGGAAAATTTTTGCGTTGACTAATCTGCATTTGGTTGGGAGGCATAAGTTGTTAAAACAATCTGTGATAGAAAACACAATGATCCTTGTAAATACGAAACAGCACTCATAAAAGTTTGAGGGAACCTGTGACACTGAAATGGTAGTAGTTGATCCCTATTAATCCTGTACTAATCCATATACATTTGCTCTGTTTAATTCGGCACAAGAAAGAAAGATAATTATCGAAGGAAAACTTTTTTTAGTCTGCAAGTTATTCATCCAATACTCTGTGAAGATTAACTGATATCCAGAAAAGAGGCACAGATGTTTCTACTACTTCTTTCTCTAGTTTGAGAATTGTGGACCTGGATCTGGAATTGAATATTCCACAATAGGTTACTGTATACATTTATACTTATATAATTAATTACTTAGAATAATTAACCATAACCATGAAAGAATAGAAATCTCAACATCTCATTATCAACCAGTACACTCAAAGGCCTTAAGTGTAGAATAGGAAGCTAAGTCAACAGCAAAAGCTTTTCTCCCCTACAAAAAAAAAAAAAAAAAGATTTCTAACATATGTTATATGTTTGGGGAAAAACATAGGAGTTGTTGAAATTCCAAGAAGGTGAGTGCCAAGCATTGTAGGCAAAGCATTTCATCCCAGCATAGAGCACAATCAACAATACTCCTTCCTTCCTTCCTTCCTTCCTTCCTTCCTTCCTTCCTTCCTTCCTTCCTTCCTTCCTTCCTTCCTTCCTTCCTTCCTTCCTTCCTTCCTTCCTTCCTTCCTTCCTTTTCTTTTACAGCCAGAAGTATTCATAGGAGTGGGTGGCTTGTTGCTGATTTTTCGCCTAGATGACCTAATTTTTCTCCCCATTAACTTCAATATGCAGTAGTAATTTGTAGATCAAATTAGTTCTTTTCAGCACAAAGGTTTCAGATTTATCAGAGTTATTTCAGATGGAAATAAATATGATTTATGTAACTGTTCCAACAGGAGCCCAATTCAATTGCATTGACAGAGACAATAATGCTATTGCAAATTGCTTTTAATATTTTTTTTTACAAGATGTCTGTTCAATTTGCTTTCCTTCTATCTCAGCTTATGAGTCCAACTGAAATGCAGTATTCTGTATACTGGGGCTCCACTATGGTTTCTCTCTCTCTTTTCCTTAAATGTAGGGAACCACTCAGAATAATTGACAGTGATCAACAACTTGCACAATGTTGAGGCTTTTTGGCTTTAATTGGGCTAAGAGTTGAAATAAGCAGCAAGAGCTTCTAGGGAGAAAATGGAATATTATTCTGCAGTGGAGCACAATAAATATGGTATCACAATCTCACATTCTAATTTCAGTCTGAACCAGAGATTGGAAAATAGGTTGAGTTGGCCAGGCCCATCCCTTTTGCCTAGATCCAGAACAGTTGTTATTTTTTTCATTTTATCCAAAGCAGAAGTTAGAGCATTATTAAAGAAATAATTGGCCAAACTTCATTGAAAATGGTGTCAGGCTACAAAATTGAAAGGTTTCCATTCTTGAGTTATCAAGACCTCACGTGTGCTGAAATAAGGCAAAATTACTCTAAGTGATAGTCATCTTTTTAACCAGTAGGATAAATGCAAAAGGAGCAGAGAAATACTACCTGTGAAGATCAAAAGTTGGTGCTGAAATTCCTCGGTTGACCTGAGTATGTTGTGAGATGAAAAAAATGCTCACTTCAACCTCACTTGTTTCTTGATTTCCTAAAACGTAATACAGGCAGTCCTTGACTTACGACCACAATGGAGCCCCAAATTTATGCTGCTAAACAAGACAGTTGTTAAGTGAATTTTGTCCCATTTTACGACCTTTCTTGCCACAGTTGATAAGTGAATCACTGAAGCTGTTAGGTTAGTAACACGGTTGTTAAGTGAATCTGGCTTCTCCATTGACTTCGCTTGTCAGAAGGTCGCAAAAGGGGATCACATGATCCTGGGACACTGCAACCGTCATAAATAGGAGTCAATTGCCAAGCGTCTGAATTTTGATCACAGGACCATGGGGATGCTGCAATGGTCATAAGTGTGAAAAATGGTCATCAGTCGTTTTTTTCAGTGATGTAACTTTGAAGAGTCACTGCATGAAATGTTGTAAGTCAAAGACTATCTGTAATTAAGGCAGTAAATTGAATATTTACATGGCTCCAAATTTTTTCTACTTTTTTTAAAAACCTATTCTTTCTCCCCACATGACGATGCTCATTGCTGGGGAAGGCGCCTTAGATCATTACTTTCAGTGTCTCCTTGCCGTCTCACTTGTTCTTCTACATTTTGGCCTAGAGGCCACCCTAGACTATAATTTTATCTATTTATTACATTTTAATCCCATTTTTATTATGTTTACAAATAACTCAAGGCAACGATGCTCCTAATGCTCCTTCCTCCTCCTATTTTCCTCACAACGACAATAACCCTGTCAGGTAGGTTGGGCTGAGAGAGATGTTTCAGTCTTCTACTGGTTTATCTGGAAATAAATGGCAGAGTCATTTTCGACTGAGAACATCGCAACTTTTCCCTGAGGTGCTTTCTACTAGGGGTGCATTCTGCTTTTACTGATTTTTTTAAAAAAATGGTTTTTCTGCATACCGCATGTGCAATCCGAAGCGGTTCTGCTGCTTGGCAGCATCAGAGGTTTGAATAAATTCTGTAATTCCTGCAGAAGCTCCTGGTAAATGGGTCACCTCACAATCTCCATCCTTTTCCAGACACGTGAAGGAGCTTTGTCTGGCACAGATCCAGATGTGCGCTGACAGGTAGAGGGAAAACACCCCTAGCTATTGACTTAAAACAATGCCTTCTTTTTCAGCTAATCTTTCTCTCATTTCACTACGGTTACAAAACAACCTTTCCTTTGGGGTATGGAGATTTAGGTCACCCGGAGTGTGTAAATTAATGCAGCTCAGCTCCTTGAATATGTGGATGTGTTATACCTATCTTAGGATTTAAGCTGAGGGGTGATAAATATTCAGCATTACATTTTGGGCATCCTGAATCAGAAGATTCCGTTTCCCTTTGAATCAGACAGATGTTAGGAAGAAAATAAACAGCTTCAGATCAACTGATTTGAAGGAAGTCTTCGTCGATTAGCCATTTGTCTCCTTAAGTGATTCTGCCCTTCAAATTTAACCTTGAACCCTGCTGCCGAAGTGTCATTTGGGGAAGCTTTTTGAGAGCTGGAGTAGGCACGGTAAGGAGGTTCCTCTAACTCAGGGGTCTTCAAACTTGGCCCTTTTATGACTTGTGGACTTCAACTCCCAGAATTCCTTAGCTAGCGTGCCTGGCTGAGGAATTCTGGGAGTTGAAGTCCACAAGTCATAAAAGGGCCACGTTTGAAGACCCCTGCTCTAAAGAATGACACTTTTACTTCCTTAGGCATGACAGCTGACAGAACAATTAACCAGTGGAACAACCTGCCTCCAGAAGCGGTGAATGCTCCAACACTGGAAGTTTTTAAGAAGAGACTGGACAGCCATTTGTCCAAAATGGTATAGGGCAGTGGTGGCGAACCTATGGCACGGGTGCCAGAGGCGGCACTCAGAGCCCTCTCTGTGGGCACGCGTGCTGTCGCCCCAGTCCTAGGCCTTCAGATGGGTTTTATAAAACCTTTTTGCTTTAGGCCTCCACCACCGTGTGCAAAAAAAAAAAAAAAAAAAAAGGTTCAATCAGTCAATTTCAACTTCTTGCGGAAAAAAAAAGATCTTGCAAAGTTGGAATTGATTGATTGAACTTTTTAGTCCCACCCTGTCTGCCGTTACCACCGCAGCCACGCCCACCCAATTGGCCACACCCAGCCAATGGGTCACACCCACCCGGCACTCGACGATGCATAAGTGGGTTTTGGGTTGCAGTTTGGGCACTCAGTCTCTAAAAGGTTCGCCATCACTGGTATAGGGTTTCCTGCCTGAGCAGGGGGGTTGGACTCGATGACCTCCAAGGTCCCTTCCAACTTTATTATTATTATAGCTGGGTGGGTAATTTGGGCTCAGTTGCTTTCTCTCAGCCTAATCAACCTCACAGGGGAAAAAAAATAAGAGGAGGAAGGAGTATTAGTTCAGTTCACCACCTTGAGAAATACAGTATGTATTTAAAAAGTGAGATTAAAAATCTAACAGCAACTTTGGACAATATTTCCTAGTTTGTGAAGCAGTTGGAGAGCAGAAAGATTCCATGCTTAACTCTGTCGTCCAGTACCATCTTTCTCCCCAAAATTATCCTATAGATCAAGCTACTATTTTCTATATGTGCTGATATATTTTTTCAGTGGGATAGAAATTTGAAAAAGGCTACTGGGATACAGGGATGGGTGGGTGGGTGAGGGCTGGGGGTGATGGTGGAGGGGGAGAAAAGTATTGCCTTCTTTCCTTGGTCCTGTTACGAATTGCCCTTCCAGCTGCTATTTATAAAAATAAAATATAAAAATGAACAGGCATTGTAAGTAGTCCTTGACTTACAGATTGGATCAGAATTTCCACTGACAAGCAAATGGTTAAGTGAATCACATGATTGTTAAGCAAATCTGGGTTCCCCCATTGATTTTGCAGGTTGGAAGTTGGCTGGGAAGGTTGCAAATAGCGATCACATGACCCGGGATGCTGCAACCCCTTGTAAATATATGCCGGTTGCCAAGGACTCGGATTCTGATCACGTGACCGGGGGATTGCTGTGATGGTTATAAGTGTGAGAACTGGTGTGAGTCACTTTTTTCAGTCCCGTTGCAATTTCAAATGGGTTGCTAAAGGAATGGTTGTAAGTTCAGGACTACCCATACTGTTTCCAGTTAAAAGAACTGACATCTCACACCTCAGAGTTCAATATCTCACACCTCAATATTCAATATATGAGGGTTATGAAATGTAATACATTTCACCAAGTTACCAACCATTATAAAAAAGAAATAATATTTTAAATCTTTTTTTCTTCCCCGCAAACCTTAGAACAGGGATGCTCATCACTGAAGTACAGGGAGTCCTTGACTTACAACAGTTCATTTAGTGTCCGTTTGAAGTTACAATGGCACTGAAAAAAGTGACTTACGATCGTTTTTCACACTTATGACTGTTGCAGCATCCCTGTGGTCACGTGATTTATATTGGGATGGTTCATATTTATGACGGTTGCAGTGTCCTGGCCTTCTGTGATCCCCTTTTGTGACCTTCTGACAAGCAAAGTCAATGGGGAAGCCGGATTCACTTAACAACCGTGTTACTAACTTAACCGCTGCAGTGATTCATTTAACAAATGTGGCAAGAAAAGTCATTAAAAGGGGCAAGGCTCAACTGTGGTCATAAATTGAGGACTACCTGTATTCCATTATTTAAATGGGTAATGTTGAAATTTTACCTGATTAACCTAGTGATTTGCACCAATCGCAGTTTTCAATCCTAATGAAAATGTTTACCATAGATTGTCAAGAGGCAAAATTTCAAACACTGAAATACCAACTAGGCCACAGATTTGTTCCATTGTTAACATTTATATTCCACAGTTTCTCTAAGAATGACAGAGTGCTTTCCTGGTTTTTCCGCCCATTTTATTCTCACAATCTGTGAGGTACAATAGGCTAAGAGCAAGTAACCTAAAGTTACTCCTGAGCTTCACAGCTAAATAGGGATTTAAATCAGACTAGTTTAGGAACAGGTTGTCATGGAGAAAAATCTATATGTAGTTGCTAAGAGTTAACATTGATGTGGTGGCACATACTCAGTCAGTCTTCAGGCCAGTTAATTATTTCAAATTTTAGCCACAACTTGTAAATAGTTTTTTTTTAACACTCTTTTTACCTCTTCCCTTAGCTAGGGCCAAGTTGACAGTTCTTGTTAGCTCATTTTCACCATTATTTTTGGAGAAAGAAATGAAATTAAAGGTCTTCAAAATAGAGGATCAATCTTATACAGGTTTAATGATATGGCCTGTTATCAATACAGGTGGACCTCGGCTTACAGCCACAATTGAGCCCAACATTTTTGTTGCTAAGCAAAACAGTTGTTAAGTGAATTTTGCCCCGTTTTGCGACCTTTCTTGCCATAGTTGTTACGTGAATCCCTGCAGTTATTAAGTGAATCTGGCTTCCCCATTGACTTTGCTTGTTAGAGGGTCGAAAAAGGTGATTACATGACCCTGGCAGACAGCAACTGTCATAAATACAAGTCAGTTGCCAAGTGCCTGAATTTTGATCACGTGATCATGGGGATATGGCAATGGTCATAAGTGTGAAAACTTTTTTCAGTGTTGTTGTAACTTTGAATGCTCACTAAATGAACTGTTGTATGTCCAGGATTACCTTTAATAGTAACTCCCATTCCCTGAATGCAATTAAGGTGCAGATGTCCAAGGAAGCAATGACAGAGTAAAGGCAGCTTTGCTGTTAGCACAGCAAATGATTGAGGCCGAAAGTGCTGCTGGTAAAGGAATTGGCTCCTTGATCTCCTCTATGGGTGAAGGAGAAGACTTGGGATCACCCCACAGTGTTCCTTACGATGCTCCCCGTGACGAGACCATAAAACAATGGCCTCTGGTGGGTTTTATTGCTCTGGGAGTGAGAGAGTCAGCTTTGCCCAGGCTGTGGTTCAGAGTCTTCAGAAAGGGTGCTGGGTTCTCCCGTTTACCCTTTTAATTACTTTTTGCGATTCAGAAGGACACGTTTTATTACACTGGGTGATTTTCCTCCAACCCGCAGGGAAAAATAATTTACGTAAGTTTAAAACTTAAAGAAAACCTTTCTAAGTTGGAAACAAGCAGGAAAAGGGTAATTGGAATGTTGATTTTGGAAAGTTTTTAAGCAGACTAAACAAGACTTTGAAAAATTCTAAGAATACTTCCGGTGGTTTGTTTAAGATCTTATTAAAATACATGAAGATTTTGAGTGTAGGTGTAAGAAGTCTTTTCCTGGGAAAATGTTCTGGATGAGAGAAAAACGTAATAAGAGCAAGACTGGTTACTAGAGGCAACCAGAAAGAATTAAAGATCACAGTTAAAGGAGAAGACCCACCAATTACAGAATAGAGAAAAATGTTTTAACCCGGATCCGACTTGTTTGGCAACAATGTACCCAGAACGTATTCTTTAGGCTATCTGATACAATAATAATAATAAAAAAACTTAAAAGAAAAGACAGAAGAGGAAATAATGGAAAATTAGGCTGTTTGGGATATGGATTTAAAATTGACAGGCTACAAGAATGATACTGACAAAAGATGTTATACAGGACTTACAAATGAAACTGGCTGAGGTTTTCATAGTGAAAAGGGATGCACAAAAAATAAACCAGAAAAGTGACTTGGATATGTGGATTTTAGCTAAGAAAAGTGACAATTCTTTTACTTTGGATTTACAAAAGAAATGCATTATACTTATGAAGAAATTCCTGAGGAAAGAAAAATAAATCAGCTTTGGTGCATTATCTGAAAGGAATAAAAATCAACACATATAAAAATAAAATATTTACAAAATTGGCTTATTTGATCAAGATTAAACTGTATGTGATTCTTTTTTTATATAACAGCTTTTAATGTTTTTTTTCCTTGACTAGGATTGAATAACAAGGTTTTAAAGATTTGTTTATAGATAAGATATGGGAAGAAGAGATATTTTTTTTGGTAAGTTCAGAGAAAGGATAAGCTATGGTATTAAAATTAAGAGGAAAAGAAGATGATAAGAAATCAATTTGTGGGACATAATTTGTAGTGATTAAAAATTAATATTTTAATACATTGTTTCTAGTAGCTCCTAATGAATTTTTCTTGATTAAAATTGATAGGTGAGGTTTTAAAGATTTGCTTATAAGAAATAGAAAGAAAAGCTTTTTTATTTGCTTTTTAAAAGGAAATAAAAAGGTATTGTATAAAGGAAAGAAATATGAAATTAATTTACTTGTTTAAGGTTAATATGTATACTTATTTTTGATAGCTCTTATAGCTGATTAAGATTGAAAGATGAGGATTTATTATATTTGCCAATAGATAAAAGATGAGATACGGGTTGAAGAGAATGAAAAGATTTTTGGTTGAAATATTAGAGAAAGTATTGAAAATATTTGTACTTGTCTTGATAGAGAAGGAAATCATTTTTTTCTCTATTTCTTTTCTCCTTTTTATATATTTTCTTTTCCCCTCCCCCTTTTCTTTTTCTTTTTGTATTTTCCACTTTTGTCTTTTTTATATTTTCCTTAGTTTGTATTAGTGTTTTATCTTTGTATTTTTAAACTTCGATAAAAATGATGAAACAAATGTAATTAAATGTGCTGCTTTTTATTTATTTAAAAAAAGAGGTAATAGCACCAATGACAGCTCCTTTCCATGCTTATTAATATAAGCTGTTCATGTGGATCACATTTTTGTAATTGTCTGTGAACTTTCAGAAGGGTTCATGGGCAAGTGGGATCATCTGCTTTAAGTTTTAATAGGAAACTATTTAATGATCACATTTTTAGTCCATGCTTTCAAAAGGACTCATGCTTCTCTGGCCTCAGATAGATCTTCTTTCAGAGTTTAATACAGTCCTGGTCTCGTTCACATTTTCCCCCTTTATTATTCTACTTTGAGTTCTCAAAGTAAAAGTAGTCATGCATTAAAAACTGAACACAGTAGATTGTGCATGCGACATTTAATCCAGATATATGAAAAATAAAAGAAGCAGCTTCAGGCAACTAGGCAATGAATTATTTGCAAATATTTATCCTTTTCTCTGGTTCAGTCTTAAATTAATTCAGTCAATTGGTTAGCAATCCAAGCCTGACTGTTGTCTTCTGATGGAGCTTCTGATGTTATTTAGTTATTCTTTTAATTATTTATACTTATATTCCACCTTTATTATTTGTATAAATAACACAAGGCAGCAAACATATCTAATACAGATAGTCCTCGCTCTGTGGCCACAATAGAGCCCAACATTTCCGTTGCTAAGCTAGACAGTTGTTAAGTGAGTTATACCCCATTTTATGAACTTTTTTGCCCCAGGTTTTAAGTGAATCACTGCGGCTGTTAAATGAATCATGTGGTTGTTAAGTGAATTTGCCTTCCCTCATTGATTTTGCTTGTCAGAGACTGACTGGGATGGCCACAAAGCATGATCACATGACCCTGGGGCAGTGCAACTGTCATAAACACAGGCCAGTTGCCAAGTACCCGAATAATGATCACGTAACCATGACGATGCTGCAACAGTTGCGTGAAAACCAGTCATAAGTCACTTTTTTCAGCGTTGTCGTGCCTTCGGTGACTAAACGAATAGTTGTAAGTCCAGGACTACCTGTACTTTTTCCTCTTCCTATTTTCCCCACAACAACAACCCTGTGTCTTCGTGTGTGTGTGTGTGTGTGTGTGTGTGTGTGAGAGAGAGAGAGAGAGAGAGAGAGAGAAGAAATGGGGGGGGGGAAAGGTTTGTGGTAATCCTGTTACAGTTGTTTTTCTAAGGCTGTGGTTGTTTAAGAACCAGGATTTTAAAATTTGACAGAAGTTAAAAATAGAACAGCCTCTTGATATTACCTTGTCAGGGAAAAATAAGATAAGCATTTTGACTCACACTGCCGGGGAGCATTGAGTGGGAACCCTCAGACAAGCAATGGCTAAATACAGCCTAGTTTTAAATACAGGAAAAACCAAAGAGATCATTGTCGATTTCAGAAAAGGCAGGCACAGCCACACTTCTCTGTGCATTAATGATTCACCTGTGGAGATGGTTACCAGCATCAAATTCCTGGGTGTGCAGCTAACGAGTAGGCTGACTTGGTCGCTCAACAGTGAGAAACTGGTGAAGCGGGCACAGCAGCGCCTGCATTTTCTGCGCCCGCATGAGAAAAGCACATCTTCCTTCCCCTGTCCTGACCACTTTCTACAGGGGGACAATCGAGAGCATCCTGTCATACAGCATCACAGTCTGGTTTGGAAGCATCACTGCTTCAGACAGGAAGGCGGTGCAGAGAGTGGTGAGAATGGCCGAAAAGATCATTGGCAGTTCCCTCCCTACCATCCAGGACATAGCACAGAAGCGTTGCTTGAGCAGGGTCCAAGATTATCTGGGACACTACACATCCTCTTCACGACCTGTTTTCCTTGTTACCTTCTGGGAGGAGGCTTCGTGGTATCCGTAGCAGAACATCCAGATTCAGCCATAGTTTCATTCCATACAGCATTAACCTTGCGAACTCTCAAACTTCCTCCTTGCGTTATATATTCGAGATGGACAGTATTTAATATTTATTTGCTATGTATATGTAGGGATGTGGGTCTATATATATGTTGTACATAGTATGTTTAGGTGTGTGTCATGTATGTGTTTCACTTTGAGAGCGGGCAACTAAATTTCATTTTTGATGTGTGCCATTGTGCCCACAATATAAAAATGACAATAAAGGTTATCTTATCTTATCTTAAAAAATAATTAAATGAAAGAAGTCAAACAATGATACTCAGCCATCACTGCCGTTTGTGGGGAAACAGCATAAAGAATCTCAGGTGTCCCCCCACGTTTTATGGTAAATATGAAAGAAGGCTGATCGGGACTTTCCTCTGCCTTTCGGAGGTTGTGTTTTTACGGTCTGCTTTCCTGAATTTGGCTACAATACTGGGAGTTTCAGGGATGGCTTCAGGGAAGGATCAATTTGTCACTCCAGTCATGCTTGAGGGCAGCAGACAGAACCAATCCAAGACACTTCTCTGAATTATGGCGAGATATTTCTTCCTTTCCTGCATCGTAAAAAAGCCACTTAAAATCCCACGTATGTCTGCCAAGGCACCCAATAAAAGTCTCCAATGACAGGGTAAGGCTGGAAGGAGGGAGGGAAGCCCATTTGAAGCTCTTCCACATATGAATTGTCCTCCTTTTGAGACAACCAGCCCCACTGTGAGGGAAAACTCTAGAAACGTGGCAGGTTTCGCTTCACCCTGCTCCATATTGGCATCTTTGGTTTAGATGTTACATGTTTAAAACAATGCAGTGATGGTTTATCCAATAAACTGTGGTCCGGTAAGTTGTTGTTTAGCAAAACGTGGGGATTTACTCCTGATAAGGACAGCCTTGACAGCAGACAACTGTAGGGGTGCAGGCTAAGCCAAATGGCTTGCATTCAGATTATTTGGGTCAATTGTGAGGATAGCTGGAAGAATGTACTCGTGAAATATTAAATAGACTTTCTATCTGGGGTTCAAAAATGGGGGAATGTGCAGAAAAAAAATGGGCAGTAGATCCTAAAATTACCAATGCCTTGCCTGTTTCTTTTTTTCTCTAGTTATACAACCCAGAGTTGAGTTTTAATGGATTGGGAGGAATTCAGAATAACAGAATAATAGAGTTGGAAGAGAGACCTTGGAGGTTTTCTAGTCCAACCCTCTGCTCAAGCAGTAAACCCTATACCATTTCAGACAAATGGTTGTCCAAGAAACCATGCTCTATGATATATTGATAAAGATTCTCAGTCATCCAAGTAAAATTGTCTGAAGGTTGTGTTGAAGGAAAAGTCTTCATCATGGTTCAGTCCAAGCTGGGAATAAACAACATGGTGACTGCTTTAGAAAGAAGGTTGCAGTTTATTGAAGAGGAGAGCCAGACAGAAAGATGGATCTGGAAGAAAAAAAAGCAAGCACATGTAGGGAATGGGTTTTTATACCCTCTGGAGCCTTTTGTTTGGAGTTGTTCCTGTGGCATGAACTTTGACCTGAGTCTGAGTGTGCCCTTTGGTATCTGTGGGTTAATCCTATTATGTCCTGTCTTAGAGTTTGGGTGGGGTATGTAGATTTTAGGTGTCTTTGTCTTCTTAATCAACCTTCCTGAATGGTTTACATCTGCATTTCTACAGAGCTGGTTTCTGCTTAGGGGAGGGAGACTTGGGACTATTAAGAAAACTGGACATACTTTTCTGCCTCTTTAAGATCCTTTGAGAAAATATATTTTTCTGCTCTTTTAATATTTCCTTCTCTGGGGGGCTGACTTCCCACAGTTGAATCATAGCAACTGGACTTACTTCCTTGTTAGCTTGAGATATTTCAGGGCTCATCTAAGCAGCAGTTTGGGGAAGAAACCCCTGAGGTTGGTGATAGTTGGTATATTCCAATGACTCTTCCTAACTCAGCTCTGACTGATAAAGCTACTGGGCTAAGCAGCAAAGTGTCTCAAACTATGTAACAAGAAAATAAGTCCAGTTGCCATGATGCAGCCTTCAGGCATGCTCTGCAGGCTCTCCTTATCTCGTTTTAGAATTTAGCAGGTTTTGTTCTTTTCTCTAAGTTTTGTTTTCCACACATTTGTGGGACTAGAACAAAAACCCATAGCCACAATATATTTGGTAAATTTGAAAGGTTATCCCTCGGCATGCATGTTTTAGGGAATGAGTAGGAAAGATTTGTCCAGATTATGTAGATACTGTATAGATCAATCTATGCTTCCAGGGATGCAGATGGCATCCAAACTACTTTTTAATGGCTTTCAGGACTCTTCAAAATCCAGCAGTGCACCTAAAACCATCAATCTAGTTTCCATCATTTTTTTTTGTAGGAAACACATAAAATGATAGTGCAACCAATGAACAATAGCTAAATAAGGAAGTACTTTAGTCTCACCCAAAAAATATTGGGCAAAAAAATGCTAGTCCCATCTTCTTCCTGTATCCATTTTGTATTATGATAAGTGAGCAGAATTCACCACTCTGAAGAATTGTCAGCATGGCTGGCTCAGGAATTCTGGGTATTGAAGTCCACATGTCATAAAAGAGCCAAGGTTGCCTACCCCTGGTCTCGATCAATATGGGCATTGATGAGAATTCTGGGAGTTGAAGTCCACATATGTGAGATATTGCCAAGGTTGGGAAATACAGCTCTAGACACTGGGTGAATTTATTACTAATTAGAATCCCTCACAATTTTCCATATATACTCCACCAACCTTCCATTGGAAGTTCTAAGTTAAAAGTTTTCATAATTATACTTATCCTGCATGCCACATAGTTGTGGTGTGCAAATCTTGTTGAACTAGTTTTTTTATCCATGATTTATTGAACAAGACTTAATAACTTGGCTTACACACCATTAAGCTGTAATATTTCTTGCACCACACACTGTTTATTATGATAGGTGAAACAGACTGCTATGTTTAGAGACTTTTTCTATGATTTTGCTCGCTACCCTGAAGGAGGGGCATTCACTGACTTTCAAATGTTGAGTGTGATTATGTAAACGAAGTCCTGACCCTTTTACTGTGTGAATGTGTACGTTGCATGCTTAAAGGAGGCTGGACTTTCTTCATCTGGTTGTGCCCACCAATTTAAAGCCACTGACCAACAACTGCAGATGTCCCTGCTATAGAAAATGGTATTTTGTCTTACTATAGGAGACAACGCTCTGTTTGAAGGCATGCTGTACTTGCATGTCTTAAAAATAAAGTACCACAAGGAAGGCACACTCACATCAGCACTGCTGTTGTACATGAACACCTCACATTTTGACCTCACTGGCACAGAGGTTGCCTATTCACAATCTCCCCAATTAGATCTATGTTAGATTTCTATTTGAGTTATAGCAATTCTAAACTTGCATCTGCACTTGTAAACTATTTTGCAAATCTTTAGCAAATCCACATCCTTGCCTTCATCCTGTCTTCCTATGTGGTTTTCCTTTTGGGATGAAGGCTATAATAGAAATAGCTACCCTGTCTTTTTGGATTGCCTTTGTCCTAGTTGCCACAACATGTCAAACACCAAAATTATTACTGCGTAGAATCAATCACCGGAAAGGCTCTTCTGTTGCTTGAGAAATAAAACTACTTCTCTGAAAGCTTTGCACAGCTATATAAATCCTGGTGGAGAATCAGCTCTCTCATGCTGAACCTATGCTAATGTGGAAATGAATTCCCTTTGGCGTCTTATGTTTATGCATCTTTTATGAGGCATCTTGCCCAGACTAGGGAGTATTATTTATGCACTTCTTTCTGATGCCAGGCAAAAAGCTTGATGACATGTAAGTCAGGGTTTGCTTTGCATTACAAATTCTGTATAGCACTGCACTCTCTTTAATCCTCGTGAGCTCCAGCAAGCCTCTGTGGATGAGTTGTTGGCCTGCTTAGCTTAATCCTGGGATAAGAATTAACTGCAGCATGGAACTTGCCTTTCGGGTGCATAGCACCTTCTGACATTGGTTTCCCTCATCAAGAGTTGCTTAGAAATCCTAGAAGGTGAGGCGACAGGTGTCAGCCAATCAGAATGTCAACTTCTCTTTTCAGTGTTATTCTTGATGCTGGCATGGGATCCGATTGGTTCTGGGACAAGGTCCTTTACTCAGAAGCGGTTCTCTGTTTAAATTAGTGGTTAGTTATTTAGGAGTCTTGATTCTATCCATCAGCTGTTGGCAATAAATTTTAGCATTCCATCTTTAGCTAACATTGCAGTTTGTCATTCCATCCTTGCCATCAAAATAAAACAAAATCATTACAGTATTTGGTTTGGCAAGTTGGACACGCTACAGGTCCCATCAGCCAAGGAATGTCGGCTGGTGGAAACTAGGAGCTCTCTGCTGTAGCCCTGCCCTCTGAAAAATCCTCCCCACCACAGAGATTAGGATAGTCCTGACCATGTAGGTCAGGGGTCTTCAAACTGGGCCCTTTTATGACTTGTGGACTTCAACTCCCAGAATTCCTCAGCCAGGCACGCTGGCTGAGGAATTCTGGGAGTTGAAGTCCACAAGTCATAAAAGGGCCCAGTTTGAAGACCCCTGATGTAGGTCTTGAAGATCTGGTTATGTGGCCAGGCCTGGACCCTTGAGTGCATGAAAACCCCATTTCAAGTACTCAGTTTTAATGGAGGTTATGACTGGTCACTGCCCAAGGTCACCTATAGAGCAAAGGTCTGTATAGTCAAAGCTTTGGTTTCCGCAGTAGTATTGTATGGAGAGTTGGACCGTGAGGAAGGCAGTTGTCTGAGAGGGCAACTATAGAAATTGAATAAATAAATAAAATTACTCTGCAAGGAAAGCCAGGAAACTGTAGAATGGACTCTTGCAGCAGAATCCTGCACTGTTGTATACCCATAAAAACTACCTGAGACTTTCATTTCTGGAGGAGAAGAGAGGCAGTCATACAGTTTTCCAATCCCTTCTCAGCCTTTCCTGGCATCTGCCTCTTCTGCTTTTGCAAATATCGGAGAGTGCTAAGTAAAGGCTGCAAGGCAACACCTATTGCTATTGTACTTGTAAAAGCTGAAGGAAGTGGCAGCTTCTGCAAGTGCTAGAAAATACTCAGTGGTGGCTGCAAAGAGACAGCAAAAGTGTTTAAACAACCCTACTGAAATCTTAGTCAGTTTTGCTTGGCCCAAAGTAAAACAGACTTAACCCCCCTGAAGTGTTTGAATTAAATTTGACCTGAGTCCTCTGCAGAACAGCAAATAGATCAGGCAAGTTAAGAGCTATGCTACCCAATGCACACAGCACGTGCTGTCAGCTTTTGAGAGAGTCCAGACAAGAAGCACACCCAGGAATATTAGCTCTAACTTTATTGTAGATAGAATCTTGCAAGTCTGAAAGTCCACTTCTCTCCTCTTTGCCCCCACAACCCAAGAAATTGTTGAAAGCAATACATGAAACCATTCTTTCAGCTTGTGATAAAATAAGACCTAACATAAAAGATCAAGACGCCAGCTTAGATATACAAACCCAAACTTTGACTACAACCAAAGAACTAACAACGCAGAAGATAACAGAAGAAGTGGAACAATCAAATATTAAGACAGAGGACTCAATTAACCAACAAATACAGTTAATGGAAAATCCAGAAAAGGGAGTGACAACACTGAAAATGGAAAAGACTTTCTATATAAATCAGAAGAAATTTGAGAAAGAAGAAGAACAGATTGAATGGAAGATAAACATATCAAGGCAATCATGGGGAATTGGAATAATAGGGAGACAACTTAATGAATACAAATGGGCTACTAGTCCTTCCAAAAAAATGGCAATTAAATGGTCTCCTTTATTTGAAATAACATATATAATAATAGAGGGAGTTCTATTTGACTATCTAAAAGCACTGATATGGAAGCCTAGTTGGCAAACGAAGAAAGCCAGAATAAGGCTGAAGAAAATTGGGGTTTTGATTTATTAGAGGGGATTTCATACTATTAATTAGAGGGTTAAAGGGAGAAGTTGAGATAAGAGGAATTCTGGTCATTAGATTTAAAATATTTGAAAATTAGTTGAAAATAAGGATTTTATCTGTTTAATATTTAAAAATTAGACCTAAAAGAAAAAAAAATAATTATTATGAATATGTTTGATTTATTGATTAACCCAGGTAATATATATAATGGTTTTGATTTATTAAAGGGGATATTGTATTATTAAGTAGATGATTTAATATGGTGGGAAATAGATAACTTTTAGGAAATAGAACAAGATTATATTCAAATAGATAAAATGTGTATTTTGGATATTAGATTCTGTTATGAATTGAGATGAGGGAAATCTTGGTTACCTAAAGCCTGAAAATTATAAATATTAAAGGTTAAATTGGAATATTGATGGGAAACTAAACATTGGGAAAAAATTAATAACAGGATATGGATTGTTTATGAAGATTGAATGTAAAAAAATAATCAAGATACGTATAAGCTAAAATTTATTGATAAATGTAATAATGATGTTTTTACTGAGTTGATATAATAAGAACTGTATTAGCTTAGATACGAGACAGTAAAAGTTAAGGGGAAAAGAGAGGAAATATTTGATGTTACAACTTGAGATTTGTACTAAAGGTTTTGTTATGAGCTTTGTCACTGAAAATGGGAAGACAGCTTGTTTTGCAGGTTTGGCTAAACAGAGCTGAGCCCGAAATAAATAAGTCAGACACAGAGGTAAGGTTTCAAGGAATGTTTTGCTGTGGGAAGATTTGTGCCAGTCCCTGTTTTGATACAAGGGAAAATGAATGCTGGCTCTACGGCTTAAAAACATGCTATAGCATTATACATTTTTACAATTGACTACAAGGAGTTAATTTATACTTTACACTTTCTCTTATCCTTGGCCCTTTAGCTGGCAACTGGCACAGGCTGCCTTGGAAAGCAGATGAGCATGGCCGGGAAAACCGCAGCACGCAGCTCTTGGCAAGTGGTTGTGTGAAAAAATCCTTTAAAAAACATTCTGATGGTTGTGCTCACAGAGGAAAGTAATTTTTTCTTTGCTTTCCTTTCTTTCTGAGTTTGCTTGCTTGGAGTTGAACTTAGGCCAATGAATTGGAAACAGCCCTTTGAATCTTGCCAGCACTCTCCGCAAATGTCACAATTCCATTATTTCTGCTTTTGCAAATTCTGTACAGCAGGAGCTTGTAAACACACAGTGGGTAAGAGGTTATATGCTTGTTGTGAGCTGGCATTAATATATCAACATTTGTTAAGAATTAGAGTTTGCAAGTGCTGCCACAGGGCTGGATGGTTTTTGAACGAATAAGATTATTGATTGCATTTATGTAGCCTAGCTGTATGAAGACCATGCCTAATTATGGGTGGGGGCAGCAAGTAGGGGCAGGTACAATTCCCAATGGAAGCTCTGGCCAAATCTCCCATAGTTTAATTGTGATGTTGACTGAATAGTCACCTAAACCTATTCAATTTTGTGTCAATAAATGGCCTGTTTGAATGCTGCATCTTCCTATAAACATACAGGAGGGCATAGTGTAACCAGGTATCAGCTATCTTTTTTATAAAAAGCTTTGTGTACTGTATTCATGTGCACACATGTACATGCACAAACACACACATCCGTCTGTCTGTCTATCTGGTAGGATGCATCCACAGTACAGGTAGTCCTTGACTTACAGCCAGTCGCTTTGCAACCATTCAAAGTTATGACAGATCTCCCTAGGGCAAAGGTCCCCAACCTTTTGGGCACCAGGGACCGGTTCCGTGGAGAAAGGTTTTTTCCACGGACCGGAGAGTGCGTGGTTTGGTGTGCTGCCTGCATCCTATGGATGGGGCGTTGCTTGTTTGTGCAGACCAGTTGCTGGCATGCTGCGGCCTGGTACCGGTCCATGGACTGGGGGTTGGGGACCCCTGGCCTAAGGGGTACTTACAAACTGGATTTAAAGTTCCGATGGTCCCTCTACAAAGTGCTCTGCAAAAATGAGAAAAGGATGATGGTAGGTATGTGTGTGTGTGTGTGTGTGAGAGAGAGAGAGAGAGAGAGAGAGATCTTTGAGCAAACCTGCAAATCTGGAGATTTTAGTTCTGGCCACGTGGGGGTTTTTAGAGTCTAAAAACTGAATTTCTCCAGGAAATCTTGAACATTTGAAGATCTTTAGATCTGGGCAAGGCACAATTTGTAAGCCAGTAGATACATCTGGACAGTTGACTGTACCATGGAGGGATTTGCCCATACACAAAACAGCTGCCGGGAAGGGCTATCTCATCACCATGTACCAACTCAGCAGAAGTCAAAAAAGCCAGGTTGCTCCTGATCAACAATCTAGATGTCCTGTTTGCTTCTTATTCTCCCAGTTCCCCCTTTTTCCTTTTCTTGGATAAATGAACGCACATCGACCCATTCACTCACCATTTACATGTTTAAAAATACCGATATGACCCAGATGTTTTTGTTTAATATAGAAAAGGCAATCCTGCAGGGTTACCCTTTGCTTTCCTGCATATTAGCTTCCCTTTTAATTTGGATTAACTAAAAGCATCTTTTAAAACGGAGAGGATAATGCTTCTGGAAGATTCCTCAAGGAGGATTCCATTGGACATTACTGTTCCCATGTTTCCCAGCCTAGCAGTAGAGATTCTATTAGGGTTGCTTAAATTTTACTGTGTGTGCTAATTTGTAGAGAAGACACGGAGGATCTATTAGCAATAGTTTTAGAAGAAAATGGGGTAATCGGATGGCAGTGGCTTTGTGATTATTTTGCTTTCTAGTGGCTTTATAAAACTAGATAGCCTAAATTAAGATCTGTTGCTTTTCCTTAATGAGGGAGAGAATTGCAGTTAATTCTGAGTTGATGCTCATCCCCAGATCCCCATTTTTTAGTGACGTATCTCCCTGGGTAAGCTGGGTATTCTTCTGTTACAGCAAACTCAGTAAAAACATATATATAAATCAGAGATAAGTTCTTCATGCCTATGGAAGCTAAGAACTATTTATTGGGACTCTGGAAATGGGACAGCTTAACTTTGAGAAGCAAAGATTGAGGCGGCTATCAAAACTGCTCTTCAGACACCTGCAAGGATATTGGAAGATGTAGGTGCAGAAGGCCGAAACTTTGGAGGAAAGAAGGCAGAAAGAAGGATGGGATTAAGTTACAGGAAGGTAGGTTCCAATTAAATCTTTTGAGAAGAGCAGTTTGATGGTGGAATCAGTTAGCCAGAAAGGTGGTGGGTTTCCTTTTACTAGTGTTCAAGCAGCGGCCGGGCAGCTGTCTTTCAGGAATGGTTTAAACCAGCAGACCCCAATCTTTCTAACTCCGCAGATCCGGCAGCGGTGGTGGCAGCGGGGGGGGGGGGAAGGGATGTTTTCGCTTGCACAACTAATCCACACCTGCGCAAATGGAGCTTCACGTGCTTACCTGCCGCTTGTGCGGCCTGGTTCCCAATGGGCCATGGACTGGTACCGATCCCTGGACCGGAGGTTGGGGACCCCTGCTTTAAACAAGAATGCCTGCCCACACTGAGCTATGGATTGGACTCCAGGGTCTCTTTCAACACTCTAGAATTGTTTTAACGACGCCTCCCCCCCCATGTTTTATCCAGAGTTATTGGACGTTTATGAAACGGAGATGAGCACCACCCCCTGTAGTCAGCAATGAGTAGCGGATTAAAATCCACAGGGACTCCTTTACCTTTTATTGGATATTTATATATGTAGCATAGGTATAGTAATTCATTAAACCATGGGGCCCAGTATTGATGAGATGCATGGTTTGTGAGACTGGTCTGTATGAGAATCCCTCTCCCTTATCATGTAAATCAGAGGTCCCCAACCTTTTAGGCATCAGGGACCGGTTCCATGGAGAGGCTTTTCCGCGGATCGGAGGGGGCGTGGTTTTGTGTGCTGCCTGCATCCCGCAGATGGGGCTTTGCTTGTTTGTGTGGACCGGTTGCTAGCATGCCGCTGCCCGGTACTGGTCCACGGACCGGGGGTTGGGGACCCCTGGTGTAAATAGTTAGGACAGGAAAACATAGTTGTGAAAATGAAAGAGAGAGGAATATCGACATAGATAGAAAATGGTAGATTAAATAACATAGAAATACAGACAGTCTTCAACTCACATGGGTTTAGCAGCAGTTCGAAGATAAAACGACACTGAAGAAACTGGCTTATAACTGATCCACACACTCACAACCAATTGCAGCATCTCTATGGTTATGTGATCAGATTTTAGGCGCTTGGCAATCGGCATGTATTTACAATGGTTGCAGCCTCCCTGGGTCATATAATCACCATTTGCAACCTTCCAACAAGCAACAAGCAATAGGGGAAGGCAGATTCGCTTAATGGCCATGTGATTCACCTAATAACCACAGTGATTCACTTAACAACCATGGCAAAAAGGTCATTAAAGAGGCTACAACTCACTTAACAATTGCCTTGGTTAACGACAGAAATCCTGGTCCCAATTGTACTTGTAAATTACAGACTCATTGTAGTTGTAAACTTACAATAATATGAAGATTGTAAATTAAACTAAGTAATAAAATAGAGACCAGCATAGAATTAGGATTAATATTAGGACTAAGGAATAGGAGTTTAATTTTGTATAATAAAACAAAGGGGAAATAAAGTTGGTGATCTGTCCCAGATGAAGAAAAACCCTCACAAGAAAAATCCTCACCGTCAGCCTAAAAACGTGACTAATGAAAGCAACGCCATTTGAATTCCAGGCAATGGGGATTACAGCCCCAACTTCAGTTGATAGGAAGCTCTGAGTAGGTCCAGGAAGTCTCCAAATTATGACCACAGTGGAGCCCAAAATTTCTGTTGCTAAGCAAAACGGTTGTGAAGTGAGTTTTGCCCCATTTTACAACCTTTTTTACTACAGTTGTTAAGTGAGTCAGCTGGAGTGGTTACATGAAACATTCAGTCATTAAGTGAACCTGACCTCTCCCATTGACTTGGCTGGTCAGAAGCCAGCTGAGAAGGTTACAAATGGTGATCACATGACTTTGGGACGCCGCAACCGTCATAAGTACACACCATTTGTCAAGTGCCTAAATTTAGATCGCATGACCATGGGGATGCTACAACAGTCGTAAGTGTGAAAACGGGTCATAGGTCACATTTTCGGTGCCGTTATTAACTTCGAACAGTCAGTAAATGAACGGTTGTAAGTTGAGGAGGAAGTTGTAAGTTAAGGTGGCACTGCCTGATTTCAAGAGCTTGTCGACACTGACATCAGGACTACAGCCAAAAATCATGAATCGAAACCATATTATAGGGGTTTTTTTTCACACACCCAAAGTCAGTAGAAGAAAAATTGTGCAGTGGACAGGATGTTAAGAGTAAACGTCTTTTTATATCTTATTTGTACACTGCCCGGAGTCACTCTGGAAGAGAGATGGGTGATTTCTAAATATGATAAATAAATAACCTACGTTCAATTCCACACTCATTCACAATGTACAGATAGTCCTCGACTTATGACCACAACTGAGCCCAAAATTTCTGTTCTTAAGTGAGATGTTTGTGAAGTGAGTTTTGCCCCATTTTACGACGTTTCTTGTTAAGTGAATTGTTGCGGCTGATAATTGTTGCGGCTGGTTGTTAAGTGAATCTGGCTTCCCCATTGACTTTGCTTGTCGAAAGGTTGCAAAAGGGGATCGCATGACCTTGGGACACAGCAACGGTCATAAGTATAAACCAGTTGCCAAGCGTCTGAATTTTGATCACGTGATCATGGGGATGCCACAAAGGTCGTAAACGTGAAAAATGGTCATAAGTCACTTTTTTTCAGTGCCGTTGTAACTTTGAGCGGTCACTAAATGAACTGTTGAAAGTCAAGGACTACCTGTAATTGTTTGCCAGTCACTAACTTTCAACCCTATGTACCATTCGGGGTGATTCTTGGGGGAAAATGTAGGTGGAAATACACTGTATACCAGGGGTCCGCAACCCCTGGGCCGTGAACTGGTACTGGTCCATGGCCTGTTGGGGACTGGGCTGCGGAACGGTGCCTGCACGGGATCTACGTTGTGTACACGAAACCATCCCCTCTGCCACTGCCGCCTCTGCTGGTCCAGGAAGCCAAAAAGGTTGGGGACTATATATACCTGGAGGGGAGGGAAGACATCAGCCCTTCAAGGTAGACCAGACCAGGAAACCAAAGTTATCCATGCTAATACTATTTTTGATATAACAATAATAATAATAATAATAATAATGATGATGATGATGATGATGATAATGATAACGATAATGATAATAAAGTTGGAAGGGACCTTAGAGGTCATCTAGTCCAACCCCCTGCTCAGGCAGGAAACCCTATCCCATTTCAGACAAATGGCTGTCCAGTCTCTTCTTAAAAACCTCCAGTGTTGGAGCATTCACCGCTTCTGGAGGCAGGTTGTTCCACTGGTTAATTGTTCTAACTGTCAGGAAGTTTCTCCTTAGTTCTAGGTTGCTTCTCTCCTTGATTAGTTTCCATCCGTTGCATCTTGTCCTGCCTTCAGGCGCTTTGGAGAATGGCTTGACTCCCTCTTCTTTGTGGCAGCCCCTGAGATACTGGAACACTGCTATCATGTCCCCCCTCGTCCTTCTCTTCATTAAACTAGACATACCCAATTCCAGCAACCGTTCCTTATATGCTTTAGCCTCCAGTCCCCTAATCATCTTTGTTGCTCTTCTCTGTACTCTTTCTAGAGTCTCGACATCTTTTTTACATCGTGGTGACCAAAACTGGATGTAGTATTCCAAGTGCTATATAAGGTTATAGTAACAGAATCTTACAAGTCTGGATGTGTTTCCCTGCTCCTTCCTTTCCTTTATCTTGATGAGTACCAGGGAGGGACTAGCCTGAGACGCTTTTTCAAATTACATATCGGTTCTGACTCAGGTTTCTTTTATTCGCCTATTGTCTTGTCGCCTCTCTTCTTCCTGTTCCTCAAGCCTATTCCTTCTGCCCGTTAGAGATATAAATTTAATACATAAATAAATGAATTCGCCATGCTGCTTGTTTGAGCCTTCAAGCCAGTTGCCGCAGCTCCCTAATTCACGTCCTTTTCTTGGAATAAGGGAAGTTAACCTGTCCTTGCTCCTGTGGCAGATTTATTTTGTGCCTTGTAATTATCCCTATCAAAACTAATGGCGCTCACAGCCTGTTTCCTTTCTGAGGTTTTGAGATGGTGCGAGGAAAGGGGAGAAAAGATCAAGGCTCTTGAAAGATTAAACCACATCTTCTGGCTCTAATGGGGGGGGGGAATTGCTTCTTTAATAATAACCCTTTTCAGCACATGGCCTGTCATCTGGGTGTGGTGAGTTTTTCAACTCCGAAATAAGAATCTGCTAAAGAACCATTTTATTATATTTATGATGGGTTTCTGAATGGCTGTCATGAATTAATAGAACTGCTTGGAGAAAGCAATTAGTGGGCATTAGCTGAAAGAAATTGACTTACTTACTTGCAGCAATTTATTCCATTTTCCACCCGAAGCAATTTCTCTGCTTGTTGGATTATAATCTAAAATTCATAACACAAAAGGAAAGGCGGATGAGGAGGGAAGAGGAGATATAAGACTGTTAGTCTTTTAAGATGACATGATCTGATAAACTCCAAACCTCCTATCTACCTATCATCTTCAAAAAATCCAAAAGAATAATAAGCACACAATAATAAAAAAAAATTAGTGCTTGCAGAGAGGAACATAAAGGTTAAAGGTTCTGGCCAGGTATAGAATGGAAAGTCTTGATACCAAAGACAGAGAATGTTGCCACTTGCCATGGTCTCTGGGGGGAACAAGCCCTACATCAAGGATGCTGCAGCCCATATCGGAAAAGTGGGGAAGGGATGTGATGTAATCTATGCAGAAGAAAGAAAGAAAGAAAGAAAGAAAGAAAGAAAAAGAAAGAAAGAAAGAAAGAAAGAAAGAAAGAAAGAAAGAGAGAAAGAACAGGACAACCTACAGCAAGGTGGATGGACTCAGTTACTGTAACAATGGGTGCACTGTTGGAACAGATCATCGTGGGGAAAAAAAATCTAGGTGGTCACTAAGAGTTGACATCAGTTTGATGGCATATAATTTACACACAGAGACACAAACAAACAAAAGGAAAGAGTCGATTTAATCTTCCTTGGACCAAGAGTGAAATAATCCTGTTGTATCTTCAGGCTGTGGAGGAAGGGTGACTGACTGATGGTCTCTTCTTGTTTTGATCCCCTGGAGTCGGTGGAGGGGGAAACATTACAAGCATTATCTTCAGCTAGGCCTGTTCCAGTGTTGATAGAGAATTTCTCTTTTAAAAAAGGAAGATGGTTAAATCAGAGAGTTAGTTCAAGGGAAAGGATGATTCTCTTCGGCGATGGCGTAACTAGAGCATGTTCAGCTTTCACTCTACCTTAGAAGACAAGAATAGCTGAATTAATTCCTACCCTGCTGAATCTATTTCCAAAACACATTTGCAGCATTCCATGTATTGGGCATATGAAAATAGGCACTCTTTAAGTCTTCCTTATGTCCAATTCTGCATATGGGATGCACAATGGTTGTAATATTTTAGCACATATTGAATTCTTTGCTCTGCAAGCATAGGATATACACATATACATAGTGGCTGGTAACAGGATTAATCAGTTGCTCTTTGTTCTCTTAACATGATGTCAGAATTATTAGTAATTCATATATTAAAGTTGTATATTAAAGGATGCATTAGTTGTTGGTCCAAATCGTATTTCACAACCAAATGTTATGCCAAATTCCTAAAGGATTGTTTTTAGGCAGTAAATTATTGTTTGGCTGCTTGGCTTCATACATGACAGTCAGCCACAAGGTGACTGATTTTTCTTGATAGGGTTGTGAATCCAACGACTGTATGCCACAAAGCACGGTTTATTGCACTATTTAGTGCATTGTGTGAGCTTGGCTATTCTGAGTTATTCAAGTTTAAAACAAACCACCATTTAAAGTAGCGTTTGAACTCAAATGTTATCACCAGTGGGCTCAAACCTGCCACATGCCAGTTTGCATTACCGTCAAAGCCTATCACAAACCCGCGTGCCTGAACCAAAGCATGTCAAGCAGGATAATCTCAAGGCATCTCAAAGGAGATGCTACCTTTGAATTTGGGGCTTTTTAGAATCAACGTAGGACGATATCAGAGGCACAACTCAGAATATTCCACTTCAAAAAAGCAATCTCGTATATTACCTCTCATCTACAGTGGATACTTTTATTTTTAGCCCAACTATTTTCCAACACCTTGTATCTTTCAAACATGGGCATTCTCTGTTAAATTCAAAATGGCAGAGTTCTGCACTTTCTCTTATAAATGATGCAAGAGCTTTTCAAACACCATCTAGGGGAAAGCTGTATGCATTTGATTTTATGCCGCAGGAAATTCCAGCTAAGATACAAACACATCCAATATGTGAGGTCTTCCTTTAGCGACATTAATGGAATTGCCAATTATATAGTTGTGCTTTTTAGCTGTGATAGTTGGCTGATTCTCTCCGGCATACTAAAAGATTAGTCCTCGTGTAAAAGCAGTGTGATTTATAGAGAAAACGTGGGAGAGGCCATGTAAATCCAAGGAAAGAGGAGAAGAGATCAGCAGCAAGGTGGATTGTCATATTCGGTGTAAACATAAATGGACTGGGGGTCACAGACTGTGCTAAACCATAGTACTGTATTTTGGTTTAATGTATTGGATGTATCTTGCCCTTGTGGTTTATCCGCCAAGACGTTCTGCCTAGCACATTGTGCGGTTCCTATATATAATTTGTGTTTTACTCAACAAACCATGTTTAAACAAGCTTAGCATTATATATGAATCCAAAAATTGAAAAGATCTGAAAAAGATTGGAAGTGAGGATTTGGCTACTCCTCTTCATCTCGCCTGTTCTGGTTGACTGTATGCCTTAGAGCAGGGTGTAGAGAGGGAGATGTTTCTTCAGCTATGTAAGTAATCCTCGACTTACAATCATTCGTTTAGTGACTGTTTGAAGTTACAGTGGCACTGAAAAAAGTGACTTGTGACCGTTTTTCACACATAAATGACTGTTGCAGCATTCCTGTGGTCACACGATCAAAATTTGGACACTTGGGCAACTGTGTTTATAATGGTTGCAATGTCCTGGGATCAGGTGATCACCTTTTGGGACCTTCTGACAAGCAAACAGGGAAGCCAGATTCACTTAACAACCGTGTTAATAACTGAACAACTGAAGTGATTCACTTAACAACAGTGGCAAGAACTGTTGTAAAATGAGGCAAAATTCACCTAACAGCTGTCTTGCTTAGCAACTGAAATGTTGGGCTCAGTTGTGGTTGTAAGTCAAGGGCTACCTATACCTGGATTCCAGTTATATTGATAATTGCCACCTTGCCTCATGTTAGATCAGGCAGGTCAAACTCGCGATGTCATGTGACATCGCGCGACGTATTGCGACTTTTCCCCCATTGCCGGCAATGGGGTGGGCGTGGTTTCAGTATGATGCATCCGGCCCATGGGCCGGCAGTTTGACATGCCTGTGTTAGATCATAGCTAGAATTAAAATTGTAAGCCACCTGGCTGAGATGGGCAGCTACAGAAATGGAATAAATGAATGAAAGAGAGAGAGAGAGAGAGAGAGGAGACAGAGAGAGAGAAAGAGAAAAAGAAAAGAAAGAAAAAGAAAGAAAGAAAGAAAGAAAAGAGAAAGAAAGAAAGAAAGAAAGAAAGAAAGAAAGAAAGAAAGAAAGAAAGAAAGAAAGAAAGAAAGAAAGAAAGAAAGAAAGAATTTGCTTAAGTCTAGATTAGGAATAAGTAAGGCTAGAAGGAAGCTACTTTTAATTACGAAGCTTTGGACAAGGTGTTCATGAGCACCTAAGTCCTTAGGTCACATATCAGAACAGCCTCAGATAGAAATTTGGCCTGATGTTGCAAATGTGAACACTTTTTTGCGCATGATGTGAAGCCTTTTAACTGAAGGTGCCAGTGAAAGAAAAACAGGAGCTTTTGTAAGCAAAGCACGATCTCCATTCCTGAACTCTAATCCATGATTGGTTGTCCCCAGACAGGAAAATCTTCAAACCGGTCAACATATGCCGAAAAACTGTTTTCCCTCTTTAAGCCACAAGCTTGAGTAGGCAAGCAGGTTATCTGGCAGCCTGTTTTATTTTAAAATACAGTATAGCATCCCAGTGTGTTCAAGTAGATTATGTCTTTGGGAACAGAAGTGATTCCATGTCATGAATCCCAGTTATTCAGCTGACAAGCTGCTAACCTTTTATTCTCCCATCAATAACTCTGGTAGCCCTGATAGTGTTTTGTCTTCCCTGAAAGTCTGATTAATTGTTCCTAACATGCTCCACCAAGCAGTAAGAAGAAATACTGGCCATTTCTTTCTAAAGTTGAGACAAATTGATGCAGCAAAGCCTGAGATCAAGAGTTATGTGCTTTAAGTTCAGAATAACTTTTCCAGCAGTCTTGTTCTGAGCTGCATCCTCATATCCAGGTACAGGAGGGAGATTGAAACATTTTTTTTTAGAACAAACATATTGCATAGTAATGAGAGTAAGTTAATATAAAGCTTGTAGAGTCAACTTGGTCTCAGGGTGAGCATATGATCTGTGCTGGCACCTTGTTTCCTTAAAACCAGGTTCCATGTTGTATTGATAACCTTAAATGCCAGCATCTGAATGGACCAAGGTGGGTCCATGACTACCAACTAGTTCTGCTACTGGTTTGGCACTTCTGCTTCCCTATCTCCACTCTAGCAGGGCAAGAGGGGGATGTCAGAAAGGGACAAGGCTTGCAGATAATGCCATGTGATCTGTCATTTGCCTTTTATCTCTCGACAGATAAAAGAAAAAAGCAACCTTAGAAAATGTGTTGCTAAGCTTTCCCACAAACTTGAATGGATGCATCCTATATAAACAGAACAGGGAACTTGATGCGATGACTCTCAACATCCCTTATCACTGGCCATGCTGATGAATATTTCTGGGAATTTTAGCTCGGCAACATCTAGAGAATTGCATGTGCCACCTCCTGCAAGAGAGGGAGCCAATTATAATTCTTAGGGATCCAAAATGGTCCCACTCACTTACGAGCGGAATTACTAGCAGGCTTGGGAGAACTCAAAGGCTTGCACAGATGCCAGCGACTTGAAAAGAGACACACCTCTAAGGAGGGGAGAAGAAAGTAAATGGATGAAATATTAGATGAGGGTGGGGGAAAGTTAAAAGGGGAATGCAAGACAATATTTTGAGAAAGAGTTTGGCTAGCTAGGTAGATACTTGGAATACCTAGTCATGGGTTCTGCCGGTTCCATCAAATAATTACAAACAAGGTCCACTTGTTCCTCTTTAAAAGATGGCTCTCAATCCCTTTTTGTAATCCTAAATCACAACTCTTCAGCAGACGAAGGAGGAAGAATGAAAAGAGCGGTGGAAATCAGGGCTCTGGCAGGAAGCCTTTTTGTGACATGGCACAGCCAATATGGGCCCTGTGAGCAAGTGTTTGGGCAAGAGAATGAGCTGTCGGGAAGGATAGGGAGAGAAGATCTGATGGCCTCGCAGCAGGATGGGGGAAGTAAATGTGTACCACTTAGGCCAGGGGTGTCAAACTGCTGGCCCGCAGGCCGGATGCATCATGCTGAAACCGCATTGCCGGCAATGGAAAAAAAGTCACGCTACGTCGCGACACGTCACGTGATGTTGCAAATTTGACACCCCTGGCTTAGGCTAAGTGCCAGTTGTCAGGTTTTGATCTGAAAGTTCCAAGGCAGCAGAACAGAAATGAACCACACCATTTCACACTTTCAAACATGAGTCGTTCTTTGTTCTTGTTGGAAACTGTGAATCCCAGTTCTGGGATGCCATTACAACAGTGTTCTTAATCTGAAATTGACTCCTGGGAAGTGGTCATTGCCTTCATTCAGGATGTTTGTTTGACTTCCCTGCTTAGCCTAACTAAGATCCTGGGATTTTCTGATGGTCTACTTAACCAAATGTAACCAGGCCTGGCCCTGCCTAGTTTTTTCAGATTAGCCTAGGTCATCTTAGTAGAGAGCAAAAGAAAAATTAAAGCATCCTGTTGTGGCTAATGGCAACGGTCTTCAGGTCCTTAGGTCACAAGTGTTGACATTCTCCCTTAAGTTAAATTTATAAGCAAATAAGCAAACAGATGAAATAGCTGTGCTGGCAATTGCTAATATATTTCTAGGTGGGGATTTTATTTTTTTTAAAAAAATTATGTATATCTTGCCTCTCCTCCCCAGAATATATCACTTTTTTTTCCTTTTTACAACCTTTTTGGTTCTCATAATTGAAGCCATAAATTGTAATCTTCAACACTGTAATTCTTGAAAACACAAAACATGCTAAGGCAAGATATAATGCAACAAATGAAGTCAGTCACTGTATTTCTCTCTCTCTCTCTCTCTCTCTCTCTCTCTCTCTCTCTCTCTCTCTCTCTCTCTCTCTCTCTCTGTATGTCTTTTGTGTGTGTGTATGTGTGTAAAACAGTTTTTCGATATCCTTTAACAGAACTGCATATCACAAGGTTTACCAATGTAGTTTGTCGCACTCAGTTCCCTGGGTATTTCTGAGGATTCTAGGTGGAACAGAAGGTAATTCTTGAAATAGAATGAAAATGGGTTGAAATGTTGGAGAGGGGAAAGGTTATGTGTAACTGCTGAGCAGGACTGCAGGTTAACAGGCAGCAAATGTAGGCGGTGGTATTCAGATAGGTTGGCCTTTCTTAAGCAAGCCCCACAAATTATTAGGAAACGACAGCTGTCCATGGTGCTGAACAATTTGCTAGTTTTCCACTCGTCTTGAAGTTGCATCTAGAGCTAGATATCATTAAACTCTGAGATGATTGTGGTTACCTTATATTGTTATTGCAGAAATTAATTTTTTAAAAATAAAAGACTCATCTGATCCTAAATTCTTACCTTCCTAAACAGGGCAGCATTTCCACTTCCCACATGAAAAAATAAGCCTAGTTCACACACCTGAGTACGTTTAGGTTAGAGTTTTGCCGCAATAAAAATACAATACAAATATAACTATGAAGGTATCCAGGAACTTCATTATGACAGTGTTGAGGTTTCAAGACTGAGAATATCCCTCATGCGATCAGACAATCCTGCTTAATTAAGTTGCCTTTGGTCATAATTTGAATTATTGATGACCCTTTCATTGCCCTAAATGACTTGTATCTAGGATATTTAAAATGCAGCCTTCTTGCACACCAACCTCTTGCTTTGCCTTGAATCTGGAGAAGAACCCCAGTCTGATTAACCTAGGCTCTTGAATAGTTATGAAAAAAAATGGAACTTCAGTAGATGTGTGTAGATTTCCCTATGTTGTCTTTAGCTGGCTTCTTCTGATATTCATTCTGCTACCACAGGGGTCTTCAAACTTGGCCCTTTTATGACTTGTGGACTTATTCCTCAGCCAGGCACATGCCTGGCTGAGGAATTCTGGGAGCTGAAGTCCACAAGTCATAAAAGGGCCAAGTTTGAAGACCCCTGTGCTACCACAACCCTGCCAGTGTGAGGTCATGGTTGGTTTTATATATAGATATCTGAAACAAAACACCTATAACTTACTTGATTTATTTATAGTATTTCTATCCGCCATCTTCATGCAGATTCCTGGCAGTACGTATCAACTATGCCCTGATAGACTGGAGATTAGGACTCCAAATTTCTGGCAGTGCTATGCCTGAAATTTTTCTCTGGCAGGCTAAAGACTTTTTCACAATTCTAAGTGATGTTGAAAAGCTCATCGGCTAATATTTTTGTCTGACCATGTAGATTCTTCCTATGTTTATTATTTTACATTCAGGTTTTATGGTGATATTGTGATTTTTTTTGACTTAGTGGGAAAACCCTCCAGAAGGATACATCAGCATGAGAGCAGTATGCTAGAGAAAGAGAGATGGTACTCAGTATTCTTCTTTTTAATGATCAGCCCCCTAGAAGAAATGCATTGACCAGAATCAGGCTCTTAATATGTCATGTAAAAGCGGGGGGGGGGGGGGAATTCAGCGCTGATTGTCTACTTCAGTGCTCGCTGCAAATGCAAGAAACACATCTCACTTGTTCAGTGAGTTTTGCCCCTTTTTACAACCTTTCTTACCGCAGTTGTTAAACGAAACACTGCAGGTGTTTAAGTTAATAACATGTTAATTAACTGAATCTGCCCCCTCCCCAATTGACTTTGCGTATTACCAGTAGCATAAACCAGGAGGGGTCTGATGGCCTCCTTTTAGACTTACACGTTAAAAGGCATTAACTTTTCTGAGATATTTTAAAATATTATGAGATATTTTAAAGAAATAAAATATTTTTATTTAATTTTGATATAACATTTATTAGTGTGAAAAGATGCTAATCGACCAGATACAGGTAATACTTGACTTACAATAGTTCATTTAGTGACTGTTCGAAGTTACAGTGGTACCAAAAAAAAGTGACTTAGGCCCGTTTTTCACACTTACAACCGTTGCAACATCCCCGTGGTCTTGTGATCAAAGTTCAGACGCCTGGATCAAGGCTTTTCAACCAGTGGTACGGGTACCACCTGTGGTACATTGGCACCTGGCAGGTGGTATGCGACCATCCTAGAAAAGTGGTAGCGGGGGAGGGGAATGAGCTGAACCAGTGGCAGCACCGCACAAGCCTGAGCGAGAGATGGCTGGAGCTGCAGGGCTGTCAGGGCTCAGCGGAAGCGCCAGGATCAGTGCCACTTTCCAGCTGATCGGTGCTTCGGGGCTGTCAGGGCTCAGTGGAAGTGCCAGGATCAGCGCCAGGCTCCAGCTGGAGCTCGGCGCTGATCCTGGCGCTTCTGCTGAGCCCAGAAGCGCCGATCAGCTGGAATGTTGCAGCATCTCCAGGGTCTTGTGATTTACATTCAGATGCTTGGCAACTGATTCATATTTATGACGGTCACAGTGTCCCAGGGTCATGTGAAGTGACCAAAACCTGCTGCAACCACCCAGCAGACGGGGGGAATAAAAACCAAATACCCCCCCACCCCACCTCCGGTGCCAATCCTCAACAGAAATGCTCACAACAATGGAAACCTCGGACAGGAGGAAGAGCACCACCGGGCGGGCAGGCAGGTGTGGCTTGGGGGGCACTTTTTTCAGTGCCATTGTAACTTCGAACAGTCACTAAGCGAACTGTTGTAAGTCGAGGACTACCTGTACTTCATCATTTTCCTTTTTTTTGTTTTTTTTGGTCATCAAGTTTTTGACACCTTGCTAGGCGACTGGTGGTACTCGGATGTTGCCATATCCTAAAAGTGGTACAATCTGTGAAAAGGTTGAAAAGCCCTGGCCAGGATAACTGACTCATATTTATGACGGTTACAGTATCCCGGGGTCATGGGATCACCTTTTGTGACTTTCTGACAAGCAAAGTCAATGGGGAAGCCAGATTCAGTTAACCACCATGTTACTAACTTAAACACCTGCAGTGTTTCATTTAACAGTTGTGGCAACAAAGGTTGTAAAAGGGGGCAAAGCTCACTTAACAAATGTCTCACTTAGCCACAGAAATTTGGGGCTCAATTGTGGTCGTACGTCGAGGACTACTTCTGTTTGGTATCATAAACTAACATGGCTCTTTTCCTTCGATGTTTAAATAGCATATCATTCTTTTCAGATGCTCAAAAGACCTGATCATGGCTACTGGGAGTTTAGCAGCAAATACATTTATCAACATTCATCATCATCATCATCATCATCATCATCATCATCATCTCCAAAACGTTTTTTTTTTTAAAAAAAAAAAACAGTCATAAAATAGATTTGAACATGATTGTCTGGAAAGATGGAATAGAGGTAGATAAAGCTGATTTGTGCATTACTTTCCTCCTCCTGATTTAAATTTCTTACTTTGAGAGAGAAAAGCAAGTCCTGTATTTTCCACCTGTCCTCCTGGGAAAACAGATGTGTCCCATGCTCTAACATATTTCATTTTTTTTTCCCCAAAGGTGGAAAAATTTGCCAAATACTTGGATCCAAATGATCTGGGCAAGATCAGCTTCAAAGATTTCTGTCATGGAGTGTTTGCCATCAAAGGTAGACATAATTTTTACAATTATTCTTTCAGAATTTATGATTTATCAAGAATTGTGGTTGTATTGAACATGGGAGTGACAAAAAGAATTATATTAAGAAATTTTAAAAAATGATATATTCCACAACACAGTCCTTTCAGCACTTCCAAAAAGGTTCTACACTCATTTGCACTCTTCAGGTGACCCTGAGTACACAGATAAACCTCCAAGTGGAGTGCTAACAACCAGATAACTGCAAGGAATATAGATCCTTCTATTCCCCACCATTTGGTCAGAACTGAAAAAGCTTCTTGGATGAGAAGAGAAATGTTTTCAAAGAAAAAACAAAGAAAGTCCAGTTGCCTTTTAGAAAAAGCACCTTTGGGAAAACTGGATGACTGAGAATCTCCATAGACGTGAAACTCAAGAATGGTTTCTCCCACTGGGTAAACACATCTAGTTGTGCTATTACTGCTATCAGGAAAGAAAGAAATGGTGAGATTCTTCAGGACAGTTAAAGATTAAGACATAAGCTGACCATCCCATTGTTCTTCAGTGTCTTCTTAATGCTTATTTCCTACCTATCCTGTTATGTAAGATGGTCTGAGAAAAAATCTGATGTGGTAAATTCCTTGATCCAGAGGGAACCTGAATCTGGGTTTTTCTACTCCTTGTCTAACAGCCCTATACTACATCGACTATTATTATTACAGGAGTTCAATCACCTGCGCTCTGCCTGATGCCAAAAACGATCTGTTCGAGTTTGCACAGCAAACACACAGAAATAAATCTAGATTGCACCCCTTTCTCCTGTACCTAAAGAAGAATCTTTTCTGATCCCTGCAAAGTGATTTGGCATTTTAGTGGACACAGTCAGTGGAACCTGAAAGTCAGCATCCAGGGTTCAGAGTGAAACTTGGCACCCTTATTCACAGCTCTTGTTCTAAATGTTGTTGTTGTTACCGTATTTGCTTGGTTTGTTTTATTTTGCTAGAGAGAGGAGTAAGCAATAATCTTGCAAGGGGCAGGAGACTGCTGCACGTGAACTATTCAATGTTTTAGTACAGGAACTAGGACAAAAATTCACTGCATCTGATGAATAAAGCTGATTTCTTAAAAAAAAAAAAAAAAAAGATGCATATGCCGAGAGATGAAAAAATAAATGAAAATTCTGCAGTAATTTTGTTTTTGGCATGGAATCAAATACACATCAATATTGTATATACAGTAGTGGCCAAAATTGTGGAAAACTTTTGGGAAAAGTGTATTTTTGAGGTTTGATGCCTAATAACACCACTTTATTTTGGAGTAGTACCATAAAATTATATATCAATGGAAAGATAACTTAATCAAGAATGTAATGCAACGTAGTTTGTTCAATTATCTGTACTGTATTCTATGAAAAGTTATAGCCAAATAACCAGAAAAAGAAAGCACAACTTGCTTAGGTTGATATCAGGTAGCTTTCCTTCATCTGATTGTAGCCAATGAGCATGAGTGTTTAGAGAGCCAATCAGGTGTCATCTTGTTTTGGCAATGAGCCAATCAGATCACAGTAGGATTCAGTTATTGATGTCATGTATTGAAGCTGAGAGGAGGACATTTGTCAGTGTGTTATGTGATCGCTATCAAGTTGGTTGGGTTTTTTTTCCTTTCATTTAGTGAGCTTGTAAAAACGTAACAAAATTAAAGTAAGGGTGCAAAGAGTTGACTGGTTGCCCAGAAAGCGATGTAAAATAGTATTATTAAGTGAACAAGGCTACAGTTATAAAGAAATTAGAAGAAAAATTGGTGGAAACTTAACCAAAGGCGACATTTCTACTGTACACTTTTCCCAAAAGGTTTCCACAATTTTGGCCACTACTGTACATCTGATATAACAGGGGTCTTCAAACTTGGCCCTTTTATGACTTGTGGACTTCAACTCCCAGAATTCCTCAGCCAGCCATGCTGGCTGAGGAATTCTGGGAGTTGAAGTCCACAAGTCATAAAAGGGCCAAGTTTGAAGACCCCTGTGAGATAATGTTTGGTTCTGAAGACCTTGAAGGAGGGTTGGATGGGAAATAACTAAGCCTACAACTTCTTTGTTCTAATAGGCAACATTTTTCATGCTTACTGTTAAGATAACTCCACACTGGAGTTATGTACACTGTAGCATAATTATTTTTCCTCTGTTTCATGCAGCTTTCATATCCTCTTTCCTGGCACTTGCTTTCCATTCATTCACAGGGAGTCCTCGACTCTCAGCCATAACTGGGCCGAGAATTTCAGTTGCTAAGGGACGCGGTCGTTAAGTGAGTTATCTCATGACCTGATTCTATGACCGTTTTTCCATGGTCCTTAATTGAATTGCATGGTTGTTAAGTGAATCACATGGCCGTTGAACGAATCTGGCTTCCTCAATTGGTTCTGCTTGTCAGAAGCCCGTTGAGAAGATCGCAAGTGGGATCATGTGACTATAAGACACTGCAACTCACTGTAAATGGGAGCTGGTTGCCGAGCACCTGAGTTGTGATCATGTGACCATAAGGAGTGGTGTAATAATTGTTACTTTGAGAATGGGTCACAAGTCACTTTTTCTTGAGGCCGTTGTAATTTTGAACCATCATGAAATGAACAGTTGTAAGTCAAGGAACCACCTGCAATTGGGATTTTAATTTTCTGATTTCTTTTCATATGCAGTTGTACTCTTGCTGTCATTTCATCCTTATTCACAGCTGTGTTTCTTCAGGGTTCATTTTTTCCCCAAGACCCAGAGCTGACCCAATCAGAAAATTGTCTGTCTCACGCTCACAACCTTTTAACACTCGTGTATGTTTCACTGATTGCCCCAGTGCTTCGTCATAAACAATCAGAGGGCTCCTGCTTTTTGATTAATTCCCTTGCCATTCGTCCATATAGACTTATTCTTAAGCTACATATTTGAAATAACCAACCTTTTCCTAAGTAGATACTCAGCAACCTCTGAGCACCCCCTTCTGATTGATTCTTGGGCCTCAAAATGGCCCAGGCTCTTTTTCTATACTTGTATATCTTGCTCACACCAACGCATTCATTCATATATCACAACTCCTCATCCCCACCTCTGGATTGCATTTGTTCAGAATGTTGCACATTTTCCCTCCAAACTCATCCTTGAATCTTCCATTATCACTATGTAATGGGCTACTATAATAGGCAGCGAGGGGCCACGATGGCTCAGCGGTTAAAGACGCTGAGCTTGTCAACTGGAAAGCTAACAGCCTGGGTTCGAGACCCGAGCTCCATGTGAGGGGGTGAGCGCCCGTTACTTGCCCAAGCTCCTGCCCACCTAGCAGTTCGAAAGCATGCAAATGCGAGTAGATAAATAGGTACCACTTTGGTGGGTGTGCCTTTGGTATGTAGTCATGCTGGCCACATGACTGTGGAAGCGTTTTTGGACAATGCTGGTTCCCTCGGCTAAGAAGCACCACCCTGTAGAGTCATACACGACTGGACAGGGGAAACCTTTACCTTTACTTTCACCTAACAGGCAGCTAGTGCCAACCTATGAATTTCGACTTTCATATACACCCGCAAGAATGTACGTGGTACCAATTCATACTTCATGGCATATATTTTAGCTGTTTTATTCGTAATTCAACCTACGTCTACACTTCTGCATAGGTATTCATCAACTTCATTTTGCAAGGTCAGACTATCTTTATTCAAATTATATCCTTGCCTTTCATAAATGTACAATATATCTATTTTCCATTTTTTGCATATAGTTAATTAGTTCGTGTCTGAACCGCTTGATCCTTTTACATTCCAAGTCAGAGACTTCTGTACACTTTGGCCATCAGCAGATAGGTCCACAGATACTAAATTCTGTATCCCATCATGCCAGCTTTCTAATAAGAGAAGGAAAGAGTAGACAAGGTTACTGGTAGT
Organism: Azemiops feae; assembly: GCA_023970755.1. NCBI lineage: Eukaryota > Metazoa > Chordata > Lepidosauria > Squamata > Viperidae > Azemiops > Azemiops feae. The sequence continues at coordinate 343,230 of JALGBA010000340.1, read as the reverse complement.
ACCCAAGCCATATGCCACATTCCCTGATAATGAGTCAGGTTTGGCTCTTTTGGCCAGGATGCAACAAGGGCAACCATAGCCAGCTTAACTTCAAGGGAGATGGGCAATTAAAACATATGAAATATAAATAAGTAAGTAAATAAACAACCCAAGGATGCTTATGTTATCTATTCTAAGGCTCTGCAATCTAGCAATAAAATTCCAAGCCAAGACATTGCTACATGTACCTAGCACAATAAAGAGATAATGCAGTCTCCTAACATACTCAGACTACTCTGAAGAATTTACCAAACGAGTAACTTATCTCCCAATTTCACTGTCACCCTGCCTTTGGGTTTCCTTAGACAAGTGCAGTACAAAACAATAAAGCTTTCCCCCTCTAGTGGCCAAGTTTATCTTCTGTCCTCCTATGAAGGGAAAGAACAGTTACGATTTTTTAAATGATAAATTTGCTGACTGGGAAAGGTAGTTTGCAAATGTTGGCCTCTCTTTCTCTTTCCTTTGAAACTCCTTCCCTATAATCTGAGATTCAGAAAGTCGAATGAATGAATGAATGAATGAATGAATGAATGAATGAATGAATGAATGAATGTTCCTTCCCCACAGCTTCTGATTCCTCAACTGGATAAACCTAAGTATTTTAGTACAGGTAGTCCTCAACTTACACTAGTTTGTTTAGTGACCATTCAAAGTTACAACGGCACTGGAAAAAGTGAGCTATGACCAGTATTCACACTTAGGGCCTTGCAGCATCCCCATGATCACGTGATCAAACTTCAGCTGCTTGGCAACTGGTTTATATTTATGACAGCTGCAGTGTCCCGGGGTCATGTGATCCCCTTTTGCGACCTTCTGACAAGCAAAGTCAGTGAAGAAAGCCGTGTTTGCTTAGTAGCCGTGTTACTAACTTAACAAATGCAGGGATTCACTTAACAATTGTGGAAAGAAAAGTTGTAAAATGGGGCAAAATTCACTTAACAACAGAACCGTTGGGCTTAATTGTGGTCGTAAGCCGAGGACTACCTATATAAGTGAATTTCTTTCCTTCCTACAGTTGTATAATCACATATTCCAAGAATCATTCCCATATTGTAGGGAAGCAAGTCTAGGTGTGCAGTCAGGTGTGATCCTGGCAGGAAGTTGCAGGCAATCTTGCCTCTTTAGCAGTATACTGGGGTGGCAAAGTTAGCTACCTCTCCTGTTATGTTTTATTTATATAATAATCATTTATTAACTGCTAATCATCTTGTGCCAAGTATTCAGGCATGTATTTTATTTATCTTCCACCCTTCCCTTGAAGAAGTTGGCATGTTTGCCTTTCCTCAACGAAACCTGTTAGACATATATGCAATAATAGATATACAAAAGTGACTTAGTGTAGTGGCGACTTAAGTCTTGCTCACGGAATGAGAGCGGCTGGTCATTTCATGACTTGGATAGAGAGCCAGGTCAAAGAGTGACGAGTGTTTCTTCAATGCAGATTTTAAATCCAGTAAATTGTAGACTTAGATTCTTCCAAAACATTTCTCAAAACCACAGGGGATTTGATGATTTAATAAAATGCAAATTGAGATATCAATAGATGTTTTAACTGAATACATTGCCATTTGGCAGTTTTTTTAACAATCCAGACTCTTCTTGCATTAAATCAAAATGTTTCAGAGGAATGATTAATAATTTGTTGGTCTAGAGTATTGATACAACATTCTGTCCAGGATCTCACAAAAAAAGGCATTTATTTGCGATTTTAAAGTCACCAGAATATCACACCCATTAATCTAGCAGGCAACATCTCTGACTGGCTGGAGAATTCTGGGAATTGAAGTCCACACTTCTTAAAGTTGCTAAGGTTGAGGAACACTGCTCTATATCCTCCAACTATCCCCTTGAACCAGCTTCTCCTTCAGTATGTTCTGATAGCTTTCCATGATGACTGTTGCTATCTATAGGTCCACCATCTGCTCATTGTCTCTTTTGCTACGGCCAAAGGACCAAGCTCTATGCAACAGGGCAGATATAGGCATTTGCTTCATTCATTCACTGTGCTTGAAACAGTTTTCTCCTTGCTGATGGCAGAAATGAATCAGGCCTGGTATTTTTCATATACAGAACAGACTTTATGTGCACAGAGTATACCTTTGGATAAACTATTCATATCTGTTCAAGTTCATTGGATTTGGCCTGTAGGCAAATACTTGGGAGAAGAAAAAATAAACATGAAATTGCCTGAAGACAGGGAACAAAGGATGCTGGCAAATGTTTAATCCCCTGCAAGCAAGAAACAAATTCATTATGAAATTGGCATCCATCTGTTCTCACATCTTTGATCTCCCAGGTCAAAGTTTTATTACACAATTAAACATTCCATCAGAACCTTCTAATTGACTGTATGGTTGTTTTTCAATTATGCTAGCTAACATTTATTATTAGAAAATTTACAATGGAAGCAAATACAGGAAAACCCTGAGAGAAATGAAACGTGGAATACATTTCAGAATAACAGAGCTGGAAGGGGCCTGGGAGGTCTTCTAGTCCAACCCCCTGCTCAAGCAGGAGACCTATATCATTCCCACAAGTGACGGTTCAGTCTCTTCTTAAAAGCCTCCAGTGATGGAGCACCCACGATTTCTGAGGGCAAGCTGTTCCACTGGTTAATTGTTCACACTGTTTATATATAAATTATAATTCTATAATTCTATATATATATAATTCTATATAAATTATAATTTATATGTGTAAATTATAATATACCTATTATATTAATATTTAGTTATTTGCTGTTCAATGCAGATAGTCCTTGACTTACGACGACAATGGGGACCAGAATTTCCATTGGAAAGCAAGGGGGTTGTTAAGTGGGTCGTGCTCAATTTTATGACTTTTTTGCCACAGTTAAGCAAATCAGTGCAGTTGTTAAATGAATCAGTGATCATTCAGCAAATTCTGGCTTTCTCCATTGATTTGGCTTGTGGGAGGTTGGCTGGGAAGGCTGCAAATGGCGATCACATGACCCCAGGATGCTGTAACCATCGCAAATATATGCCGGTTGCCTGGCCCCCAAATTCTGATCTTGTGACCACGGAGATGCTGCAATGGTTGTAAGTGTCTCGCAAGTCACTTTTTCCAGTGCTGTTGTAACTTGTGATGGTTGCTAAAGGAATCATGGTAAGTCAAGAACTACAATGGAGTGCTTGCCATCGAAAAGAGTGAAGCTGAAACCATTATTTGTCTTTTCAGGGATGTGATACAGAAAAGCATTCCAGGACAGAAATTTGTCATTAGGTTTTCTGTTTTTCTTTTTTAAAAAGAACACATTGGGTCCTTATGAATGCACTGGTGCACATCTGAACTGGAATTTCTTCATGCACGTCTTCCCCGTGCCCCAAAGCTGTAGAATAATCCTCCTCCTCCTCCTCCTCCTCCTCCTCCTCCTCCTCCTCCTCCTCCTCCTCTCATGCTAGACATAAGTAGTAATGTGCATATAGACATTTGACAATATACTCAGATAGGCTAAAACATTTCTTGCCTAATGGTGATGCATTAACTTCCCACATTGGCATTTTCTAGGCTGCCAGCCAAGCTTAGGAAAACATATGTATCCCCGTCTGGGACTAGCCTGGGCCACGGCTGCTTTTCATTTGCACTGTGCTTGTCTACATGGACCCAGCAAGGTATCTGTCAAATAGAAAAACAGCTGAAGATATGATGATCATGGACAGCTTACTTTGCTCAACAGATACAACTTGACATAACTGACTCGGATAACGCAATAAAACCTCCATGTTGGCAAGAGGACTGCCAATGAGCATTTGTTCCAGAATAGCAAGATAAGCTTTTTGCCTTTCTTTCTGTCAAATGCCCATCTCATGTGCAGATGGGCAACTGCTTTAGGGAACAACCTGCTGAAGCAAAATAATGTTTGGTCTGATCCAGATTATTTCTTCATCTAAAAACTAAGCCGCTAGCAGCTTCGAGATTGTTGGAGAAATGGGTACCACTGATCTCCCAAGAACAGCTGAACAGCTACAGGAAAAGAGTGCTAGGTCAAGCAGGCGTTCTGTAAAACAAAGAAAGTAAGCAAGCAAACAAATAAAAAAGACACAGGCATTTGTACCTCTCTATTACAGAATTTCCGGTACCATCCAGAGAGCTTAGATAGATAGATAGATAGATAGATAGATAGATAGATAGATAGATAGATAGATAGATAGATAGATAGATAGATAGATAGATAGATAGATAGATAGATGGATGGATGGATGGATGGATGGATGGATGGATGGATGGATGGATGGATGGATGGATGGATGGATGGATGGATGGATGGATGGATGGATGGACGGACATAGACATAGACATAGACATAGACATAGACATAGACATAGACATAGACATAGATAGATGAGATAATTATTTATTAGATTTTTATCCCTCCTTTATTATTTTATAAGAAGCTCAGGGGTGCAAAAGTACATAATACTCTTTCCTCCTGTTTTCCCTAAAACAACAACCCTGTGAGGTGGGTTGGGTTGAGAGAAGGTGCCCAAAGTCACCCAGCCAGTTTTCATGCTTAAAGTGGGACTAGAATTCACCACCTCCTGGTTTCTAGGCCAGCACCTTAACCACTAGACCAGGGGTAGGCAACCTTGGCTCTTTTATGACTGGTGGACTTCAACTCCCAGAATTCCTGAGCCAGCCACGCTGAGGGAAAAGGGAGAGGTTTCCAAGTTTCCAAGCCAAGGTTGCCTACCCCTGCACTAGACCAAACTGGCTCTATAGGCAAAGAACTATGCTGGATGGGGATCATGGGCATTCAGCCAAGCTGGAGGAAACTCGTGAAGGAGAAACAAATGTTCAAGTACACATTATTTATTTTTCTTCCCTGGAAGGGGATGCATGGAAATTAAACCACCATAAAACTTTTGGACACTTGAATTGCTTTATTATTGCCGCATGGTTACTTTAATATCTTATGCAAAGGAGAGTTTGACTTATGGCTGGGATTATTCTAGCAATGATGAATTATAACAATGGACACACTCCATTTATTCTGTTTACATATGTTATTAGATGCTATGTACTTGGTTTTTTTTTCTTTTTTCTGATCGCTCCCATTAATAAACATGCCTCCTTTCCCCCATCCTCCCTTGCAGCGAGCGTGGCAGCTTATACCAAGCTCACTTGTGCTTTAAAGACTCTCCTGAGATGCAATGGCAGGAGACAGCTGTGTGACTAATGAGCTTTTGTTGTTAACATCTAAAGGGTATAAACAGAAAAATAAATTACCTCCTGCCACAGAAGCACAGGAAATCTACTGTAAAGAAGAAGTAAAAAACAAAGAGCGAGGAGAACCATCATTCAATTTGTAACGATAATTTCCACGCAGCACAAAGAGCCCGTGCTTGTAGAACTAATTTAATACTCACCAGATTATACACGTGGAGGCTTTTCCCTAATAGGGTCTTATACCACATTTCCGATATTTTACCCAGTTCAGAGTTCATCAGGCTTTGAATGTCAAAGGGACTTGAACTGCTAGCACATACCGTGGTAGAAACAGGGACCCGCAACCTGTTTTTCCATTGGGTCCACGCAAGTGGTGGGGTTCAGCCGGTTCGTACCACTTCGGCAGAACCGGTAGCTAATTTTTTGTTGCCCAGGCCCAGAACGGACTTCCGGAAGTGGCATCCACACAGAGAACCGGTTGTTCACTTATTTGAATCCTACCACTGGGTCCATGTGATGTTGCTTTAATCTCATTCCTAGCCTATGAGTAAGATAGACGTAAGTCATCTTTCTCTGGACAGGTGTTAAAGTAATTTTCCCTCCTTTATCTGTACTGCATCCAACGGCAGTCCCAGTTAAACTTTGCCATCCTTTGTGTCAGAGGTGAAGTTAGGTGACCAGTCTGTTTCAGTGCCATGTGAATACACTAGCTTCCTCCAGTCAGTCTTGTTTGTTGCATTTCTGCTGCTATGTAAAAAAAGAAAGAAAGAAAAAAGCACACATTGTGTATGAACTGCAAAAGAAACTACTTATAAAGGCTTGAAATGGCATAATAGCGGAATATTGGGACCTCTTTCTGTCCCTTCATTCGCATTACAGGTAGTCCTCAACTTACGACCACAATTGAGCCCAACATTTCTGTTGCTAAGCGAAACATTTGTTAAGTGAGTTTTGCCCCATTTTACGGCCTTTCTTGCCACAGCTGTCAAGTGAATCACTGTAGGTGTGAAATTAGTAACATGGTGGTTAAGTGACTCTGGCTTCCCTGTTGCTTGTCAGACGGCCGCAAAAGGGGATCACATGACCCTGGGATCCTGCAACCGTTATAAATGTGAGTCAGTTGCCAAGTGTCTGAATTCTGATCATGTGACCCTAGGGATGCCGCAACGGTCATAAGTGTGAAAAATGGTCATAAGTCACTTTTTTCAGTGCTGTTTTAACTTTGAATGGTCACTAAACAAACTGTTGTAAGTCGAGAACTACCTGCACTTTCCAAATAGAACATGGAAAAATATAGACATAGGCAGGTGTTACCTGTTACCCATATAAAGAGCAATAGCAATAGCACTTAGACTTATATACCGCTTTGTAGAGCTTCGTAGCTCTTTCTAAGCGGTGTACAGAGTCAGCAATCTGGGTCCTCCTTTTACTGACCTCGGAAGGATGGAAGGCTGAGTCAACCTTGAGCCGGTCAGGATCGAACTTCTGGCAACAAGCAGAGTCAGCCTGCAATACTGCATTCTAACCACTGCGCCACCACGGAATGGTGTTGCAATGCAGTTAAAGAATGGAAAGGAATGCCCCCAATTTATGGCAGTTGAGTGCGCAGGGCTACGCTACAATGAAATCTCAAGAGAACAAGGGGCTTCTTTAAAGTGGTGCTGCCAGTCTAGCAAACGTGCCCCCTGTGCTCTCTGGAGAACCATTTCTGTTTTGAAACTGAACAGCTGCCCATTGCTATTTAGAAGACAGCCAATATAGTGGTTAAGGCACCAGGCTAGAAACCAGGAGACGGTGAGTTCAAGTTCCACCTTAGACATGAAAGCCAGCTGGATGACCTTGGGCCAGTCACTCTCTCTCAGCTCAGTACAGTTGTATTTGTTGTTGTGGGGAATATAGGAGGAGGAAGGGATGTTAGTTATATTCACTGCCTTGAATTACTTATCAAATAATAATGCTGGGCTAAAAATCTAATAACATTAATAAATAAATCACTACTCCAGAGTTATTGTTCCGTAAAAACTCCATTGATCAAAGTCTTTTAAACTGTTTCCTTTCTAGGGGGCTTTGCTGTAAGTTTCCCCCCCTCCCCGCCACTCATTTTGTTCTTTCTGTAGGGAGAACTAGTCATTATTTACTTTTCCTGACATCTCTATTCTGATTTTTTTTTTAAAGTCCTTACCTACTTTGCAAGCGGCAATAACAGGACATGATGTTATAAACAAATATATGTGCTGCTGCCTAGGGGGGGAAATAGATTGAAAAACATTGCAATGTAATAGCAGTTTCATTCCTGCACCTTCCCCATTTTATTAGTTCTCCTGGAGAAAGAATTTCACATTTTACACAACAGAAATGTTACTTGCTGTTTTTAAAATAACCTGCCCTTTTTATGCCCTTTTTACTGCTCTGTATGAAAACAAAATTATTTTTCTTTCGGAGGGACCAGGGAATTAAGCAACTATATTTAACTTGAAACTGAGACATAGCCATTGGTTGTTTTTTTTAAAAAAAGGATGAAAGTTTATTTGAGTTTATTTGTAAAATGCTTTTTCTCTGGCAAACTGAGAAATAGCCAAAAGAGGTAGGTACCTCATAGAGCCAGCGGTGCTTCACTTCACATTACTGGTGGGTATTTTTTTATGAATTAGAAAAAAGTGGGACTTGTAAAACATTAAAAAAGTAATTTAGCAACAATATGTAGATAATCCTCGACTTATAGCCATTCATTTAGTGACTGTTCAAAGTTACATCACTGAAAAAAAGCGATTTATGATCATTTTTCACACAACCATCGCAGCATCCCCAAGACAAGTGGCCAAAATTCAGGCACTTGGCAACTGATTCATATTTATGACGGGATCACGGGATCATCTTTTGTGACCTTCAATGGGGGAGCCAGGTTCACTTAACAACCGTGTTACTAACTTAACAACTGCAGTGATTTGGTTAACAACTGTAACAAGAAAGGTCATAAAACGGGACAAAACTCACTCAACGGTCTCAGCAATAGAAATTTTTGGGCTCAATTGTGTTCATAAGTCAAGGACTTATGGGGGCCCTGGATTTTTAAAGGAACTATACTTTGTGTGATGGAGACTCCAGCATGAGATTAATTGAGCCTGAACAACATTAAACTCCCTCCCTCTTTTCATCCATTTTGTGATACTAACTAATCTACCTGTGAGATGAGATGCAGTACTAGAGACACCCCATGAAAATGGGACCTCTCTAGGCACTCTGTCTTTGTGTCTGCTTTGGTTTTCACCTCACTCAATCACATGAGCTGTAGGAAGATAAAATGGGGGGGGAAATAGCCAGGTGTCTTCACCGCTACACCAAAGTAGCTCTAGTAATACTAACTCTTGATAGTAGTATTCACTCCACTATTATACCTGATGTGTTCATTTTTTTAAAAAAATATTTTCTTAGACATACCAAGATGGAGTTTCTTTAAGAATTGATTTCTTTTTGTGGAATTTTTTAGTTCCACTTGCATTTTTAATAATATCATGGATTGTAATCCTAGAGAAGTTGAAAATGTTATCTTCAAAGAGATGTTGTTTGAAATGTGAATGTATCAGTAAAAGAGGGAATGAGAATTTAATGTAAAGAAGAAATGGAAGCATTTATGTACAAGCCAAACAATTCTTTGTGTTGCATCCTGAAACAAAATACAAAATAAAATATGACATCTTATTGGGCCCTTGCAGGAATTGCAATAATATATACAAATGTGCTGTATGGCTTCTGGAATTTGGGTAAAATTATTTTGCCCACATTCCCAGATTAAGAAATATTGATTAGATATTGTCCAAGGAATTTAAGACTTTGGATATTAAGCCCAATTAAAAGTTAAACCATCCATAAAATAATTTGAAGCAATATGGAGAATATATGTATCTATTAATTATGATTAGTATATCATTGCAAAGTATAGTTCTTTTAAAAATTCTGGTGAGTAGAGGAAATACAATACTCATGAATTTGATCAATGTCTATAAATATAGATAGCAAGAGCAACTGCAGAGAAACTGGATTTTAAATCAATATTGAAATTGTTATTAACCAAGCCATTCTAGTCCAGGGATGTCCAACCTTATGAACTTTAAAACTTGTGGACTTCAATTCCCAGAATTGGCTGGCTGTGGAATTCTGGGAGTTGAAGTTCACAAGTCTTAAAGTTGACAAGGTTGGACACTCCTGATCTGAATTATTATTCAGGGAAGCTCTTCCATTTTTCCTTCTGCTGTGTGATGGCTATAAACACAGGAAGGCGTCTTTCTTTTATTGGAACCCAAAGTATGGAACAGCTTGCCTCATGAGATTTGGTTATTTCATAGTTTAGAGATCAATTCAGATACCCATTTTACAAAATATTATAAGATTGCTTTATTTTTCCCCTTTCTTATTTATTTTAAAAACTGACTTATTTTTTTTTCTGTTTTATCATTATATAACCTTGTTGTCAACTGTACTGAAGATTTGTCTTAGAATGGAAAATATAGAATAAACACACATTTATTTATAAACCACACAGTGGGGATTTCACGTGTGAGGCACTTATCTTCTTTCATCTACTACACCTCCATGAAATAAGGCACTAATTTGTGTGCTATAGCTTCTTTAAAACTGCACCAAATCAAACATTGGCTTAGCGGGGGGAGGGGTGGGCTCAGTACAAACCAGCACCAGTACAAACCAGTACAAATCATGCTAGCCATGATTTGTCTTTGTTCTTCAAAGTGTTGTCTATCCAACTTATTCTAATGAGATTCGTAAAACATGTTCTATCTTATTTTTTTAGGCTGTGAAGAGTTACTGAAAGATGCTTTGTCTGTCGAAAGTCTCGGGCTTCGGCACTATGAGACGGAATATGTGGATTACTACTATCAGGTAAAAAAATGACTTTTTTTAATAAAGCCAAACCTCCTTCTAGTATTCTAGATTCTTTCTCCTACACTTTCCCCACTTTTATTCACATTATCAAATTGCAATTTGCTGAACATGGAATTCATAGCATGAAAACAAAGTCACTGCAAGACTGGATTGCTTGAAACTTGGGCAGCGTTTCAAAGGCCATGATTATTTGCAATTTCCAGTTTTTGCAGCTTATCCCATGTACCAGAAATATGAAGGCATATAGACCAAGACATGGGAAACATCTTGAACAACTGAATTTACAGAGCTGAACATTCTTTGTTGTTGGGTAGTCCTTTTAGAAATGCTAATGAATGTGCTGATTGAGAGATTTGTTAGGTTCAAAAGAAATGCTTTTGTTCTTTTGGCTGCAACACAAATGATTGATATGGAAAACATATTTGAAAGTTTGCCTTTTAAAAATTAGAGCAAAGCTGAATGTGCTTTTTTTTTTTTGACAACTAGAGATCCATAGAGCCAACTAGAAAGTCCTTAAAGAATAAGCATTTTTTTTATTGCTGTTACATGGTCTTAAACTAGCATGCCTTTTTTTTTCCCTTGGGTTGTTGAAAAAGAGCTTCTTTAGTAACGATTAATTAAATAATTTTGTCCTTTCATAGCATGCACATAGACAATGAAGAATTTCCAGGGAACCCTGTTTTTGCCAGGGGCCTATTTTTTAGATTCTCTTGCATTTTATCTCCAGTGAAAGTGTGACTCACGTATCTCATGCTGCTATTGGAGAATCTTGTGCTGTAGTGGTATGTTATACAGTAAGTTCCATTGACTAGGACAGGGGTGTCAAACTGCCAGCCCATGGGCCGGATGCATCATAGCAAAACCACGCCCACCCCATTGCCGGCAATGGCAAAAAGTCACAATATGTCGCGACACGTCATGTGACGTTGCGAGTTTGACACCCCTGGACTAGGATATTGGCTTGTCAATTGGCTCCAGAATTGAAAATTAAGGTGCTCCCTGTCGAAACAACAGTACTATGTACATTGCCTTTCCCCACTGCTGAGCTCAAGTGCTATTCCCCTCACCCTTGAGAGATCCTAGAATTATATATCATTATGTTCCAATCATAAGATGGCATTTGTAGAATCACCTCTCTCCGATAGCTTCTGCACATCCAAGGAAGATTGGGAAGAGTGGGTATGCTCCAGGTCCCTTTGACTAAACAGTATTTCCTGCCTGGATGTAGGAAACACACCTCCTCTGTCATAGCCCCTGCCCTTTGGAACAACAATCCTAAGAGATTCATGTGGTTCCTATCCAGATGACATTCCCAAAATCTTTAAAGATCTGGCTGTTTCCCCAAGCCTTGAGGTAGGCTGGGTACAGAGTTCCTGTTGGTTATTTAGTATATTGTTGGTTTCTTTTGGAAGTAGATGGTTACTTTTTCTTTAGTTAATTAAATACATAAATGAAATTGTTGTCCCTATTGCTGAACTCTATCCTGCTGCTGTTGTAGTGTTTGACTTCTCTTTAAAGAAGTGGATCATTTAGTGTAACCCTAGTGCAGGGGTGTGAAATTCGCAACGTCGTGTGACGTGTCGCGACGTATCGCAACTTTTTTTCCATTGTTGGCACTGGGGTGGGTGCGGTTTCGCCATGACGCATCCAGCCCGCGGGCGGCAGTTTGACATCCCTGCCCTACTGGGTAAAGATGACTTAAAGTGGACTGATAGGTAGCTTGAGGCAAGATGGGAGCATTTATGGGGATATGGCTGAAAAAGCGATGACCAGCACATGCTTGTTTCAGATACAATTGTGGTTACTGGTTACTGAAAAGTCATGAGGTAAAAACTAGTGTGGCCAACATTGGATGTGATCATCTACACCTCTTGATGAAAATTAGACCTTTTGCAAGGAAGAATAAATTTCTAATCTTTGCTATTAGGGTTTTCCCTGGGCAATGGCTATAAGCAGGGTTGGTAAAGGCTATGTGATGTTTTTTTTTTCCATCTCTGCATAATTGAATTCTAACTTACAAATACAATAAATAATGTTTCCTTTGTATATTATCTTAAAATACTCACGTGTTTAAAACATTTGGTTTAAAATGGTTACATTAAATGCACTTCAACTAACTATGCTCGTAGCTCAGGTCTCTTCTCCTAAAACTCATCTCCCCCACCCCGCATAGAAAGCAACAGCATAGGGCAGTGATGGCAAACCTTTTAGAGACTGAGTGCCCAAACTGCAACCCAAAACCCACTTATGCATCGTCGAGTGTTGGGTGGGTGTGGCCCATTGGCTAGGCGTGGCCCATTGGCTGGGCGTGGCTGCGGTGGTAATGGCACACTGGGTGGGACTAAAAAGTTCAATCAATCAATTCCAACTATGTAAGACCTTTTTTTTCCCTGTGAGAAGTTGAAATTGATTGATTGAACTTTTTTGTTTTTTGCACACGGCGGCGGAGGCCTAAAGCAAAAAGGTTTTATAAAACCCAGCTGAAGGCCTAGGACTGGGGCAACGGCGTGCGTGCCCACAGAGAGGGCTCTGAGTGCCGCCTCTGGCACCCGTGCCATAGGTTCGCCACCACTGGCATAGGGCATTGATTCTTGTGGAGCTCTTCCCATCTCTTTGAATCCATAGTGAAGTAGCAACTCAATTTTGAGGAGCTCTTCTAAGTCAAATCTGGTGAAGTTGGAGGTGGCCTCTCTTCCCAGTCTTTATCCTTAGAGATGCTTTAATCTGGATTCCTATCCCGTAGGAGCCCCAGTGGTGCAGTGGTTAGAATGCAGTATTGCCGACTAACTCTGCCCACAGTCTGGAGTTCGATCTGGCGGGGCTCAAGGTTGACTCAGCTTTCCATCTTTTATTCCTCCCTTCTCTTCAGTAAGGGAGTGGCACTTCTGGAGTGACCTTGTGCCCTTCTCTTCCTTCTGGCCCCACACCATGAAACATCAGCAGGCAGTCTAGCATGTCTCAAGTGTTGCCGCTTTGTAGTGCAAAGCTCTCAGAATCCCAGGCCCACTTGGAAGCCAAGCAAGTATGAAAAAAAGTGGATTGGGAGGGGATGCTGGTGGTGGAAACCAGGCCTAGTTACTGAATAAAATATTTCTGCATGTGGAAGCAGCATGAAATAGCATTCCCAAGTTGGGTTGAGCATGGCAAAGTGGGATAGTTACTCTACTGTGAGGAAAACGCACCCAGGGATCAGATCCAGCCTTTGCCTGTAAGTTTCTAAATAGGGAATGGGGATGGCTGGTTTTTTTTTTTTTTTTAGAATGCAGGATTCATCCTGTGCCTTGATATGTGATGAGCAGAAATGCAAGAAATTGCTAGACTTCTCAGAGATGAAGAGTTCAGTTTGTGCACTGCATTGTTAGCAGTCAGCTAATGGTTAAAGATGCAGCATCCTGTCCATTAAAATTGAAAACAACCATGGGAACAGAATTAAGGAGGCAAACATTGTTATTTATTGCCACATATTCTAAAAATGGCTACAGAACATATGAGTCAATTCCTAAGCTAACCTTTTCCAGCTATGTCCTCTAAATGGGTTGGATATTCAATTCTCATAATCCCTGACATATTCTCTGGTGGCTGGGATCTGAGAATTATATTGGACTTTAACTCCCACATCCCAGCCAGTAGACAACTGAAGAGTTAAACTGATGTGAAGAATATTGGGAGTGTTGGTTTGGCCAAATACAGATAGTCCTCGCCTTATGACCATAATTGGGATCAGAATTTCCACTGCTAAGCAAGGCAGTTGTTGTGAATCACATCCGATTTTACAACCTTTTTTCCCCACCATGCTTGTTTAGCAAATCACTGTAGTTGTTAAATGATTCACATTGTCATTAAGAGAATCCAGCTTCCCCTATTGATTTTGCTTGTCAGAGATCAGCTGGGAAGGTCGCAAGGGATGATCACCTGACTGTGCAATGTGCAATGCTACAACTGTTGTAAATACATGCAGGTTGCCAAGTGCCCAAATTTTGGTCACATGATCATGGGGATGCTGCAAATGCAGGGACTTTTTTCAGTGCTGTTGTAACTTCAAACAGTTGCTAAACAAATGGTTCTAAGTTGAGGACTACCTGTATGCAATACAGTATTTTGAATGACCAGAACTGGGCTGCAGAATCCTGGACAATCAGTAGATGGTAGCAAAAAGATATAAACCATTCTAATATTTTGCTGCCATCTTGTGGTTGTTCAAATGTTTGCAGCTAGATATGGTAACCCAAATATACAGTAGGTGCTCCTTTTTATTCCAGGAAAAGCTAGTGAACACTACAAATAGCTTCACTTTTTCCTAGCTAAAGTCTCAAACAAGCAATTTTTTGGGTAGATTTTTAACTTCTTCAATTAATTTTCTCATTGCACTTAGGTGTAATTAATAAATCAAATACTAGGAAAATAATTGCTTAGCTGTCTGAGATGTTTTATTCAGAGCTTGTAGGAAATACAGAAAAACACTAATTATGAAGAATGATGATTCGGTAAAACTGAAAAGTGTGTTTTACACTATTCATTAATGGTACCATCATCTTTCATAACACCATCAATTTGGAATGTTTTAAGGACTAATATCTTTCAGAAATATGGTGCTCCACTGAAGAGATCCATAACTTGTGTGCAGATTGTAAGGAAATTGTTCTTCAGATTTGACCTGTTGAACGAAAAGTCTTCATCATGATTCAGTCCAAGCCGGGAATAAACAATATGGTGACTGCTTTAGAAAGAAGGTTGCAGTTTATTGAAGAGGAGAGCCAGACAGAAAGATGGCTCTGGAAGAAAAGAGAGAAGAGCACATGTAGGGAGTGGGTTTTTATACCCTCTGGAGCTCTTGAGGTTGTTTCCTGTTCCTGTTTGAGGCTTTGTATTTCCTGTGTCCCTTTGGCATCTGTGGGTTAATCCTATTATGTCCTGTTTTAGAGTTTGGGTGGGGTATGTAGATCTTAGGTGTCTGTCTTCTTAATCTTCTAGCTGGGGGCCTCCAACCTTCCTGGATTATTTACATCTGCATTTCTACAGAGCTGGTTTCTGCTTGGGGGAGGGAGACTTGGGGCTATTAAGAAAACTGGGCATGCTTTTCTGCCTCTTTAAGACCCTTTGAGGAAATATATTTTTCTGCCCTTTTAATATTTCCTTCTCTGGGTGGCTGACTTCCCACAGACCCTTCCCCAAATTTTGCAACTGGAGTTTTCTGGCAACAGTAGATGTTTATTTTAGAATATGGGGAACAGCCTTTTCTCTGAAATTTGGAGGGTCCCAACCGTCCTTGCCTTCTGCAAGGCTGTGAAGACCTGGCTCTTCCCTCAGGTACTGACTGGGCCAGAATGTTAGTTAACCCCGATATATTGCAGGTGTAGCTGTGTTGTGAGTTTGTTAGGGTGCCTCAACTGCTGAATTATAGTTTTTTTTTTTTTTTACTTTGTTTATATTTATATCTCAAGGTTTTATAATTTATTTATTTTTGGGCTGTTGTGCCAGAATTGTGTATTTAAGATAGAAGCCCTATGAAACCTAGAAATATATCATACTTAGACATTTTGTGTATGTGTGTGTATATACATTTGATGACTTATCTTAGCGACCACATAGTTTTTCTTCATGATGATCTGTGCCTAAACTGGTGATCATGTACCGTTAAGAAGATCTGAAAGACCAGTTTAGGCACAGATCATCATGAAGAAAAAATTATGTGGTCGTTATAACCGATGAGTCGTCCTCTTCTTCTCTTTCTTTCCCAGGATTCTTGCCTTTTCCAAAGAGCTAAGTCTTCCCATAATGCGCCCAAAGTAGGATAATTTAAGTCCTTATTTGTGCCTCCAATGAAAGAGAGAGATAGAAAGAGTTTATAGATGTATATTTTGTGACAATAGTTTCACAATCCTTCTGAAAATTAAATATTCCTATCTCCTGCAGAATTGTCTTAAAAAAAATAAGAAACTAATGCTGAAATCCTGCCCGCCTCGCGGTTCGAAAGTATGCGAATGCAATAGATAAATAGGTACCACTGCGGTGGGAAGATAACGGCATTCTATGCTCCTTTGGCGTATAGCCATACTAGCCACATGACCGTGGAAATTGTCTTCAGGCAACGCTGGCTCCCTCAGCCAAGAAACAGAGATGATCACCATGCCCTAGAGTCGGACTCGACTGGTGGGGAAACCTTTACCTTTTAATACTGAAATATTAGCTTTTGATACATAGCACTTTTTATAACTTTACAATGACGTTTTGGAAGCTGAACCTTGCAGAAGACCAGCCAGCCCTGTATGGGAAAAACAGTCTCTGTCTGTCTTTATCATTCTCTTGAAAATTTCTGTGATCTTGGAAGTGTTGACATGTGATGGTGAAAAAGGGCCACAGGGTGTCAGTGTAAGGTAAAAGAAAACATTGTTTTTGACTTCCAGTATTTGCTTTAAGGAACAGCCAGCTGCTACTGCTGGTAAATCTTGGGGTTTTAATCTTTTCTCTCACCAAAGAACTGAAGAGAGAAAATATGTTATTTTAAGCAATCCTGGGGATTGAGATATCTCAACAACATCAAGAGGGCATAGTAATGTGATCTAGCATATTGTTGGTGTTAATTTAATATGAAATTGCAGAACTGTGCTTGGCTGCAGAGCCTCTTAGGCTCCAGATGTCTCTGAAGCAGCCAATTAATTATACACATGGCTCCTTTTTTCCCCTTTTACCTCTTGGTGCCTGTCGACCTCATTTAAGTGTGTGCTTTCTGCATTAACAATTCTCAAGGACTGGCAATGAAACCCCTGGGAAGGAGCAAGAGAGAACCATAGCATTAACTCTTGAAGATGTTCAGTAAAGAAAATCAAACTCTACTAAGAAGCCATTGTGGATAAAACTATTCACCTTTCTACTTCCATGTCAAATCAACTTTGTATGTCCTTTACTTCTCAAATTCTTTTTTTATATTTATATTTATTAAGAATTTTCATAGAATAAAAGACAAAGCAAAAAAGTTTAATGAAAAGAAGAAACGGGGGTGGCATGATAGTAGTATTCCAATATCTCAGGGGCTGCCACAAAGAAGAGGGAGTCAAACTATTCTCCAAAGCGCCTGAAGGCAGGACAAGAAGCAACGGATGGAAACTAATCAAGGAGAGAAGCAACCTAGAACTAAGGAGAAACTTCCTGACAGTCAGAACAATTAATCAGGGGAGGTTTTTTAGGAAGAAATTGGACAGCCATTTGTCTGAAGTAGTGTACGGTTTCCTGCTTGAGCAGGGGGTTGGACTAGAAGACCTCCAAGGTCCCTTTCAACTCTGCTATTCTGTTACTCTGTTAAATACATAAAAGAAAAGAAAAACAAAAAAGTGCAAAAAAGGAACAAGAAAACTAAAGTTAACAGCAAGGACTCCACAGTTCAACCCTGAGATACATATGTTCTTTTCTATTGGATTGCTTTATATTACATAAAAGTGCTCACTCTATTTATTTTAGAAGAGAGCTTATATTTTTTATTCATGGTCCAAATAAAAATTGTATTTGGAGTCAAGTTTATGTTTTAGAGATAGAGAAAAAGTGTCAATTGGTCACTCTTCAAAAACTACCAGTGCTTTCTAGAATAAATTTAATGGATTAAATGCAAGTTATATCACCATGATGCACTTTTCCTCACCTCTTCTCACAATGCTCTTAAGCAAAGCACAGACAAGAAGCAGAACTCAGTGGCATATATTCAGATTCTTTGATTATGTCCTAGAGCCCTCAATAGCTCTGTTGCTCATATCTTCTTCACTCTAGACAAGAAAAAAAACACAAACCAGTTATATGTTCACAGGGCACAAAGTTTATACATTATATAATAATTAGTTACCTATGAATTGTCTAACAATTTGGCCAAATCACAAAATTTGCACAAACATTTCTAAACTTCAACATTATCTCCTAATTCACACTGGATTATCACACTGACCTCTACCCAGCATAGGTCCAGTCCTTGGCTGATATAATAGCAGTAGCAGTAGCAGTAGCAATAGCACTTAGACTTATATACCACTACATAGATCTTTACAGCACTCTCTGGGCAATTTACAATGTCAGCATATTACCCTCAACAATCTGGGTCCTCATTTTACCATCCTCAAAAGGACAGAAGGCTGAGTCCACCTTGAGCCGGTCAGAATCGAACTGCTGGCTGTGGGCAGTGAGTTAGCCTGTAATACTGGATTCTAACCACTGTGCCACCATGGCTCTTAAGCTAAGTCTATGATGTGTTACTATAACGTAGAATAAGTAGGACTTAAGCCTTTGATTTTAAACCAGTTAGGGGACTGGAGGCTAAAACATAGAGAATGGTTGCTGGAATTGGGTATGTATATTTAATGAAAAGAAGAAAAGGGTTACATGATAGCAGCGTTCCAATATCTGAGCGGCTGCCACCAAGAAGAGGGGGTCAACTTATTCTCCAAAGCACCTAAAGGCAGGACAAGAAGCAATGGATGGAAAGTAATCAAGCAGACAAGCAATCTAGGAGAAATTTCCTGACAGTTAGCACAATTAATCAGTGGAACAACTTGCCTCCAGAAGTTGTGAATGCTGCAACATTGGAGATTTTTAAGAAAAGATTGGACACTATTTGTCTGAAATGGTATAGGGCTTCCTGCCTGAGCAGGGTGTTGGACTAGAAGCCCTCCAAGGTATTTTCCAACTCTGTTATTCTGATAGCCTTTGCTCTGGGTATTTATTAATAATTAATTTCTTAATTGTTTTACCCTTGGCTAAAGTCATAATGAGTTCATATATATCGCTAAACATTTATGGAGTACTTTTACATATGCATATGTGTTCATGAACATATGTTCTGCATCTTTTTATAACTGGGTATTGCTTATTTTTATTTGACTTTTGTATTCAGTTAATAAAAGCAAGAAGTTAAAATCAAAACATAGTCTACACTGTGAGGCATGATTCACAAATCACACACATATACATTATTCTAAACCAGGGGTAGGCAACCTTGGCTCTTTTATGACTTGTGGACTTCAACTCCCAGAATTCCTGAGCCAGCCATGCTGAGGGGAAAGGGAGAGGTTTCCAAGCTGAGCCATGCTGGCTCAGGAATTCTGGGAGTTGAAGTCCACGAGTCATAAAAGAGCCAAGGTTGTCTACCCCTGTTCTAAACCATAATGTGGTTTGGTTGTTTTTGATTTATCGTGATAAGTGAAGCCTTTTATTTTAACTAGAACTGAGTGTATGTTATCCTATGAAATCTCTGCCTTGTTGCAGATGGAGATGGGAAACAGCATTATGTTATTATTATTTTTATTTTAGAAGGGATAAAAAGTTGTGAGCAACATTTAAAGTTTCTGAGGAAAGATTCCCTGTCAAACAGTAGATTTTGTTTTCTGGGAACTATTTATTATCAGTTTAAAATATGATCCTTGATGTAGAAAGCTATAAATATTGATTTAATAAAAAATAAAACAATAAACCACAATGGCAGCCTGACCTCTCTTTTGCATGCTCCATGATGTTCCAATGAATTCTTTCAATAAAAATTGACATTTTTAAACAGAACATTCTTCCCAATACCCCAGTTTTAAAGTGATGCGAAAGAGAAAACTTCTCAGCATTGCTTTAAAGAAAAAAAATCCTCCCCCCTACATTTTATGCATTTCTCATCTGTGAAAAGATAAATCAAAGGAGGGCAGGACATAGCACTCAGTATGCGACAGAGTCTACATTAGCAAAACCTTCAGATGTCAGGAATGCTGGAGAAATTGTCTATTAAAGTTGCAGGGCTTTTGTCAAAATAAAAACAGATGCCTGAGGACTTTGTTGTGGCTACATAGACAGAAACAGTAAGTGCATGTATTTCCAGATGTGTGGCATTTATATCTTGCATCTGAAGTCAAAATTCCCGACTTCCTTCCTATTCCTGCAGTGCATCATGAGAAGAAACGGTTCAACGTATGCTTCTAATCACGAGGAACGAAGATCTTTGCTTTTATGTCCTACTGGCCAGCATTACTAATCCTAAACCTGAGAAATTCAGCAAGGCAATAATTGGAAGTCAATGTCCTATCCCACTGCAGAAGTTTAAAATTAAAGCAGAAACCAAGAATAGGTCAAGAATTCCTGCTGAGTTTGGACTGAACAGTGCACCCCCTTCTGATGTCATATTAGACTTTGATTTATATCCCATATTGTCTTCAGAATCAAGGCAGTTTCCATGGGAAGGTCAGTGGTGGGATTCAGCCAGTTTGCACCACTTCGGCAGAACCAGTAGCTAATTTTTTGTTGCCCAGACCCAGAATGGACTTCCGGAAGTGGCATCCACACAGAAAACTGGTTGTTCGCATATTTGAATCCCACCACTGGGGAAGGTCCTTTCATTTTATCCCCCTATTAAGAAATGTGTGAAGTAGCTGGGGCTGAGAGAGAGTGAGTAGTCCAGTGGCAACTGTGCAAACCACAAGGACAACAAAATGCTGACAGGTGTAGCAATGCTACCATGCAAATGTTGTCCCTATATACCTGACCCACAATGTCTGCTTCAAACATGTCAATCATAGCATTTACAGGAAGATGTTTCATGCATGTGTCATAATTTGCCCCTGCATCTCCCAAACTCAGCTGTGGACTGGCCAACAGTCACCCAGATTTAGCTTGAACTTGAATCTTCCCACTTTTCATCCAACACCTTAACCACTCCATCACACTTACTCTTGTTTTTGCCTATGTTAGATTTTGTCAAATGAGGATTAAGTGGAGACCTGATAGTCTTGGACATAGAATTCTTCAGTTTTTCTAAGCAGCCTCTGCATATGGTCCTGCAGCTGTAGGCTGGATATTCCTGATTTAAAGCCTTATCAAATATAGTATCCATCATCTAACCAAGGGAGTCACCAATGTCTGGTCCATTATCCAATATCTGTTTCACCAAGGTCCACACTTTAGCAAAGGTTTTGTGCTGCTCAACAACATCTCCAGCTGTTGTTCCTTCTGCCTAATGTAACCAAATGATACTAAGGAGGTTAGACTACACCAGGGGTAGGCAACCTTGGCTCTTTTAAGACTCGTGGACTTCAACTCCCAGAATTCCTGAGCCAGCCATGCTGGCTCAGGAATTCTGGGAGTTGAAGTCCACGAGTCGTAAAAAAAGCCAAGGTTGCCTATCCCTGGACTACACTATCTGCTGCTATTGCTTGCTCAGGCTTTTTACAATTTCTTACATGTTCAGCCAGTTATCTTTGGGAAAACCACATCAGACACTAGTACAAAAGCATGTTTTAGTTTGTGTGTCTCAAATTGATATGAAAAAACAATAGCCCCCATTAATGGAGGTTATGTATAAAGTAATCATCATACCTGGGAGTGCTTTTTTCCAAAAGAAGCTGGACTTCCTTGGTTTTTTCTTTGAAAATGTTTCGCTTCCCATCCAAGAAACTTCTTCAGTTCTGGAGCTGAACTGAACTGAAGAAGCATCTTGAATGAGAAGCAAAACGTTTTCAAAGAAGAACCAAAGAACCAAGAAAATCCAGTTGCCTCTTGGATAAAAGCGCCTTTGGTCACTTGAGTCTTGATTCCTGCTCAATGCAGGAATCTCATTGGAAGCATCTGTGTTAACATGCTGTCCATTTTGTTTGCTGTATCTGCTTGAACATAACCAGTAGAGAGTAACTCTTCCCTAGGTAAAAGCTTTTTTCCATTTTTCTTAAGCGTTTCTTAATGTTCAACTGGAATCTTATTTCCTGTACCTTAAATCCATTATTCCGTATCTTTGCATCTTCTGCGTAATACATTTTTAATATTTGAGGTGCACTATCGTGTATTCACCTTTTCTGATTCCTAAATCTCTCCTTGTAGGATTTAATTTCCAATTCTTTTAGAAACCACGTCACACTTCTGTTTCATTTTCATTTTGTGATTACTCACAGTTCAAAGTTCCTTATTTACCGTACTATTACCAAACCAGGCATCTCCTTTGCCCCAATGCCGGTACATACAGTCTTATTACTTTTTCCTAAGCGAAGAATTTTGCATTTGTCTCTATTAAATTGCTAACCTATGAAGATCATTTCCCTTTTTAATTTCATTTTCTGCAATCCCATCCAGTTCTGTGTTATCCTTAAAGCGGATAATAATTTTTCCACCCCTTTATCTAAATCTTTAATAAAAACATTGAAGAGTCTGAGCCCAATGGCATTCCAGTCTATATTTCACTTGTCTGATGAGAGGCATTGATAAGCACCCTGAATATGGTTTTCAAGTCGGCTCTGGATTGACCTAATAGGCATGCAGGTCACTTAATATATATTAGGTTCAAGTCATTCCCATATTCTATTAAAGACCTTACCCTATCAAAAAGTAAAATAAGTTTAATGGAATAAGATTATTTTTATGAATCCGTGCAGACATCTAGTAATTATTATACTGTGTCAGAGTGTTTCTAGATGGATCACTTTATTATGTGCTCTAGAATCTTCCCCTATATTGATAGTAAGACCCTCAAAGAAATAAAGGAATCCAGAACTGCACAGATTTCAGTAAGGTAGAGTTAATACTACTCTGGAGTAAATACAGAATTTTGGAAACCGTAAGAGGAATTTCTCATCCTTCTTTATAGCGCATAAATTAAGGTGGTATTTCTTACAGTGATTTTTACACGCTTCTTCCTTGGTTCTTGACAGTGGTCTACATCGTTATTGATAAAATAAACCGTGGGTTGACTTGCTCCCTGTTAACCTTGCCTAGATTTTTTATATATATATCTGGTCTTCTTTCCATTCCTTTCTCAGCCTCCCTACAAAACTGACAGGTCTCTAGTTGTGAGGTGAGGAGCGAGCAAGGTTGGAATCAAAGTTCCTGAGCCCAGACACAGCCATTATCCAGATGTGGTTGCAGGTGCTTTCTGTGTCAAAGCTAAAAAAACCCAAAAACAAATAGCAAGAAGCTCATTGCCACATAAAAGGTAGAAAAAAAGAGACACAAGCTTAGTGCTGTGATGAACAGAGGGATGGAACTACTTAATTATAAGGTAGTAAATCTTCATTGTTAAAGTTTCTTGTATCTTCAGTAAAAGTAACTTATCTACCCAAGCCTTAACCCTGATATTTTCCTGCCATTTTCTGAGGGAGGGTTTGAGTTTCAAAAAAAAAAAGTCTTTTTGCTGAACTGTGGATAAGCTCTAACTGTAGTTCCCTGGATCCTGTTTTCTCCCCTTTTAAAATATGTATATTTGCCCCATGGTAATTGCTTTTTGATGTTTTTTTTTAAATCATTCCTGTGCACTTTGATCTTCATCATGTATGCCTCAGCAACTATTCACATTATGAGCACGTAGTCATTCCTTGCTCCCAGCTACCTCCAATGAATTAAAAAAAAAAATACAGGGATGATTGAGTAGTATTTGGCATTTCCAGCATTTTTTCCACTTGATGTAGTGAATATACAACAGGTGTTTGGTTATTAAGCCGTTAGGTTTCGGTGGCACTACATTTGGTTAAGTCAGAAACCATCTTCGTTTGGCACCCTTAAAGAGCGGCCCTAATTGTGGCTGTGTCTTTCCAGGAATGCCAAAATATGTGGTATTTTATCTCCTATGACCTCAGGTCAGGATGGCCCTGGATTTCCCCTCAGAAGTGGTCATCGGAGTCATTTCCATTACAGTGGAAATGCTGCCTGCTGTTTACGTTTGCAGGGCCAATTTAAAAATGAGGTCAGATCTCCCTGTCAATAGATGGGCCACTTATTTCCTGTTCTGACTCTAATCTGTCCGCAATTCATCTCTGCCATCTTCCCACCCCGAACTCTGAATTCCGGCAACTTGAAAGCATCTTAGTTAGGATTTCCAAGAAACCTCCGGTGGACAATTACCCTGCATGGCAAAAGAGTAATGTGCCACCTGGTTGGGACTAATTTAAATGGAAATTGCCCGTGTTCGCCTGACAGTCAGCTGAATTATATGCTGAATTTGAACAGCCACATGCTAAGAGGTAATGCCTCCCCCTTGCTAGTATATAACATGTTTGCATAAGCATAATCATCCTGCTCAAGCTTTAGGTACAGGAATAATTTTCATTCGCATGGCCAGACAAAGGCAGACATCCAAACAATTACCTGCAAATTCTTTTTGTGTTGAAGAAAAAACACGAATTAGGTCTTTCAGTGGAAGTAGGATGGAACCCTGAGTGATCTTGCAAGCTGTAGATCTTTGTATATTATTGCCAGTCATCATATGATTCGTTTAAAATAATATGTTGTATGAACCCAGGCAGGAGTTGTTTGTAAACCAAGGATTATAGCTTAGTGTATTGTGTGACCCTGCCATTTATGGTTCATTAAGTAAACCATGGTTACAAAAATCATGGCTTAACCCAAAATGTGAACCCATTCGGTTACATATTTTTGCAAGTACAGTAATCTGTTTTCTATGATTGAAGATGGAGTATCCAATATTTGGCAAGAAAGAGAGATGTGTATTTTAGCGTTCATTTTTCAAAATAAAAGTATCAAGTAATCATAGTCTAGGAGAAAACCTGTGGGAAATAGATACAACAGCATTCTATAAAAGTCAAAAGCTGTGCTGGTATTAGGAACCAAGTCGTGTTTACAGAAGAACAGGTTGGGGAGAGCTGTATCTCTTGGCTTTTCTTGCACTAATAGCATCAGTTACGCAGATTTCTTTGTCCCTCAGAGTAGGTAATAAGATAGATCCAAATAACTGTGTTTTCCCTCTCCTGCCATTTTTTTTCTAGTCATACAGAAGGAATTTTCACAGGCACTGAGTCTTCAGGAGGTTTGACCTACTTATTCCAAAATTCAGGTTTCCAGTTCCTGAAGGAGATGATGACAATGATGATGATTGAGTAGAGTAGAGTAGAGTAGAGTAGAGTAGAGTAGAGTAGAGTAGAGTAGAGTAGAGTAGAGTAGAGTAGAGTAGAGTAGAGTAGAGTAGAATAGAGTAGAATAGAGTAGAATAGAATAGAATAGAATAGAATAGAATAGAAGGGACCTTGAAGGTCTTCTAGTCCAGCCCCCTGCTCAAGCAGGAGAACCTATACCATCTCAGGCAGGTGATTGTCTAGTCTCTTCTTAAAAATCTCCAGGGATGGAGCGCCCACGATTTATGATGATGATGATGATGATGATGATGATGATAAAGATGATGATGACAACAGTGTCAGTGATATGTCAATATTTATCTCTTTTTCTCTCTCTGTTTAAAAGACATTTTGAAGGACTGTCTAGTTTTTCAGATTTGGCTATTAGTCACTTGGATCTGCTCTAGAAAATATTTAAAACTTCTAGTTATGCAGAATAATAAGGTTAAAATTGTAATGGTAGCAAAGTGACTGCATCTTTTATGAACCACTTGGTGGCTCCTGTGTTCAAGGAGAAAACTTTCCCAGCTGACAGGTAAAACCATCCACCAATCAGGTCACTGCAGGAGTAATGGGGAAGATGGAATAGATTTACACAAGGGAAGAAAAGGATTGGCGATGCTGGCAACTTCGTGCTAACTCGGGGCTAAGCACTTTATAAGGGAGAAAACCTTGAGAGTTCTATTCATGCTGGAAAAAGATAGAAAGGAAGAAATGTCTGAATTTCTTGAATGTTATATCCCAGGCAGGAAAATATTTCAGAGCAGCCAAAGAGCTGGTGAAAGGAGTAAGTGGAATTAGCAGGCATCACCTCCAGAAACCCCAGCAGTAAGTTCATAGACAGAACCTTTTACTCAGAGGATAGATACAATCTCAGTCTGTTGCACAAGTTACAATTCTATCCACACATAACTAGGGGGGAAAAATCTTCTTGAACTCAGTGAGACTCAAGCGTGAGGAAAGTGTTCATAGGAACACACTGTTATATAATTAAAACCTGATGTTATAGATTGGTATATTTGGATTCAAGTCTGAAACAAATGATTGGTCATATCTACCCCCTCCCCAGTTCATAAGAGTCAGAAAAGTTAGATGAAAACAGGTTTCTCCACTGTCAACCTTTGAAAGAGAAAGTGCTACGCTGTTTTGTACACTCCAAAACAATTTCTGCTCTCTTGGACACCCCATCTAAATGGAATGGGGAGAGTTTTTGCAATTTCACTACACTGATGGGGTGAGGTGACTGACGGCATAATGAAAATCTAGTAGGAGAAAATTGTTTTCGAAACAATTGCAAGAGAGCACTCTTAGGGGACTCAAGTGACCCTGTCAACAGTTGCTGAGATAACAGTGTGAAATTTCAATTAAAAATTAAAATCTGATACAAATGATTTGACCTTCATTTAATGGGGTTGCAGAAGTTCTGCACAGAACAAAGAAAACTATGTCAGAAAAATACTTCCCCTTTGAATGCCAGATGATACAGGAAGCTCTTGAAAATAACTCCTATGTATACTGGTGGTAGAATTAGAAGCTGGTCATGAGGTGGTCATTTGCCTTAAGTCTTTTTTTTTGTGTGTGTAGAAAAATTGATAACAGCGTCAAGTAAAATGTGCAAGGATTCTTCCTCATAGTCTCATTATCATGCGTTTATTTATTTTATTTTATTTTATTAATTTATTTATCAAATTTATTTGCTGCCCATCTTGTGGTTCGGGCGACTCATGCATTCTTCAGTCCTAGAGTTACCAGAAAAGTTTACTGGCAAAAAAAATTGTGTTGCCCAGGTAGCTGAGATTCCCCCCCCCCCCGCTTTAATGATAGTGCTGGTGGGTGGGAGTTGTCCTTACAGGCTTAATTCAGAGGATTTCCTGGGTTTTGTTTCCCATCCCTCTAGGTCAGGGGTGTCAAACTGCCGGCCTGCGACCCGGTTGTGTCATGGCGAAACCGCGCCCACCCCATTGCCGGCAATGGGAAAAAAAGTTGCGATACGTCGTGGCACGTCATGTGACGTTGCGAGTTTGACACCCCTGCTCTAAGTCAGGGCTTTTCAACCTTTTTACCGATTGTACCACTTTTAGGATATGGCAATATTCGAGTACTACCTAGCAAGGTGTCAAAAACTTGGTGACAAAAAAAAAAACCTGTTCAAAGTTGCAATTGCACTGAAATGACTTATGACCATTTTTCACACTTATAACCATTGCAGCAACAGGGTCATGTGATTTATATTTGGATGCTTGGCAACTGATTCATATTTATGATGGTCACAGTGTCCCAGGGTCATGTGATCCCCTTCTGCAACCTTTTGACAAGCAAAGTCAATGGCAGAGCTGCTGGTGGCCAACTGCTAAGGCGGGACTTCCTTCCCTCCCTCCCTTCCCTGCCTCCCTTTTTCTCATTCCCATCTCCTTCTGAAGGAAGAATTTGAATCCCCCCCCCATATTTTCCCTCTTCCATATATTGATCAAACAAGGAAAGACCTCCAGAGACAGAAAAGACAAGCTGCTGAGTGAACTAGCTTAAAAAGGCACTTCCCCTTTAAGAATTAGCTACTGGCTAGAAAGAAAAGTAAGGAGCCCAGCTGGCACTTAAGGAAGAAAAAAAAATGTAAGTACTGGCTGCCGGCTAAGGCAGCCTCCCCAAATGGCTCCATTCATAAGTAAAATCTGCAGCTCCAGAGGACTCTTTCACTGTAAGTCTTTGCCTGTGCTGGCTCTTTCCCTTCCCCACTACACTTGGCTAGGCAGGGCTGCGTACCACCTGCCACTCATTAATGTACCACAAGTGGTATGCGTACCACAGGTTGAAAAGCCCT
This sequence comes from Azemiops feae, assembly GCA_023970755.1. Classification (NCBI taxonomy): domain Eukaryota; kingdom Metazoa; phylum Chordata; class Lepidosauria; order Squamata; family Viperidae; genus Azemiops; species Azemiops feae. Next base: position 315,444 of record JALGBA010000340.1, on the reverse strand, counting down.
GCTCTAAGTCATCTGCTTCTGGGGAAAAGAATCATCAATTACCCTCCTTAACATGGGTTAGGGATGGGAAAATGCGCTAAATTTTGTTTAGCCAAATTTTAAACTGCCCAAATGAGAGGTTGAAATCATAGTCAACTCTGTACTGATGGCCTGTCATTTCGGCTGTTTCTTAATATGCTTCTATCCATGTCAAAAAAATAAGTAGTTTAGAAAAGGGGCACAGGATGAAAGGGAATGGGCACAGCAATATGCAGCTGTAGGAACCTCTCCCCCTTTTGTGTTTTAAATTTTGCCTTATGGTGGATCACTAAAATACTAGAGGGTCATTTTGCCCTCAGATACTGAGGAGGCAACCAGGGAATGAACACACACCAAGACACGTGACTAGAGGGATGGGAATATCTCTACAGCAGCTTCAAGTAAAACTTCAGTATCATCATATGTCGTAAGTACTGGTGTAGGAGACTTTAAAAAGATTTAATCAATTCATGGAGGATTAGCCCATCAGTGGGTCTCTGTTTTCCCTGAATCATAGGCAATCTGTCTTGGATATCATATCATTGTCTACTGTATGATGCAGAACTCTGGACTGGATGGGTTCTCATCTCGAACCATCAGAGCTCTTAAAAATTGTCCTACAACAGGTGGTCCTTGACTTATGACTACAACTGAGCCCAAATTTTCAGATTGCAAAATAGAATTAGACGGCTTTATATATCTCTGGAACTCTTATCGTGTTTATCCAACCAAGAATCTGGAGAGCAGAGTGGCCTAATGCTGTAGCTGGTACATAGTGAATTAGCCCATTGTTCTGTCATTTGGCTCACTGCTGGGCCAAATGGTTAATCTGGAAAGCCACATGGTTCTGATGCTCATTCACTTGGTCCTCCATGCTGGAGCAAGGTGTTCAGCAGTGAACGGCGTAGCCAGAAGATCTGTTGTAAGGATCTGGATCTTCAAGGTCAAAGCAAAGTTACCTCCCATGAAGGGATCACTATGGATATGATAAAAAAAAAAAAATCAAGGTGAAAGGCCATGACCATGTGATTGAAGGTCCACTTGTTTTTCTATGTATATAATGTGTGCAATCCACATGAAAACCAGATGGAGCATCCATTGCTTTGGGGTGGCTGCCATCTTGACTTTTTGCCGGTCTCATGTATTGAAAGCATCGAGTGTTGGAATTACCATTGTGCTATTGTTCCAAAGGGACAGCAGCACAAAACTATTGCTGTACTTTCAACTAGATTTGATTTCACTGAATTTAGATTGTTCTAGAGGTTGTTGCGCCAGGTTTGTCTCTCAATAACCGCTTTCTTTGGAAACGAGTAATATTTAGTCCCTTCGTCTACTGCCGGATTTTTTTTTTATTGTCTTTGGTTCTTTTCCAAATATCAGGATCTTCTCTGATAATTCTCATCTCTGCAGTTTACAATTTCAGTTTTAGGAGACCAATAGGGCAGTAATTTTTATATCCTGCAGAACTGGCATTTTTTTCCCTTCAAAGACACTCAGTGATTGGAATCCAGATAGTCTTCGAATTACAATCAAATTTGGGACTGAAATTCCATTGCTAAGCAATGTCATTAAATGAGTCAGCGTGTGATTGCTGATTTTATTATGTTTTAATAAACAAATCATGCAGTTGTTAAACGAATCCAGCTTCCCCCCCACTGACTTTGCAAGCTGGAGGATGGTGGGGAAGGTTGCAAATGGTGATCATGTGACCCCAGAAGGCTGCAACTGTCATAAATACATGCCAGTTGCCAAGCCTCTGAATCTCAATCATGCTGCGACGATTGTAAATCTGAGGACTGGTCATAAGTCACTTTTTTCAGCACCATTGTAACTTTCAATGGTTGCTAAAATGAATGGTTATAACTTGAGGACTAATTGTAGACCTGATGTGATAATCATCTTGCTAGGGTTGGAAGAAGGAAGTTGATAATTTTTATAACTTGCATAACCTGCAATAAAATCATATAGAAGTAGTCCTCACTTAATCACCGCAATTAGAACTGGCAATTCCATCGCTAAACAACACAGTTATTAAATGATATATCATATGGTTGCACCAGACTTACAATGTCAGTTCCACTGTGGTTGTGAAGTGAATCACCCATAGTTGTTAAACACAACATCATAGGACTGCAACTTGCAATTTTCTGCCAGTTTCCCCTTTGGCGTTGCTTGTCAGAAGCCAGCTGTGATTGTTGCACATTGTGTGACTGTGGGGATGCTGCAACAGTCATAAGGACAAGGACCGGTTGCAAAGTTACTTTTTCAGTGCCGTCATAAATTCAAATGGTCACTAAACAGGGCAGTAGCAACTGAGGACTACCTATAACAGGAAGATGAAATGCTATTAGTGTATACCACGGGTGTCAAACTCGATCGCGTCACGTGATGTATCGTGACGTATTGTGATGTTTTTTGCCTTTGCGGAGGTAGGGTGGGCGTGGCCTGCGCATGACGCATCCGGCACACAGGCTGCCAGTTTGACACCCCTGGTATATACTATTAGATTGTATGTTGACATAGCCAAAATCAGTGAGTATGAAAGTTGTGCTTCCTAAGTTAGTTCTGATCTTCTTTTTTAGGGAGCATCCATTGATAAAGATGGTCCAAAACCTGTGCAGTCAATTGCATTTGGCTGTTTAGTTTTGAGCCCCCTCCCTGTAAAGCACAGAGGCAAAGATACAGATAATTTAGGACAGTTTTGCCCAACACACGGCCCTCAAATGCTGTTGGATTACTAGTCTTCTTCATCTCTGAAACCCCAGCTATGCCGGCTGTGGATGATGGGCATTTAGTCTAACAATACCTGAGAACCCCATTTGGGAAAGCCTAGTTTCAAATGAGAGCAAGCTGGATCAAAAGTACATGTACAGAAGAATTATTTTGCCAACAATACTAAAAATTATTGAAAAGTATTTTTGGACATCACTGGAAAGATTCTGCAGCCATTTTAGATAGTTTTAACTCCTCCCAGATACTTGTGTATGTGTGAGCATCACCAGAATCCTACAGGCATAAAGTTGCACTATATTTACAATACTTTCTCACATGTATTGAAGACATGTAGTCTTCAACGTACAACCACAATTAAGCCCCAAATTTCTGTTGCTAAGTGAGACAGTTGTTAAGTGAGTTTTGACCCATTTTACGACCTTTCTTGCCACCGTTGTTAAGTGCATCACTGCAGTTGTTAAGTTAGTAACACGGTTGTTAAGTGAATCTGGCTTCCCCATTGACTTTGCTTGTCAGAAGGTCACAAAAGGTGATCACGTGACCCTGGGACAGACACTGCAACCGTCATAAGTATGAGTTAGTTGCCAAGCTTCTGAATTTTGATTACATGACCATGGGGATGCTGCAACAGGTAGGCCTCAACGTACCACCACAATTGAGCTCAGAATTTATGTTGCTAAGTGAGAAATTTGTTCAGGGGGTTTTGCCCCATTTTACAACTTAGTTGCCGCATTTGTTAAATGAATCACTGCAATTGTTAAATTAGTAACATGGTTGTTAAGTGGTTTCCCCATTGACTCTGCTTGTCACAAAAGGGGATCCCCTGACTCCAGGACACTGCAACAATTATAAATATGAGTCAGTTGTCAAGCATCTGAACATAAATCACGTGACCATGAGGATGGTACAACAGTCATTAAGTGTGAAAAATGTTCATAAGTCACTTTTTTCAGTGCCGTTGTAACTTCGAACGGTCACTAAACAACTCTTGTAAGTCGAGGCCTACATGTATTCCTAAACCTACCAACCCTGCAGTGGTATTGCCACCGTGCTCACAAAGCCATTCTTATTGCTTCCTTCTTCTTTTCCATTTTCTCCTTCACCTTCTTATTTCCTCGGCTGAAATTCTTGAGCTGATCAGGATTCACGTCAGGCGCACATCTCCTTCTGTTGAGCTGCCAAATGTTGTAGCAGTTCCCAGCCTTTTCTTCTGCATCCCTGTTCCAGGGTGGCAGCCACTGATCTTGCTGCAGCTGCTGCAGAGCGAGGGGAAGAAAGAAAGAAAAAAAAAGGGGGGGGACCCTTTAGTAGCTTTCTCTCTCCCCCCCACCCCACCCCAGTGTCCATGCAGCAAAAAAAGGACCATTAACAAGCCCAGCGGATGGTTTGGCACTGCTGCTTTCATTAGAAGCTAGCAGCCACCATTGTGAGCCATCCAGCTTCTGAACACAGAAAAGAAAGTGATCACTGGGGTGACTTGAGCAGATGGTTGGCAAAAAACAGCCCTTTCCTGTTTTTGAAAACATCTGAATGGAACTGAGCAGCTTGGGCAGTTGTCTTCTTCTTGGCTTGTTGCAAAGTGATAGAGAAAAGGGACTTTCGTGACGGGGAAAACTGCATATCATATGGAATCTGGCTTGCCTGCAGGATCTTCCTCTCTTCTAGAAGCCCATTATCCTGGAGCAGTTTTACTGATCATTCAGGGACAGTAGGGGATTCTCCAGAACTATTGGCGGCTTATTAGAGACAAATTGGATGCTAATTCCAAACTAACTCTGCCTACTGCCCATGGAATTGTTTGAGCAGTTTTTCCACATAGTGCCAAGATCTGGGGTTGTCATCTCTTTTGGAGGGGAATCCATTCCCTTCTTCCTCCAGTTCAGCTGTGATGCTGATCTAAGAAGAATGAGGATTCTTAGGAAAGGAAACAAATCCAATTCCCTTTTTTTTATTATGCTGCCTACACAGTAAATAAAGCCACCATAAACACTGGTGATGCTACCTAGTTGGGTAATGAAATGTCTGCCAGAAAACAAACCAATCTCAGAGAGCACCAAGGACCCTACAGAATGTACCCTGAGCTACAAATATTCTCTTCTATTAAAGCCACCGTAAGTTGGCAGGGTTACGCTTTTCTCAGAGATCAACAATGAGGACAGCACATACTTATATCATTTTTGCTTGGGTTAACGGGGAATGCTTGTGCTTTAATAATACTGTATAGATCTAATACGTTTTATCTTTCCCAAGAGATTGTAACATTAATGTAGGTTTTAACTTTTGGTTTTTTTATTCTTTCTACCTCCGTGGTTTTCATCCCAAGACTTTGAGTTTCTGGTCTAAGAGCATCTTCAGTCATTCTGATGGCCTCAAAACGTTTCATGATCAACTTTTACTAACCTTCCATTTGTCTCTGCAAAGACTAGGAGTCAATCCAGTTCAATGGCATCTAAGTGATTAAATAGACCCATCTGCTAATTTTATTAGTGTTTCCTTATAAGTTTTTTTTTAATCTGAAGAGGGATTCATCCAGCAATTAAAGGTTTATTTTTTCAGTAAGAAAAAATGTACTACAATGTGAATGATAGTAATGGTATTTTATCAGTTAGGGAGTCCATGATCATTTACCTTTCTACTTCTGACCTTTAGAAAGCCAAGGTACTTTTTAATAATTCTTAAGGGGCAGTTGCAACAAGGACAGCATAAATAAGTTGGATATGTCGATATAACTCATGTATAGAAGGACTATAATTGTTTTTGACTACAGTTCATTGCCTCTTGTAATAGCTCTTAGTTTCACATTCATGCACTAAAAGATCCGGCAAAAGCCGACCACATTTAGATGCTATTATTCCGCTGCAGTATTTATTTATTTTTAGGTCTGGCCTTCCTTCCACAGTGGACCTCAAGCTGTTATATAGTGGGGTCCCAGAAGGCAACTGTGGCTATTGGTGAGTCTCAGCTTTGCAAAACAGATTCTTGTTCTGCTCTGTAGCCTTCATCGATTGGCTGCCATCCCAAGTCCACTATAATGGGAAAGTTCTCAAAGGCTAGGTTTCAACTCAAGTAAACAAACAAACAAACAAACAAATAAATAAAAACAACACCCTCAAGAATCAAACGAGAATATTGATTATTATGCATCTTTGAAAAACTAGCCAAAATCTTGTACCCTTGAAATCAGCCATCATTTAATCTATTTTCTTATCCATTAACATGTTTGGATCCAATAGCATGTCCTCAAGAAGGACACCGTCACCCAGTTGAACTGTGCATCCACAGTTCAGAATAGACATGTGAGAAATGGCTTTGCTTGATTTCTCTTTTAAGTGGTACCAAGTCCTCAGCATTTTCAAACAGTGAACTCTAAGCCCAGCACTTGAAAATACTTCTGCACAATAAGGCAGTTGTGCTATCAGAAGCTGATCCACAGAGGTAGGCCGAGGTAACGTAACCTCTGAGGCGAATCTCCCTTTATTTTTTCATGCAAGCCATGATCTAACCCATCAATAGTTCTCCTTCTCTGCACAAGCTCAAAGGAATTGAATCAAGGTTTTATTGTATATCTGTGTTATCTAATATAATCATCCTAAATCTGTCATCTGATGAAGCCTTATGGAAGGGTAGCCCATAATTAGAAATATAGCTTAATATTCACAAAGGATTGTTCTCCTTAACCTAATTGTGTGTGTGTGTTACTCTGCTCTTGAATGGATCCGGTAACAAATCCTAGTTCACCTATGAACTATCTTCTCCAAACACTCCTTCTACATCCTTTTCCTGGTTTCATCGTACTTAATTCCCCCTTTGCTGATTCAATTTATGTTATTTATAGATCAAACATGCAGACAACACATAAGTACACCTGCTCTTTGTGTCCTGATCAGTGTACACTTAAGGACCTCATGGCAGCGCAACAGAATGCAATTAATATTTCTGGTTCCTGGGCAAGATCTATTTAACTTGTACGTGTTTTAATCTTGTATTTTATATTTTATGTCATTTAGTATGCCTTATTTTAATTGTGATGCTTCTGACACAAATATACAAAGATCAACTTTATCTAGCTGGCACCCTGTGAACAATAAATGAGACTGTTCCTTCTTATCTGCTGAGTTCCTGTCATTTGAAACAATATATTAATCAGAAATTTATACAGAAGAAGAAAAAAATCCCCTTATTTTGTTAGACATAAATATTACCAGCTGCCTCTGTTGTTGGTCCAAGCTTTACTCTAATCACACTTGGACAGAGCTATCCCGATTGATCCTTGAGTGATTTATGGTTCACCAGGAGAACATGACGGTAACTCTCTCAGCTGCTGATTGTCAGAGTTCACCAATTTCTTGTTAGCTATTTCAGGAAGGAGTTTAGAGTCTGCCACAAATACTTGTAGGTTAATGCTTAAAATGTGGGATGGCTGCCTTTTGTTTTAAATACAGACTTGGGCAAGGACTTAGTATTGTGGCATTAAACAACATTTGCTTTGCCTGTCTTTTGTACTTCTGAAATGATTTTATGAAAGGCAACCATATTATACAACATGGCCTACCAGTGGGATTCTATACACAGGAACTGGATAATCGCACTGGGAGAATCTTCCCTTTCTTATGGGGCTTCCAAAATAATTCCTGCAATTACTCAGAAGTGTTTTTAAAATGTAAACACAGCATCTGTTGAGGGATTTATAAGGGTGCTGCTCAGCATCAAAAGCTGCTTTTGTTGATGGTTTCTAGTGAGTAAAGTAAAACTCACTCTATCCCATGGAGTAGCTTTCCACACTTGGATATTTTTAGATTCTTCTTCCCTATTCCTTTCTCCGCCCTGTTTTTCCCCTTTCTCCAAAGATAGTACCACCTAATTATGAGGTTTCATCCTGAAAACATCTCAAGAAGTCTTTTCTAGCTGTTTCTTTACTTGAGATGCCTTGTGTTCATTCTGTGTCTGCAGTTGAATATTGGAGGTCACTTCTCATGAATTAAGGAAACTAATCTCTTAATAATCTGGAATACAGTTCAGTATTTAATAACCATTTGCTTAGCAACTGTTTGAAGTTACGATGACATTGAAAACAGTCAACACACTTACAACCGTCACAGCATTCCTGTACTCATATGATTGCGATTTGGGCGCTTTATGAAACCATCACACACATACAGTGGTTGTAGATCCTGCAGCCATGTGATCTCCATTTGTGACCATCTCAGACGTCTCACTTAACAATTGCAGGTGATTTGCTTAATGACCACTGAATGACCTCCCCCCAAGACTGCTGAAACCACCTTAGTAAATCAGTGCAGTCAGGTGGTGCTTAACAACCGCATTGCTTAATGACGGAGTTGCCTGCCTCATTAAGGATCATTAAGTAATGACTATCTGTACTAGCATTTTCACCTCTGAATATTTATCCCTACAAATCAATATTTAATGGGCACTGATGTTGCTGCAGGAATTGGCCTTGAAAGATTTTCCCCAAGGAGAGATGCTGAAGGTGGGCTGGACGGAGAATAACCGAAATATCCTTGGATATAGAACTGGCAGAAAGGAAAGGAATAGGACTAGCTGTCTTTGGCCATGCTGACTGGGAATTCTGGAAAAGGTCACATCGAGTTGGGAATGACTTCCAGATTAATAATAATAATAATAATAATAATAATAATAATAACAACAACAACAACAACAACAACAACAACAACAACAATAATAATAATAATAATAATAAAGTTGGAAGGGACCTTGGAGGTCATCTAGTCCAACCCCCTGCTCAGGCAGGAAACCCTATACCATTTCGGACAAATGGCTGTCCAGTCTCTTCTTAAAAACTTCCAGCATTGGAGCATTCACCGCTTCTGGAGGCAGGTTGTTCCACTGGTTAATTGTTCTAACTGTCAGGAAGTTTCTCCTTAGTTCTAGGTTGCTTCTCTCCTTGATTAGTTTCCATCCGTTGCTTCTTGTCCTGCCTTCAAGCGCTTTGGAGAATAGCTTGACTCCCTCTTCTTTGTGGCAGCCTCTGAGATATTGGAACACTGCTATCATGTCCCCCCTCGTCCTTCTCTTCGTTAAACTAGACATACCCAATTCCAGCAGCCGTTCCTTATATGTTTTAGCCTCCAGTCCCCTAATCATGTTTGTTGCTCTTCTCTGTACTCTTTCTAGAGTCTCAACGTCTTTTTTACAGTGTGGTGACCAAAACTGGATGTAGTCTCCCTACCTTAACCCATACAGGTCCTCTCCATAGCAGGACTCTTTTTTCCCATGTCTCTTGAGGAGCAGACTTGGGGATGATGACTGTAGGGTAGAAGCCATTTGTATTTGTCCACGTGGCAGTATCATGAAAGGGCCATATTACACATAGGCACCTAGTTGTCCACTTCAATACATTTCAGCCCAAACAACATTTTACAACCTCAGGTATCAAGAACCCTTTAATTTTCTCCGTTTCCCAGCACTGCAGCATTTCCATGCTGTTTCTTTCCTTCTTAGGAACCCCTTCAGAATAAAACAACTTTGGCACTTCATCCGTGGCCAGCTGGCAGAGTCACATGACCCAACACCCCCACCCCCCCACCCCTGCACATTTTAGTTGGCACTTTATTTGCTGACCTTTTCCTTTTGTCCATTAAACCATGTGTGAAATGAGGGTTGAAGTGTTGGCTGGCTCTCTCCCTAGTAAACTACCTGACAAATGTAGTGACTTAAAGCCATAATTGAAACTTGGCTGGAGAGTGCTCTGAGACAGCAAAAGGTAAAAAACTTGCCAAATCCAGAGCTGGCATTTTTGCCATGTTCCTGCAGGTCAGCAAAGAGAGTGCTTTACAGGCTTCAAAACCCAGAGACATCTTGCTAGACAAAACTAACAAAAGCCACCAGTTATATATATATATATATTTTAAAAAATCCATCGTGATCTCTAACCAATTGTGGGGGTCTTTTAGGAGAAAAAAAATCCATTTATATTGAGGTGAATTCTTATAGCAATATATACTGGAATATTTTGGATTTGTTTTATTCTGTTCAACATGAGACGTTTGGTTGTATGCATTCTTATAAACTGATATGAATGATTGCACTGATCTGTTACACATTCTTTCTGTGCACTGGTAAGCCTTGTATAAGATTATTTTATTATTCTACAGAGGTTAATTGCTTCAATTTGTAAATTATACCTTTTACTATGGCAATACCTAATTTTAGTTTAATATATTCACCGTTCTTGAATAAACATGCCTATTTAATAAACTTGGTTCATAGCTTTCTGCACAATTTCCATATACAATAGTGTACTGTAAAATGATTATCATACAAAAAAACAATGGAAGAAAATGTCGCCTCTAAATTGTATCTTTCAGTCTGGAGTGATAATGGCCTATTATTGCCCAAACCTTTCCTGACATAAGACCAAAGGTATCATTTCAGTGATTGCCTATGCTTGTGCCGCAAATTAATTACTCCAAATCAATGTGTGTAATTTATAATAAACTCAAGAACTTCACTGATTGTGCTGGATGGTTGCAAAGCCTAACTAAAATATATCCAAACTGTAGCAGTTTATTCATTATTCTGTGTAATACTTTTATTGAAGTTTACAAATATGAAGATTAAAAAAAGTAATACAAACTAAGAAAAATATAAAAAGAAAAAAAGTGCAGAGAAAAAAGGGAGGAGGGGAGAAAAAAATATTAAAAGAAAAAAGGAAGAATATATGAAGAATATCCCCCTTCATCAGGACAAATACAAACAATTTCATTAACTTATCACATTCTCTAACATTTCAATCAAAAATATCTTCTTCCCAAACTCTTCTCATGCCTAATATATATAAACAAATCTTTAAAGTCTCATCAAGTTTAATCAAGAAAAAAATCCATTGAGTTACCAGAAATAACATATTGAATCCCTTCAAATAATGTCTGATAATTAATTTCTTATCATCTCTTCATCTCAGAAACATCACAGGTTCAACACTTTCCTTCAATTTTAATTCTGTAGCTTATCACTGTCTCTAAAAATGCAAGAAAAAGAATCTTCTTTCCATGTCTAATCTATAAACAAATCTTTAAAGCCTCAGCTTTCAGTCCTGATTAAAAAAAAAAAAACCATAAAAAGCAGCTAGAAAACATCATATACATGTTAACCTTGATCAAATAAGCCAATGTTTATAAGCCTCCTTTTTACTTGTCTTGATGTTTACTCCTTTTAAGTACTGTTAATGTCCCCAAAACTGAATTCTTTATCTTTCCTCAGGAACTGCTTCATAATGCATACCTTTTGTAAATCCAAAGTAAGAAAGTCATTCTTTTGAGTTGAGATCCACACATCCAAATCACTCTTCTGATTTTTATTCTCACTTTTAGCTATTAAAAGTGTGCTGCAGCTGCCAAAAAGGCCAACACAGTGCTAGGCTGCATTAACAGAGGGATAGAATCAAGATCACGTGAAGTATTAATACCACTTTACAATGCCTTGGTAAGGCCACACTTGGAATACTGCATCCAGTTTTGGTCACCACGATGTAAAAAAAGATGTTGAGACTCTAGAAAGAGTACAGAGAAGAGCAACAAAGGTGATTAGGGGACTGGAGGCTAAAGCATATAAGGAACGGCTGCTGGAATTGGGTATGTCTAGTTTAATGAAGAGAAGGACAAGGGGGGACATGATAGCAGTGTTCCAGTATCTCAGGGGCTGCCACAAAGAAGAGGGAGTCAAGCTATTCTCTAAGGCGCCTGAGGGCAGGACAAGAAGCAATGGATGGAAATTAATCAAGGAGAGAAGCAACCTAGAACTAAGGAGAAACTTCCTGACAGTTAGAACAATTAACCTGTGGAACAACCTGCCTCCAGAAGCGGTGAATGCTCCAACACTGGAGGTTTTTAAGAAGAGACTGGACAACCATTTGTCTGAAATAGGGTTTCCTGCCTGAGCAGGGGGTTGGACTAGATGACCTCCAAGGTCCCTTCCAACTTTATTATTATTATTATTAAAACATCAGCCAGTTTCATTTGTAAGTCTTATATAACATCTTTCTCAATATCATTCTTGCATGCTGTCAATTTTAACTCCATATCCAAACAGCCTGATTCTCAGTTATATCCTCTCCCCTCTCCTCTTTTGAATCCATTTTATAGTGCCAGTCTTAAAAGAAAGTTCTGAGTACATTATTGCCAAATACCCTTGAATTCTTCCAAAGCTAAAATGTTTTTCTCCATTCTGCATTAGTGAATCTTGTCCTCTAATTATAATCTTTAGTTCTTTCTGATTACCTCTAGTAACCAGCATTCATAGTCTATTGCTGCAAAGCATATGTAAAATATACCTGATCTGTTGCAGTTTATTAGAATGAGGTTTATTTCTAAGTTACTTTACCCATGTCCCAAAGGTGCTTTTTCAAGAGGCAACTGGACTTTCTTGTTTTTCTTTTTCCTCCAAGAAGCAAAATGTCTTCAAAGAAAAACAAGGAAGTCCAGTTGCCTCTTGAAAAAGCACCTTTGGGACAACCATGACCTGGATGACTGAGAATCTCCATAGACATTTACTTTACCCACGTGAAAATGTTTTATTTGAAGTACATTTCAGGAATGAGAGGGGGGGGGAATCCAAAGTGGCCACTATTTTGCTTTTCCCACACGTGCACATGAATTTTTGAGTGGGAAAATCATGAAAACAGTTCACTTGAGTTCTCCAGCAAAGCAAATTCCTCAAAATATTATTATTGCAAAAATAGGGGTATCTGGGATTTAAAACAAATAAGGGGAAAAAAAGAAATGGAGTTGGCATTAAACAAGTAGAGGTAGTCCTTGACTTATGACTGTAATGGAGCCTGCTCGTTATGGTTATAAGTTGTGAGGGCCGTAAAATGGATCACCCATGTGACCGATTTGTTTTTACCTTTTTGTGATGGTCATAAAGGGAATGCTGCCATCATTTAAACTGAACCCAGCGTTCATTAGGGGATATTTTAGTAAATTCTAGTTTTTAGCAAAAGCGTGAAACAGGGTCACGAGACCACAGGATGCTACAAAGAGCTGTGTAAATGCAGGCTAGTCGCTGAACACCCCATATGCATTTCCTTCAGTTTGGAATGCCATGCTAAAATATAGAGGAGGGGAGGGAGGTGGGAGTTGAAGCTTATATTTTGCATAACATTAGATAAAACTGAATGAATACTTTGGACTAAGTGATTCAACTTAGGGGGTAGAGCCCCCCCCCCTCTTCTTCAACCATTTGCCCTCTAGAAAGCCAGGGTCATCCTGAATTCTGGGAACAGTAGTAATGTTAGTTTCCCTCCAGCAAAAAATGCAGCATGAAAATAACTGCCTTCTTGACTTAGAATCTGGATCAGAGGTTTTCAAACCTTTTCAGTTCACAGAAGTGTTAGGCAAAAAAAATAAAAAATTGCCAAACCCTAATCAAGAGGCAAAGTACTAATGATAGAAGATAGGCTTTGTTGAGTAAACTTCATTTTAATCCTTAGCTTTTCATGGAACCTTATTAAAGTTCTTGCAGAATTTGAAAAGCCTTAATTTAGATAAATTCTCCTTCCTTTCAGAAAACAGAATGGAAAGTCTCACGCTTCTCCTTTCACACTGAACACCATGCAGGAAGTCTGTGGAGTTTCTCAATCATGGTTATCCCAAAGGTACTTTTTCCAAAAGGCAACTGGACTTTCTTTATTTTTTCTTTGCTTCTCATCCAAGAAGCTTCATCAGTTCTAACTGAATGGTGGGGAATGGAAGGATTTATATTCTTTGCAGCCATCTGCTCGTTCGCTTTCTGAAGCGAACGACCTTCTGAGTGCTAACGACCAGATGACTGCAAAAAATATAAATCCTTGCATTCCCCACCATTCAGTCAGAACTGAAGAAGCTTCTTGGATGAGAAGCAAAATGTTAAAAAAAAAAACCCAAAAAAAGTCCAGTTGCCTTTTGGAAAGCTCCTTTGGGACACCATGTTGTTGTTGTTAGTTGCGAAGTCATATCCGACCCATCGCGACCCCATGGACAACGTTCCTCCAGGCCTTCCTGTCCTCTACCATCTTCTGAAGTCCATTTAAACTCACGCCTACTGCTTCAGTGACTCCATCCAGCCACCTCATTCTCTGTCGTCCCCTTCTTCTATTGCCCTCAATCTTTCCCAGCATTAGGCTCATACAGGAACTTAAATTATGCACAAGCATTCCCTTCAATTTTACTTGAATAACTGGATCATTTTCATTGTTTCTTAGCGTAAACTACTTTATAGGAATGTAATCGTGTCTCACATATTAAGCATGACTTTGAATTCTGGGCAAATATGGAAGCAAGTGAATATATTTCTTCCTCATCACATTAGACTATCTATATCTATACTTCTCTCATGCTCCATCTGGAGAAGATGATAGGGAAGAGAGGTTGAAAGGAACACATTCAGCCCATGAGCAAATAATGATAATAATGTATAGCCATTATAAAAGCATATGGTTAAAGGGTATTAAAAACATCAGAATGAGAACAGTTCTTAAAAGGCATGTCAGAGGGTGGGGAAAAAGGAGAGGATCTTTCCAAACACAAACATATATGACTCAGTTGTGTGGTCCTTCTTTAAAATTATAGTGATGCTTATTGCTACAGTGGTTTTAGGTAAATGACTTGTGCTTATTTCTAAATACTGTACATCGTGGCCTTAGCCTAACAAACTATACATACATTTCTGTATGGAGCTTTTTATAGTTTCTTAATTATCCCTTTTCCCAGGCTCTGACAAGGGGGAAGTCTTCCTATAAAGATAGATCTTCAAAGGACACACAAAAACGTATCTATGTTGAGGCACAGGAGAAGTCCTTCCAGAGGGCTGATGCCCCAGAGCCAGTAAAAGCCTGTCTTGGCATTGCCACAACATAGATAGCATCTCCACCAAGGATCATTGTTGCCAAGAGACTGATGTAAAGATACTCTTGTATAACTGGGTTGAAAGCTGTTTAGAACTTTATAACAGGGGTGTCAAACTCGCAACGTTACGTGATGTGTCGTGACATATCGCGACTTTTTTCTCATTGCTGGCAATGGGGTGGTGCGGTTTTGCCATGACGCATCCGGCCCACGGGCCGGCAGTTTGACACCCCTGCTTTATAGCATTCAGTAGCATAACTTTGAAATCTGGGTTGGTGTCAACACTGCTAACATCAGATGTTTTTGCTTTGACAACAGTTGGAGATGCAACCATTTTCTTCTTATGTTTTACTCTTAGAGTTAGAGTTAGATGGTGCTGGGGGGAGGAATGTACATAAGAGTTTAGCTAGACATAACAATACTGGACCTAGTGTGTGAACCAAGGTTATTGAAATAAGAGGTGATAAGAATTGGCGGGCTGGAGAACTGGAGGGAAAGTCTGCATTTCAAACTAATTGGAGAATGTGATTTATGACTGTTAATTGGAGGATTATGTTAGTGCCGCTGCTATGCTTCTCTAATAAAGATTCTTTAAGGTAAACAATGCCTCGAAGTTCTTTGAAGAGTTTCATCTGTCGGAACCATGACATTTGGTGGCATTCCTTTCAACAGAGCAAATGCCATGGTTTTCCCTGAGCCACGTCTTCAGGTGAGGAAGGGAGGGAAAATGTGGGGTCAGAACCATTAAGCAGCAGTAGTTCTATCACTGGAGATAATAATAATAATAATAAAGTTGGAAGGGACCTTGGAGGTCATCTAGTCCAACCCCCTGCTCAGGCAGGAAACCCTATACCATTTCAGACAAATGGCTGTCCAGTCTCTTCTTAAAAACTTCCAGTGTTGGAGCATTCACCGCTTCTGGAGGCAGGTTGTTCCACTGGTTAATTGTTCTAACTGTCAGGAAGATCCCAATGTTCAGTGAACTATGAACCCCATTCTTGCTTTGATGGACTCAGCAAGTTCACAGGACATCTTGTGAAGTCCACTGACAGTAACTTGGACTCAGAAGGTCAGCCAGTTAGTTCTAGACAGAGATGCTTAATGAAGATCCAGGTTGAGGCAGCTGAACTTTGCAGATGCGAGAGACTCTGCAAAAGGCTAACAGGAGAGCAGACTCTGGATTGAGTATTTGTGCTGCATAGAGGTTCAGCATAGCTTATTTATTGTGTGCATGATCTTTGAACAGTGCTGAGAAGAAATCCAATGCTCAGCTCTTTTCTGTGAGTATTCTGAGTTCCTACCTTTTGGACTTTGGATTTCCTCCGATCTCATCTCTCGCTTCTCGTTTGAGTTTGTTGCTGATGAATAGCTCACTGGACCATGAGTATAGAAGAAAGGGTTTCTCAAAAACTGTTTTATTTCCAGAAGCTGCAAAAGGGCCTAATCCAGGGGTCTTCAAACTCGGCCCTTTTATGACTTGTGGACTTCAACTCCCAGAATTCCTCAGCCAGGCATGTCAAATGTGACCCTCAGACTCCTACTCTATGATGTGGTATGGTGTCATTATGAGCACTGGTCTTGAGCAAGTATGAGTCTTTGTGTAGTCCAGGGGTCTTCATGCCTGGCTGAGGAATTCTGGGAGTTGAAGTCCACAAGTCATAAAAGGGCCAAGTTTGAAGACCCCTGGTGTAGTCTGTTTCAACAGCCGAAACAGCAATGCTGCTGTTAGAACTTCAGTTTCTTCTCCAGGTTCCTGCATTGAGTTTTTCAGAATAGATTTAATGAGATGACTATTCAGAAGACCCAGGACAAGCCCTGTTTTTCTTTCAGTTCACCATTATGCTTCAGTGAGCATTCTTACACTTGCTAAATAAAGCACTACCCTTGGATAATGCCAGTTGGGACAAGGCTGATGAATATTGAGGGCCTTTCTTAGTTGCTTTTCCTTCCCCTCTTTCTTCCCACCTCCCCCTTTTTTTTTTCCTCCAGCGAGTGCCACCTAACTGGGTTATTTATTGTTTCATCTTGAAAATGCCTCAAGAGGATTTTTCTACTTCTACTGCTTGTTTCTTGTTTCTCCTTGTCTGCATTTGAACATTGGAGTTCACTTCTCTGGAATAAAGAAAACAAATCCCTTAATAATCAACGCTAGCAAAACTATTCTATCCTCTCTAGAATTCCTTCAATATTTGCTTAGTTTAATGTAGTTTAAAAAAAATAATAATTGTAGAATTCCAAAGAAATTTATTGCTTCTGCCCTGTGGCATGAATAAATTATATTATTATATTAGAATGTGAGTGATATTTGATAGGATTGTTTGAAGCTTATATAGAAATGTATTAATCTGAATATGCAAGACTAAATGAGGGAATTAGAGAGGGAATTTTAAATGAATTGATTTGGGCTATATATTTGTGATTGTTTTTCTTTTCTTTTTTTGGATGTTCAATATACCCACCTCCACGGTGGTTCCTAAGCACTCTGATGTAACCCTTTTACCCCTATAAAAATCTAATAAAATATATTTAGAAAAAAATAAAAATAAAAATAAATTATATTAGTACATTGGCTAAAATCCCCTCTTTTACACTACTGTGAACAGTAATGAGATCCTCTACCCCAAGGTTGCCCATAGGGTGGTGGTCAAAAATGTCAAAATGGTGGGTACATCTGGGCAATTGAAGCCCACCCTTTTTTAAAATATGTATCCTACGCATTACCCCCATACTGAAAGAGGGATTGTTGCCCTGTGATGTCTGTCATTTAGCCATTAGTGATCCCCACTGTGGATGTCCTCGCTCCTCTCCTTTTCTACCTAGATACTTTAGATCAGGGCTTTTCAACCTTTTCACTGATTGTACCACTTTTAGGATATGGCAATATTCGAGTACCACCTAGCAAGGTGTCAAAAACTTGATGACCAAAAAAAAAACCCTGTTCAAAGTTGCAATTGCACTGAAATGACTTATGACCATTTTCACACTTATGACCATTGCAGCATGCCCAGGGTCATGTGATTTATATTTGGATGCTTGGCAACTGATTCATATTTATGATGGTCACAGTGTCCCAGGGTCATGTGATCCCCTTTTGCAACCTTTTGACAAGTAAAGTCAATGCCAGGGCTGCTGGTGGCCAAGTGCTAAGGCAGGACTTCTCTGCCTCCCTCCTTCCCTGCCTCCCTCTTTCTCATGCCCACCTCCTTCTGAAGGAAGAATTTGAAACACACACCCCCCCATATTTTTTCTCTTCCATATATTCATCAAACAAGGAAAAGCCTCCAGAAACAGAAAAGACAAACTGCTGAGTGAACTAGCTTAAAAAGGCACATTCCCCTTTAAGAATTAGCTACTGGCTACTTCAAAATCCCTTGCAGCAAAACTTACAGCTAACAATAGGAGAGCAATAGAAGCTAACACGAGACATCAGCCATCAGCCAAATAGAAATTGCCAAACACTCCTTAAGAACACAAAGCCCACATTGCACAAATCCCAGAACTTCAAAGTCACAAAAGCACATAAGAATCCTTCCACTCTCCATCTCCCTCCCTCCCTCCCTCCTTCTCCGTGCCTCTGCAGCTCCAGAGGACTTTCTCACTGTAAGTCCTTGCCTGTGCTGGCTCTTTCCCTCCCCCACTACACTTGGCTAGGCAGGGCTGCGTACCACCTGCCACTTGTTAATGTACCACAAGTGGTACGCGTACCACAGGTTGAAAAGCCCTGCTTTAGATTGTGGATCTTCTAATTTTGAAGTTATGAGAACATTGGGAATTTAGAAATGGTCACGCCAAGCGCTTCAGAGCCACTAAAACCAATGTTTTTGGCAAATCTCTTTCAAGTCAATTCCAGTTTCTATCTTGCAACAATGACCAATTTGCACAGCCAAACCGATGAACTATGAAAGCATATTGCGCAGATTAGTTTAGAACTTTCTATACAGCTAAATGACTCTTGTTCTTTGTGGCCAATATTCCAATTTATATTTTAGGATTGCAATTCCTTCTTTCAATATATAGTAATTAGGATTAGGGAGGATTAAGATTAGGTTTCAGACAAGAGTTTGGATAAGAAGGAGAAATGGAATCTTGTCAATATTTAGGATTTAAGGAAAAGGCATGCCTGCAGGGCTAACCAGAGTCAGCAAGATCAAGGAACTAGGAAAGTGTCAGCCAAGCAGTAAGTCAAAACTGTATTTCAAGTTGCTTGCATAGCTGAATAAGGAACAGGCAACCGAGATATCACTGATAAGTTGCTGCCTGCAATTCCATGGTTCACATGCTGATCCAATTATTTTCTCATCAAATGGTGAGACATCTCACAGCACTGTGATAGCATCAGTCTTTGTGGACTTCGATCGACTTCATTAAATGCGTGGAATATTATCTTGTGAGAAATAATATACATGCACATATACCTGTTTGGAGGAAAAGAATAAAAGGAGAGGTCAAAGGGCAACAAAGGTGAAGAGATATTTATTCACAGAGGCCATTCATAAAATAATCATTAGTTAGGGGAAACTTTACTTGCAGCAACAGTATAATATAGTATAATAAGTAACATTAATCGCCTCCTTCATTAGGGTACTAATTCATGTGTCTTATGGACTTATCCTGGGTGTGGCTGGTACATAAGCAGAACCCACTTTGTTAGATAAATGAAATGGTATCCTGACCAGTTTGTTTATTTATTTAAAAGGCATATATGACTACCATCTTATGCACCATAACCTGGGTGGCTATGGCAGGTATGCCCTATATAGATACTGTTGCGGGTGGAGTGAAGTCCAAAAGGAATGAAATGCAGAGTGTAGTACTGGGTTTGTTCTTGAAACAACTTTGATATGTAGAATTGAAAACCCATGCTGACAACAAGAAAAAGCACAATTCAAACTAAGCAAGTTTCGCATGAGGCATGAAAGCAAAGCTATGTTTACATGACCTGGACTAGTTAAGCATGTACAAACTCAAGCTCAATGGTTTGCCAAAAGGTCATTGAGTGAAGTCTACTGCATCAAAAGCAACAGAGTTTTGTGGTACTTTACAGACAAATAAATGTATTACATCATAACCTTTAATATATGTCTACTACATTAGTTGCATGGAGTAGAGATTTGAGAAAGAGATGTTAGATACTGTATTGGGGTGTGGGGGAAGCCCAAGAGAGGGCCATTTGCAAAATAATTGATAGCAAACATCCTGGCATTTGACAAGCTACTTACCGTAGCACAGTTTGCCACAGGAATTAGAACCGATCCTTTTGATAAATGTATTTCAATGACACCTTTGAAATTCGTTTATTTGTAAGAGTTAATAGTTAACCGTGAGCCACAGGAGGTTGACTGTTTTGCTGTGTGGTTGACTCTCAACACATTTCTCCCCTCTTTCCGTCATTCAATGAAAGACAAGAAATTTAAGGTATTTAAAAGGAAGTCAGTTTGGTGTAGTGGTTAAGGCCTCAAGCTAGAAACTGGCAGACCCTGTATTCTAGCCCCTCCTTAGGCACAAAGCCAGCTCCCTAAGCCCTAAGAAGCAGGCAAGGAGAGGAGGAGGAGGAGGATTTCACACTGCTAAATTGCATGTTAAAACTAGGTTGTTAATTCACTAAGGTACTGATGGGCACCAATTTAATCAATGGAAAGAGATTAGAACAGGATGGGCAAACAGGATCATTCCAGATATTGTTGAATTACATCTCTTAACATTTCTTTTTATTAACTGTGGTAGCTGAAGATGCTGAAATGCTGTAAAGGAATTTCATACTGCAGTTGGCTCATTAATCATAAGCACTCCTTTCCTACATTTTATAAAACTTTAGGTTGAGGTATTATTTTATAATCAGGTGTGAGTAAGGGAAATTGGGGCTATACAATGGACGTTTTATCACAATGTCTTGTTATTAGTGTCTTCCAGCTTTAATCAACCAATGTGAAACACAAGGAGCATTGTTGCACTTTTGTGAAGAGTCAGTGAATTCAGGGAGTAATATGGTAAATATGGGAGAGGTAAGAGTATTTTAAGACCAGAGATGTGGCAGGTAATACAAACCAGTGTTGGAAATGTGAAAAACATGAGGGGATATTTTATCATCCTTGGTAGATTTTTGAGAAAGCTAAGAAATTTTGGGTACAAATTCACACAATGATGCAAAGGATTTTAAAGATGTTGCAAAGAAACCAGAACTCTTTTTATTGGGACTTATGGACAATGAATTAGTGGTAGTACAATGAGATTATAGTATTGTATGCATAACAATGAAAGAATGAAATCCTTACAGTGGAGGAACACATTGTGAAAATGTCAGAATTCACAGAAATAGTAAAATTGTCCTGTTTGGTCAGAGGAAAAAAAAACAATGAAAACCATATATAAACTTTTTTGTTGAAAGAAAAAGGAAATAACATTATCTGAATGGATCTGAAGATTAAGACAGATGTGGATTAAATGAGCTGATGGGACTTTTAAGAGGGAGGAAGGACAATAAGACTGTAATTATCTGTTGAAAAGGTTGGAAGTTACCCATACATTCCTTTAGTTTCTTTCATTTCTTTTATATTTTTGTTCTTTTTTCTTTTTCCTTTTTTTAAAATTGTTTTTTTATTCTATGGGGAAAAAATCTCAATAAATATAAATAAAGAAATAAAGACTGGCGATATTACTAATATAAATGGTGTCAGCTTGGAAAATATACTGAGGCCTTTGGATTGTCAGGACTGTAATAATTTGGAGTGTGTTGATGCTTATTTGCTAGAACAGCCTTCTCCAAGTGGTCTTCTCAAATGCATTGGGATTATAATTCGCAGAGTCCTAACTCTCCTGTCTGGGAATCTAGGATTATTCATTCAACATCAATTGAAGCATGAAGTTCAGGAAAGTTGTCCTTATCCTAGGCCAAAAATCTGAAGAAGTCAATAATAAATACATGTTCGTGTCCATAGAAGGCCATAGTCACTTTCCAGATCATTGCATTTTGCATCATTTTTGGCCAAACCTAACCCTTGGCCATCTTAAAGACAGGAATGGTTATAGGCTAACAGCAGCTTCTTGTCTGTTCTCAAAATACTTTCCTGAATCCTCTTCAAGGAAATCTGAAATCAATCATAAAAAAGAAAATATGGCTGCAAACATCTGGTGTCAATGCCTTCATCATGAAAAGGCTAATAAAATATAAGGGATTTTAAATGACATTGAAAATAAAAGAGCTGGGATTATAATAATTATTTTACAGGAAGTTAGCATATATTTTTTTTGCCAGATTCATTCAATTCCTCATACAATTGTGTGGGATCTTTCTTATTAACCTCAGTTTCTGAGTCATCAGGATATATTTTCACAGCTAGAAATATTTTTTTCCCACATATAAAAGCTAGGCTACTTAGAAGGGAGTTACTAACTGGCTAGAATAAAAAAAAGACACTACATGCTGCTCTTCTTCAAATAACCACATTACTCTGTTTGCACAATATAAAAAGAATATAAAATCACAGAAGGGGGCATAAGGGAGAGAAGGGTGCTAGCTGCTTTTTTTCATTTGCAGTTGTCAAACTTCCCATTGCATATCTACCCAGCTCCAGCTAGTTTGTTGTTAAACTGATCCATTCAAATTTAGGGGAAATGCCTGTAATTCTTTTGGCCTCTTTTGGGTACAGGCAGTTTAAGGAATGCTTTCTAAACAGTGCTATTAAGAGAAGATCAAAATGCATCCCAAATTCCAAATTATTGTTCCTATAATGTAGATACTACGTTAGTGTTTCATACTGAATTTTTAAAGCAGGTTCATTATCAACTCTTGGAAAATGTTTATAGTTGTGCCTTTAGTGTGGGAGCTAGTTTGCACACATGTTAATGCAACAACAAAGCCCCTTTATCATAGCATGTCAGCTTTGGAAGTCCAGAGAGACTAATAAAGTCAAAGACATTAAATCATTATCATTGCCAATTAAACACTGAAAATTAGTTCATCTCCAAAGCAATTTGCGTTTACAGCTGTTGACACGTATAGCCCAAATCCACTGATGATTGGGAGTGGGGAATGTCAAGAGAGACAATTATAAAACTGAGAAGAGAGAGAGAGAGAGAGACTCTGAATTAAATATGGTTCAAAATTGGAATAAAATTTAAAATCTGGTATCTTCTCTCTCCTCAGAGCAGCTGAATTGTACAAAGCAACTGGCTACCATGAGAGAGAGAGGGGGGAGGGAGGGAGGGAGGGAGAGAGAGAGACTCAGCTCCTATTTCTCAAATTCTACTTATTGAATCCATACTTATGTAGGTTGTCCTAGAGAATTATGTGTGAAGTACTTGTTTCCATACGCTTCCCACCACTTTCTACTATAGTATTCCTAATACCTGTAAAGTTGTACTGGAATATCTTCATAAAAATGAAAGAATGGCTTTGCTCTGTTAGAACAAGGACCATCTTAATCCAGCATTCTATTTTCTCCAATGGTCAACCTGACATCTCTGGAATTCTCAAAAACATGGGTAGGGTTACAATTATCTTTTTCTACCACTGTTCTTCTGCAACAACATATTTATAAGCATGTTTTCCCACAGTTTAGAGCCAATATTGAATTACATAGGTAATTCTAAATGCCTTTAGTAAAACTGTTATTTGTGAATGTATCCAATACATTTTTAATGTCATCCAAGTTAGTGGTCATCACCCGTCACATGGTATTGAATTCGTCAAGTAAGTTAGGCATCATTGTGATAATGATCTAAGCATTTTTGCATATCATCAACAAAATTTCTCTAGAGTTATATGCCTTAAGTGGCAATCCAAAAGATCGCGTTCAAAGGGAAGGAGGCAAATTATGAATTGAATTTTTTATTTGCCAGATCAATGTAATTTAGCTGTTTAAAAAAATTGCATAACTGCCGTGCTTTGTAAATCAATGGTTCCAGTGGATAATCTCTTAAATTACAACACAATTACAAGAGGGCTGCATGTTTATGCCCTTGTTAACAGCAGCAAAAGCAAAAATTCACTGCAGTGTTGCCTCATGTGGGTTGCATAATAAAGCCTGCAACAAAACTATTTATTCCATTTTTTGTACACTGTCAAGAAATGTCATGTTGTGTAAATTAATTAATCATTACTGCCTTATTTTGACTTGCCATGTTTTAAATAATAACAACAAATAAACATAGAATCTGTGTTCTGGGAAATCTTAATGGAAGATTGGCTTGATATAAATGTTTGATTAGAAATTTGTCACACAATATGGCACACAAATGACAATAAATTTAACTAAGAGGCATTTTCCCCTTTAAAATGCTATCCATGATGATTGATCAAAGTAACCCCAAACTATTTGTTATACTGATTCAAAAATGTCTCTTGTAATGTATTGCTGCACAACAGGAACCTACTGAGGGAAAATTTCAAATTCATCTATGCAATGACTTTATGAAATATTTAAGTTACATGTAACAGTCATCAGCTATTGAAGTTTCAGGAGACTAAATATAAACTGATTATAGATCAGTTTGAAGGATGGGATAATCAGGTGTATCTACTGATAATCACTTGCCCCACCAAATATGTGGATATGAAGGGATATAAATGTTATTTCATATCGTAGTATTTTTTTCAAACCCATCCCGAGTTATTATATACTGAATATTAGTTTGTGAAGATGGTAAGGAGAAGCTTTTACTCCAACTCCTGCAAAGTCTCTCCTCTCTCTCTCTCTCTCCTCTCTCTCTCTCTTTCTCTCTTTTTTTTTTGAGGTGCACACTGAATTGCTGGGTTGAGTAAATGAGAAAAAATTGGCATAATTCTGCCAATGCTTCAACATTCAAAGGATTGGTATAGTGAAAAAGATAATGTTTAACAGATTATGGCAAATCAAGTTGGATAAAGGCTTTGCCTGTGTCAGTCTGGTTTGATACATAACTCTTTTCTCAATCATCACATATTTCTCCCCCCATCCTGAATTTTCACTAATGCAATGCTTGATACAGCTTAACACAAAAGAGGGTAATGCTCATGCTTTAGATTGGAAGCAGACAAGAATCATTGAAAATGCTGGGCACTGGAATACCAGCCACAACAAATTGCAATGTCAGTTTTGTTGGGCAGGGAAAAAAAGCCAAGAGCAATTTCATCATGCTAAATAAAATCACACTGTGTTCTCATCCCAGACTAATCTTAATTATGCATGGCTATTCTTGTACTTTGAAGACTTTGGGTTGATTATGAGTGGGCGTCCCTCTGGCCACACATAATACTCAACAGCCAGAAGAGCGGGTCTAGGACTCCTGACAGGCACATTGCCTATTCTGAGGAGTAAAGCACGGAGCATAAACTCGGAAGAGGATCTCCACAAAAGGGATAAACGAAAGTTGTAGAGTAAGGTGATCAGATCTGGGCTGCAAAACTCAACAGTCATCAAGACTGTTGGATGGTTTCCAAATTATTGCAGCCTAGCCATGCAACTCTGCTTTAGAGGCCCACTCTAGAGGCAGCTTCTTCCTCACTGGAATTAAGGTTACTATAAGGAAGAAACCATCACCACAGTAATGTCTGCTGGATTCAAAGGTGTGATTTGTGTGTGTGTGTGTGTGGGAGATGTCTCAAATCTTCTGAGTGAAATGACCATAGATACTGCCAAGTTGTGTTGGCCCTGTTTCTATAACTACTATAGTAGCAAGAAAAACAGCAGGCAAAGCTGTGGACAAAGAGCCTTGCTTCTTGTGAAGAAAAGCATCTCATAAGAACCGTTGTGGCGCAGTGGTTAGAATGCAGTATTGCAGGCAAAAACTCTGCCCACAGCCTGGATCCTGACCGGCTCAAGGTTGACTCAGCCTTCCATCCTTCTGAGGTGGGGAAAATGAAGACTCAGATTGTTGGTGGCAATATGCTGACTCTGGAAACCGCTTAGAGCAGAAGTCCCCAACCTTTTGGGCACCAGGGACCGGTTCTGTGGGGAAAGGTTTTTCCACGGACCAGAGGGTGCGTGGTTTTGTGTGCTGCCTGCATCCCACGGATGGGGTTTTGCTTGTTTGTGCGGACTGGTTGCTGGCATGCTGCGGCCCGGTACCGGTCCACGGACCAGGGGTTGGGGACCCCTGGCTTAGAGAGGGCTGTGAAGCACTATGAAGCGGTATATAAGTCTAAGTGCTATTGCTATTGCTATAATGTCCAAGGGGAAGGATGGGTTTTCAGGAGACTGGTGTACAGAGAAAAAAAATTAAACAGCTACCATTTCTAGTGCCCTATTGTCCAAAGATTGTTCCAGAGGCCTTCTGATGGATATTATATATATATATATATATATATATATACAGTATATATAATGTGTGTGTGTGTATGTGTGTGTCCATCAAATGCTCACTTACATCTAACCTGGCATGTAGGTTCTCTTTTAGTCTCGTTACAAAAGCCTCCAATTTCAGACTACTGCCACGGGAAACTAAATTTGGCCTGCTACATTCAATCCAATATTAAATAAGGAACATGGATATAAAAGCAAAGACAGAGATGGTATCGCCCTGCTGATTATGTGTTTCTACTTTATTCATCTAAATAAATAAAACAGCTGTCTGAATCACGTCATTGCCTTCTTTTTCTATTCTTGCAACTTCAGACGAATCATTTGTACAGATAATTAAGGTACTCTTTTTTTAAAAAAATGATACATTTTTCCCTGTTCCCTTTTTTATTTGTTTATTTGTTGACTATGTCGTATATTTTACTGCATATCTGTGGAGGCAGTCCAGAAGAAGTATAGTAAGACTCTGCTGTATAAAGCAATTTAATAGACTTAAAGTATATTTGCCCCATAAATATGATGTTGACATGAACTAAAGTACTCAGTGGGGATTTTCTTTAGCCCATTTGATTCATATTTCAGACAAATCCAATGAATAATTGTTAAGGCTGGTAAAAAAAATTAATTTACGTTGGGGGCAGTTTTGTGTTTTATTGAATTCTGCATATACAATACATCCACAAACGTTGGCATGCAGTATTTATTTTAGAAGCGAAATGAGAAACTGGGCAACTTAGCACTTTCCTTTCTATATTAGTAAGAGCAGCTATAAGAAAAACACTGTACACACAGTGTGTCAGACAAGGGGGTCTTTTCACTCTGCAGCCCAGTTCAAAGATGTCAACACATGGTGGTAAATCTCAGCTTGCACAATTTCTCCTCCCTCTCTTCCTCCAGACAGAAGAAGAAGAGTTGGTTGAAAGCTTCTATTTTGGGGCTTCAGTAAACTGCAATTTCCTGTCCAGTCCAAACTTGGGAAAGGTTCATATATTTTTTACTGTGGTTAGCTAAAACAAACCAACCAGGATCAATCTTTCTCTGGTCAAACAGATTTTGCAAAGTTTGTATTGCTTCTGAAATCTGCAATTCCTGTCTGAGGAGAGAACGGGGTTAAGTCAAAAGAAATGTCTCCTTAGGAAACCTCATAGATCATTTTGGAAGCCAAAACACCTTAGGCCTAAATCAGACCTGATGTTGGATTCATACATCACGTTAGGTCATAATGTAACTCCTCTGGTTGAATATGTAATTGCTAAAATGTATACGTTTTTATTGAAATTTGAAACGGAAGAACAAGTGAAAGAATGTATGATAAAGCAGGCTAAAATGTTTGGTTATAATATACAGATGGCAAAATATGTGACTGAAAGGTTGAAATTTATTCTATGATATAATTTATGTGGGAAATGTGAAAAACAAGCAGGGACATTTTACCATGTTTGGTAGTTGTGTTAAAAAAAGCTAGACAATTCTGTATTCAAATATATACACCGAAGAGGGCCTTTTCTGCTGTTGCCCCTGCCCCATGGAAGATCTTGCCCCCAAAGCCGAGGTGGCCCCCGATTCTCCTGGCCTTCTGGGAAAACATCAGGACCTGCTTCTGCCAAATGGCATGGGGTGGCATACAATCTTGAGAATAGTTGGTGGCTGCAGGGTGTTCCCTCCGCCTTTTATATATTTTATAACTTTTGTAGATCTTAATTTTTCACTTTTTAGCTGCTTTTTTAATATTGTTTTTCATTAGGTAGCTTTTTACAGGTTTTTTTAATTTATAAACCATCCACTCCCTTAAGTGAGATGGGCGGTGTTGAAATTTGATAAATAAATAAATGAAAAACTTCAGAGGAATTTAAAGATTAATTCACAATTGAGACCGAAGGTTTTTCTTTTGGGATTGATGGACAAACAGTTGGAAAAACTTATGCAACTTTTCTTTTTGTGCACGATAACCGCAATGAGATGATTGTGGGTATAAAGATGGAAAGAGGCAGTATTACTCACAAAGGAGGAATGGTTTATGAAGAGGATGGAACTTGCTAAGATGGCTAAATTGACTTCTTTGATAAGACAAAAGACAGCATTTATGGTTATTGCTGACTAGAAACTCTTATGGATTTTTACGTGAAGCAGAAAAGGAAGCTACTTCTTTGTATCTTTTTTCTTTTCTATTTTTCTTTTCTTTTTTCCCTTTCTTGCACTTTTAGCTTTTTCTTTGATTTCTTTTTCTTTTCTTTTTCTTACTTTCTATTAGTCTGTATTAACTTTTATCTTCCTTTTAAAAAAATCTTTTAATAAAAATGAGATACACATAGAAGATAAGGAGAGAGACAGAGACAGAGAAACAGACAGAGAGACAGCTAGCTTTGGATTCATAGAGTTAGCAGTCCAAAGCTTTTATTTAGTAATTGCCAGAACCCAGAAAAAGGGTAGGTGAGCAGTAGAAAATGTTGGAGTGAAGAGGGGATTGAGGAATTATTTCCATAGTTTGCTTCTTTGTAAATGACATTTTATATATGTCCAGTGTTTTTGTGAGGGGTGCTCATGATTTGCCTTTGAAATTCCAAATATTTCCCCCAGCTCAGGATTTACCGTTTGGTCTGGCACATTTTGGTGTCTTGGAACGATAACTGCATTGGAACTCCGACTTGTTTAAAATGAGCTTTGAAAGATTATTAAGTAATGGAAGGCTTAGTGCAGGGGTCTTCAAACTTGGCCCTTTTATGACTTGTGGACTTCAACTCCCAAAATTCCTTAGCGCTGGCTGAGGAATTCTGGGAGTTGAAGTCCACAAGTCATAAAAGGGCTAAGTTTGAAGACCCCTGGCTTAGTGCATTCCTGCTAGAAACCCCTCCTTATCTAAAGGCATGGAACAAATTCAAGGTCCCCAAGAAACAGAATAATTTGGCTTGCTCTTTGGGGAGGTTCTTTTGTAAGTATATAAGAACAAGGTTCTTCCTAAACTATCGGAGAACAATTGAAGGAGTGAGCTGAAGACAGCTTCCTGGAGCTCTGTCCCAAAGATTGTAGGGCCACTACAATCAACTGGCACTTGAACAACCTGGCTATGATGTTGCAGTCATGACTGAAAACCACAGATGTGGTTTCCTTAGTGCTGTGAAGTGGGCAAGAAAAGAGAAGAGTAAATTCCCTTGTGCTTGCTGAGGAATAGGCCAGTCTTTTCCAAGTAGGCGGGTTGAGGAATTTTGGGAAATGTATAAAATCGGGGAAGGCTGCTTTGGCTATGGGCAACAAATTTCTTCTACTATTCAGCAACCAAAGTGACAATGTTCTGTGATACTATCACTATCAGATTGTGTAAGTTTCAGGGATAGGCATGCCTCTGCTTTTTATATTTACAGTATGTGATGGTTTTGTTGTAAGAATTGATTTTCAGTTGATTTACCTAGGAACGCTGTATATTTTGCCATAAAAAAAGAGGCTAGATAAGACCTCCACAACCTGATTCCTTCCAGTTATATTTAGATTTCTAGAATCTCAGCTAGCCTTAATATACATTAATTGGGAATTATTTTATACACCTCTCCAAAAATAACATTTTTTTCACATGTACCACATGTATCTTTGGTTTTTCCCATGTCCACATTGGCTGGTGATGCTAACATTAAATCAGAAAGTCCACAGTCCTATTGGAGCCCTGGAGTTGTCTCAAGCAGGTGATCCCTGAAGCATGTTTCACTGCAGTGACATCTCCATTAAAAAGAAGCTTGCTGTTGTCTTGCTTGAATGCTGCATTATAACAGCTTGTCTCCTAATGACCTCCATTCTTCTGGGAACAATCAGCCCATAATATTCTGCAATTGCTAGCTAAGCGTACGTGCATTGTCTTGTTCCTCCCAATATTTTTCATGGCCCTAGCATGACTTTATTTTAGGTGCCAAGATGAAGCAGATGTCCTATACTAGCCCGCTCCTTGACTGCTGTGACATTTTCTTCCCATTGGCAGTGGCTCTTTTGTCAAGAACCTTAACTAAGGAAACTGTGTTCTAAGGAGTAATAGTGTTATCTGAATAATTCAAAGGAGTTCTGTGAGCACATAGTTTTGAGAAAGGGGGATGTTCCGCATTGGTATGTCTAAAACCACTCCAGGGTTACGTTATGCCAACCTGAAGACTTTCTTATATAAATCTCCCCCAAGACATAGATGTATAATATATATCATATTGTACAAACATATTCCCTATGAATATGAAGCCCTCCAAAACATCTTAAGCAAACTAAAAGACCCAATAGCCCAAGAATTAAAAGCAAGAGTAATCTAGAACAAGGAGTACAAGGACTGCAATAGCTACTATGTAGGACAGACAGGTAGAAAAATTAGCAGAGCACATCCATGAACACCAGATCTGACCTGTCAAAAGACATGGCATTTTAATCTCACAACACATGAACCGATTCAATCACAATTTCAGCAGGGAAACTATTAGCATTTTAGATCAAGCCAAATCTCAAAATGCCACAGCCAGGGAATTTGTAGAAGTTTGGCATTCAGACAAATCATCCATCAACAGACACATAGAAATAAACCACATCTACATACCATTCAAAATAAGTATAAGCAATTAAAAAAAAACCAACATAGGAAGGAACAAAAAGAATAGAACCTGTCACTTCCCACAGCCAACATTCAAATAAGCCATGATCAGCACCAAACAAACAAGTAGAAAACAATACTCTAAACAAGGAACCACTAAGGAGGAAACCATAACCTCAGTATATCTTGCAGGGCAAGTTCTGTAACAGGCAGATAATCCCACCATCACGCTGATGTTATCTATTTGGGTCATGAAACATAATGCAAACAAACAACCACATTCAGAGAGCACCACAAATTCCACATCTCCTTTCCTCATCTTCAAAGAAAAAAAGGCGGCACATTTTTGTTGCATCACTCTGCTGTGTTTCTGTGCCCACACCATGTGCAGCTGCTGAGGTTGGCATGCTCACAATGCTCATTTGGGTTTCTCTGCAGATTGTCATACCATGATACAGCATGAATGATTCACTAAGAAGCAACTGAGCTGTATTCTCCTTTATTTAAGGCACAGGCCAACTTTTCTCGCACTTGCAGTTTGAACAATCAAAACTTTTTAAGAAATAGCTTTCTTTCTGTGGTCATTGCTTTTCCCCAAATTGGAGGGGGGGAAGGGAATCGGAGGTGTCATTTGTGCTGTTATCTGATGTGTGGGTGTTCATGGTGAGTACTAATCAGAATAGAACTGTTCTTCGGAAGTGCCCCCTGCTGCAAATATTTATTATTCAGCACATTCTTGATACAGTGATACATCTTAAAATAACTAGCTGTATCATCTCCTTTTTGCTTATTTTTTTTCTAAGATAACCCCCCCCTCCCCAAATTCATTTCAAATGGGTTCCCACTGTTCTGTAATAACTAATTCTTCAACCATGCTGGTTCATCCAATCAATCAATCAAAGACTGGCAATAGGCAGCTGTCTAGCTATTTATTGTTGAATGCCAATTCCTGTAAGTCCTAAGAAATATGTGGTTGATGTATGGTGGGAGTTGCAAAGCAGCATCAGCATCTGGGGAATTGCACATTGCTGTCTTGCTAGAAATCATGGGAACAATGATTTCTTATAGATTTATTCACTAACTTACCTATTGAGCCTATTAATGCTTAGAACTCACACTAATTCCGAAGACTTTGTGTGGAAGACAACAGCAAAACCAAAATAAGGAATTAAGATAATAATATGGTCCGTTCTGATTTTTCAGACTTAAATGTATAGTTCATTTCCCCCCCTATAATGGAACTTAGCTATTCGGGGATATATAGAATCCAGACTTGCTTAACAGTTTAGATTCTGCTGTATTGCACATCTTAAAACAAATTTCCTTTGATATACTCATACCGAATCAAAAGAGGGAGGCAGTTGCAATCTCCATGCATACCTCACTAGCTTGATGCACTAGGTCAAGTTGAGTAATATTCCACTAAGGAGCTGAATGTATGGATAGAAAAGAATATCTGTAGCTCAGAGTTGAACTGTGCACTGATTATGTTACCTAGTTGGGTAATGAAATGTCTTTAAGAAAATGTAATGGTGATGTTACCTAGTTGGGTAATAAAATGTCTTTAAGAAAAACCATCAAGCTCAGAGAGAACCAAGGACCTCACAGCTGAATATACTTCATGAGAATTCTCACAGGACAATTTTTCAACTTTCCTATCAACTGGCTATCATTTTCAACATATTTAAGACAGTATTTGCTGAGCTGTTATATTTTATCATCTCATTATCTGGGTTCACATATTACATTAAACCATAATGAATCTATCTATAGTTTGTGAATCTAGGCATCTTGGTAATCATGGTTTACATACGCACAATGTATGAACTGAGCTTGAGGGTTTAAAAAAGAAAGCTATAACAGGAAACCAGCTTTATACCAAAACACATTCACTTTGAAATCAGAGTTTGTTTGCAAGAACATAAACCTACCATTATGCCTTATGAGAAAATACGTTTAAGTGCTGAGTCATAGCTAGCTGTCTGGCCCATATAAAGAGAAATGAAAGCTGAATGCATGATACTTATTCACATCCTGATTTTTAACCCAGTATATCAAACCAATGGAGTTTCTGCATGGATTGCAAATAAATCATAAGAATGAGAATTGTATTTTGGGAATTTATATTATAGTGACCAATCAGATTGTTGAAATGTTACCTAATAAAAATGAAGGAGTAAACAGGGTTTTGGTGCAATCTAAGGGAAAATAGGTTTCCAATGTCTATAGCTTCATCACATTCATAAACATCAATATATAGAGGCTATGATGGATTGAGAGGTATATTTTTGTAATAAGCTGAATAGATTTCTAACAACCAGATGTCTATACATTCTTAATTATGCAGTTGACATAATAAATTGTATAACCTGATCTGAGCAATACATCGGTTTATGCATTATACACTGCTACATAATATCTGTGAATCTATCGCAAATAAAATGTATTTTCAGTTAGGTTCTCCCTTATTAAATATTACTTATACATTTTAGTATGCAATTCAAGTTATTGGAACATTTCGCTTTGTTCTGGCTCTCATAATCTAGCAGGATTTAAAATAATGTTAGATTATCAAACATCTTGAGATTTTTCACACTTAAATGCATTTTCTTAAATAGAAAATGTAATTTATGGCTTGTTTATTTATAACACAGCCAAATATTTCAGGGGAAAAACCCTCTTTAATCTAGAGAACAAAATATGTCAGATCTAGGATTATTATTTTTTAAAAAAGAAATCCAGTCAAAATGGAGGAAGAAAATGAATTGCTTGATTCTTCTCAACTCTACTCTTTGCATGGACCTCTACTTTCATATATGTATTTATTTGAACAGTGGAAATGCTTCGAAAGCTTACAATTGCAAAATAAAATGGATGAAATTTTTGGAATGGCAACCTATAAATAATTAGTCTGGGAATTGAAGTCTCAACACAGCTGTCACGTTTTCTACATTTATCTATTTTGATTATTTATTAGTCGCATTTGTAACAAGTTATAAAAGGTGGTGAAGAGTATATAATGAAAAAAGAGAACGTGCCATCTTCTGCTGATGAAACAGCTTCCATCAGTTTAACCAAGAGATGTAATTCCCACTTCCCTGGCATTTCCCCCCTTTGCACACATCTCAAAATCTGTTCCATGGAAAGATAATATTGGATGCAGCTTCAGAATAGCCTCATTGCAGTTAACCACTTTGTGAAATCAGAAGGAAGCGGGGATGAAACAGTAGTACTATGAAAATGCAGTCAGTCCATGCTTACTCATGCTGAAAGAAGCAAAGTCTCCAGAAATACATTCACAATTAGAAAAAAATAGTTTTATAACAACAGCAACAATAAATTCATTTTTTGATTACTTCAAAGTACCATTACCACATTTCTTTTTCCACAGCCCTTATTGAAAAATTCCGCAAGAAAGACATTGAGTGGCTTCTTTGGCGAGGCACAAGAAACTAAATTTCAATTGTATATATATATTTTTTTTTTTTAAATATATTTTATTAGATTTTATAGGGGTGCAGGGATAACATTAAGGTGCTTAGGAACCACCATGGAGGTGGGTATATTAAACATCCAAAAGAAAGAAAAACAATCACAGATATATAAGTCAACTCAAGTCTTTTAAGCTTCCCTCTCTAATTCCCTCATTTAATTTTACATATTCAAATTAATAAATTCTATATAAGTTTCAAACGGTCCTATCAAATATCAGTTACATTTCAATTCTAAAAAATCCAAATCCTGTTTTTAAGCTTTACTAACTTACAATTACTATATTTCAATTAGCCTTAAATAGACATGTTATTAACACTTCGGGTGCCCTTTTTTTTTTTTTTTACATAATTATATCTGGTATATTGTTCTTACAACAACATTCTCATATCTTCTTCATTGATACCATTTTTTTCTCTTATCACCCATCCCTCTTATTCTCCTTTTATTTCCAAATAATTCTCTTAAAATAAAGATATCAGGCCAACAAATAAATTTCTATCTAATTTAAATATATATTCTATCAATGCCTCTATATCTATAAAAATCTTTTTAAACCAGTAGATAAAGTTTACTTCTCCAATATATATCATATCTAAAACAGAGTAATATTACAAAGGGTATCCTCTTAAAAATTTCACGTATTCCATTAGTTGTTAAGTCAGTCCAGAAATCAAAGCCTTTTTAATCCCATTAAATAAAACTTTAAAATACATTTTTAAATCTAACTCTAGGCTTCTTTCTATGCCATAGTGGTTTCCATAGTGAGGTTCCTACATAATCAAACCACACTATTAAAAGGTCCATATTCTTTAACGCTTCAAATTGGTCAAAGTTCTCTTTCCTTTCTTCTAATAGCCTTTGGATGGTAAAAGCTGTTTTATTCCATGTTATATTTGCCAATTGTTTATCCACCTTTTCTCGATTTTCAATAAGTTGTGTCTGAATGTCAGTCTCTGTTGATGTTGGTATTGATGCTTCAGACATCTCTGTTGAAGTTGTTGTATAGTCATCAGACTTCTCGATAGGTTGTGTTGGAAGTTGAATAAAATTAGTTTGTTTTGTGGTTTCCACAGTTTCTCTCAGTGTAGAGAAAAGGGATTGAAAGTAAGAGCTCACATCCTTTGCAGCTTCTAAAATTGTTTCCAATATAAGTTCATAGTCCAGTTGTGTATTAAGTTCCATATCGATAATAATAAGGCTTTTTAATCTTTAATCTTTAAGAAAGGCTCTGCTTCATAAGAATCAAGCAAGCATTCACCTTCAATTTTCAATAGGCCAGCTGCATCGTTATCTTGTAGTTATGACTCTTTCAGGGTCATAGCCATTCCCAGTCATAAAAAAAATATAGTTGCAGTACCACTTTTCGACACAAGATGTCCTCAGCAAACCAAAAAATCCTTTTTTTCTTTCCAAATAATAGATTTTTTATTTTTCGTATTAAAAAAGATGAAGAAAGGGTTCAAAATAATGAATACGTAGTTGTAGCAATAATAGTCAAAAATAAAATGTTTTCAGGTCCCCTCAGTATTCCAAAATTTAAATAGTATCAAAATTAACTGGTTTTTATTTATATATTTTTTTTTCCAACGCTGTTTTTCCCCATTGCTCACACGCTGCTTCCTCACGACAGGGAAATAATTCAAAGAAAGCTTTTAACAGGAAAGTAGTTAGGGGAAAAAAAAAGGGGGTAGGAAAGGTCTCACCCGGATTCTCCACGGGGGTTCTTTCGCTTAGATGTTCTTCTGGCTTTCAGCTGGTGCGACGAAGTGACCGTCCATTTTGTAGGACGATCTTTTCCTCCGGCGGCCCTAAGGAGAAAGCTCGAACTGGGGAGAGCCGCCGCTCTTCCCCAGTCGAGCAGGAGCCTCCTCTAACGGTGGTCGCCTCTACGGGGCGACTTTCGACCCGATTAAGGGTCTACCGACGGAGGGAAACCAGCCGGTGGGAGAGAGAGATCTCTCCGTGCGACTGCTGGTGTCGCGATCCGGAACCGGAAGCCTCAATTGTATATTTGATGGTTCAATGCGTTGAACAAACGTAGCTATTGTGGTTGTATTTGATACTTCAGTGTGTTATGTGAGCCAATTGGTATAATTCAGTAAACCGTGGTTCGGCCCAATGTGGGTTTATCAAATTAAGAAATTGCAATCTTTGGACCACATCTATTGTAACTTGGTATTTTCCATGTTCTGAGGATTTTTCAGGAAAACAGCGAAGGACAAAGCAACTTCCCTTTTGGGTCTATTCCCAAGTGGATAAAAGATGATCATCATAAAGGGATTGCAGTTAGGAATATGCTTTGAAGGATAAACTTTGAAGGATAAACTTTAAAGGATAAACTTTCTTTATCAAGAAAGTTTCTGTTTCAAACTGTTTCTCTCATTTTTATCTTCCTTTTGTTTTCACTTCCTCTCAAATGTATTTTTGCAGAAAATTTTACACAACAGAAGCCAGAGGTTGAGAAATGCTACCCAAAAAGGAAGTTACTGAAAGCAGAAGAATAAAGTGAGGCAGCCCTGATTGTGTTTAGGTGCAGACAGATGTATTTGCAAAGAAGAAACAGCAGCCAAAAAATATTTTTTGTCCCAACAGAAAAGATGTATTAACTCTATGCTTGGGGAATATGGAGGAAGAGGATAAGATGCTTAGAGCAGCTTCAGTGTGTGCCTTGAGTGGTGCCCATTCTTCATGTACCATTTTCAATAAAAACTAATTAAAATATATATTTCTGTTGAAGTTCATATCAGTCCTGAGAAATACAGGTAGTCCTCAACTTACAATCGTAATGGAGCCTGACAATTTAAAGTCGTAAAGAGGGTTATCATTGTAACTAACTTGATTTTACAGCTTTTTGTGACGATCATTAAGAAAATTACTATGGTTGCTAAATGAATCTGTGGTCATTAAACACCACAATCATTAAAGTGAACCCATTGTTTGCCATGGAGCATTTTTGCCAAAAACTGGAAGTAAACGTTTGTTTTTGGCAAAAACATTATAAATTGTGGTCATATGACCATAAGATACTACATATGTCCATAAATGCAGATTGGTTACTAAGTGCCCCAAATGCGGTCAGGTGACTGGGGGGAGTATAGTCATTGGAACTTTGGAATTGGGTCATAAGTAGTTTTTGGGGTGTCCATCATAACTTCAAATGGTCACTAAGTGACCGGTTGTAAGTCAAGGACTACCTGTAGAGGCACCTACTGAGAACCAGCCTGCTTTGTTCACACGGCAGGTAATCTTTCTTTGGTAGCCTGCTACTCCAAAGATCAGACAAATGATGATCAGAAATAGGGATGAGCAGTACTTTGGTTCCAAAGTTGAAAAGGAAGAGGAGTTGTGGGTGCACACAGTGTAGCTGTTGATGCCTCCTTAAAGAAGCTACGTTTCCTCTGTTTGCATAGTAGTTATGCCATTGTGGCACAGTAGTTATGCCATATTTGGCTTAGAGGTGACAAGATGATATAGCAACATGTTCAGAGCAGGTGAGGGTGCCCTGTTGGTTCCTCTTTAATTCAAATGTGTATTTTCTTAGGATCATGTGGCTAAGTGAAGAGAATCAGTTTTCTTCCAAATGCCTTATCAGGTGGGGCATCCATATCCATGACCACTAGGAAGTGTTTTTTAGCTTTGCATCTGCACAGCATGTCAAGAACCAGATATTCCAAGTAAAATTGCATTTAACAGAGAATCTGAAAATTTGGGATTTAAGTATCGAATACTTGGATACTTATCTCCCAGATTGGAATGATATGTGAAAAAGACCGGGATAAAGAGATATTGCCTAGGGAAAAGTCAGAAAAGAGAGGGCATAGCCCACAGCTGCATAATGGGTGGAGAAAAAGGCTCAGAAGAGACCCTCCCTAATTTCTCAGGCTCTAAAGGAGATGGTGGGAAATTTGTACTTTTAAACTTGCAAGGTTCTGTTCGTGTAGCCTTACAGTAAAGTAGAATTAGCTCATTGGTTGTGTTTCCTATCTGGTGTATCTAGGAAGGATGACATCATTCTTTTTTGGGGGGGGGGAATCTACGCTAATGGTTGCATTTCATCTGAATAAGAGATATTAACTGAATGAAAGGATGCCCATGTGGAGTATAGTTGATCTGTCTCAATGAGGCACTTTATACAAATAAGTTATTTCCCCTACTGTTCTGAAGAGAATGTGTAGAAAGAGTAAACATTGTAAATATTGGGAGTAAACAAGTAAACATTGAATTGCTATATTCAAAATGGAATATTTTTTCCTTGAAACATAATTCCATCATACATGCAGTTATGTCCTTTGTGGACTGACAGAATGTGAAGAGATTCTTAAATTTTCATTTTTAGACATCTAAGGCAAAACCAAAAGCATCGGCGTTGTGAATGCCTGTTCTTATATACAACCAATTGAGAGTAGAAGTTTAAAGATACTGGATTAAGCTGTTTTAGAAGGAGACAGATATTTAAGGAAGTATTTAAACAATATTTAGAGAGCAATCAGATCTTGAAAAGACTAGCCAGAATATTGTAATGTGTGTTTATGCATGAATGGTAAGCCAACTTTTTCTGGTTCTTGAACAACCCCAAAACACTTCTCCTGTGTTTTGGCAGTAAAGAATACAATCTATCACACTTTAAGTAACACTGCTGTTATGGAAATGAGGAAGGAAGGAAGGAAGGAAGGAAGGAAGGAAGGAAGGAAGGAAGGAAGGAAGGAAGGAAGGAAGGAAGGAAGGAAGGAAGGAAGGAAGGAAGGAAGGAAGGAAACCAGCCAACCCACCTTGAACTTTACAGATACAGGAAAACTGCAAGATATTTTTAAAGTACATCATACTGGCACATTTGATGCAGCCACTAGAACCCATGACACTTTCCCTCTTGAACAGCCACAGGAGAAAAGTAATGGAACACCTGAAATGGAGAAAGGTGAGAGAAAATAGCAAGGAAGAAACAGCTACTCAAGATCTTCTTGCATTAAGAGGAAGCGCTCTTAAGATTTAAGGCCCTATGAGAAAAATTGAGTTCGAGGGAGGCAATACTATTATGGAAACAGTAGGTTAACTTGTAGACAGATCACCTGAGCTCATCACGTGGATCTGAGTAGAATAGCTGGCCCATTTTACCACAGAGAGTAATTTTTTATTAATACCAGTATTTATTTGTATCCTGCTTTATTTTTAGAAATAGGTCAAAGCAGCAAGGATACCCAATCCTTTTTCCTCCTCCTACTTTCCCCACAACAACAATCCTGTGAGGGGGGTTGGGCTGAGACTGACTGGCCCAAGGTCACCCAGCCTTCATGCTGAACTCACAGTCTCCTGGCTTCTAACCTGGTGCCTTAACCACTAGGCCCAACTGGCTCTCTCAGAAGCTTTAGTAGCTTTTTTGGCAGCCATATGGAAATAGTTTCAAGTCTATGCATTCTTGCTGGGTGGCTTTTCAACATGCCAAGCTAGCCTGCAGTTCTGGGGTTCACTAGAGCTGTTCCATCCAAGCACTAACCAGGCCCATTACCTTCTCCACTCAAATGACGCCATACAAATTTTTAAAATGGAGGCATAGTAAGCGTCAGCCTTCAAGGAAAAGGCTGACGTGCTGCCAGTTCCCCATGACTTTTTAAAACAGCAGTTTCCACAAGATCAGGCTCCAGGCGACAATGAGCCCAAGCGAGAAAGAAGAGCAACTGAGTGACAGAGCAAATGATTTGCATGCCAAGTTCTCACCAGACTCAAATTCCACCACCTCCAGGTGAGACTAAATAAGATTCTAAGTCAGAATTGAGGTAGAATTACTACTGACTGCTGCTGATTAATATAAAAAGGACTGTCAACAATGTGGCTCATTGCCACAGATAAAATAGCACAGCAAAAATGTCATTTAGTCTGGTTTCTTTTTGGGGGGGGGGCTAAAATGTTTATAAAGATTGTAAATATGGATGTACGAAAAGAGGTAAGTTAGAAAACCAATAGTTTCTCTTTTTTTCTATTCCATAGTTTTTGATAGTTTAACTGCTATCAAACTTGTTTATCTACTTTCTTTTACTGATATGTGCAAAAACATCAAGTAACAATACAATGGGGATCTTAATACTAATTGGTTTAAGATCAAAACTTTATTGTATAACAAATAATTTGACACAATCTGTAGTTTTTTTTAATGTTACGTTCAGTTCTGGATGAAAAAGTCAGTTATCTAGTCTATTTTTGAAAACCTGAAGTGATGGAGCACCCACACAGCGCTGACATCCTAAATAGTAATTAATATTGAAATACTTTTCTTATCCTCAACAATCTAACACTGGAGTGTTAGTAATCTTCAATCAATATTGTACAATTATTGTATTGAGATTGTTTTTTCTTCTTCCATTCAATTGTGCTGGGTTGTCAGAGACTGCCTGGAGAAATCCCTGCAGCTTTCTTGGCAAGGTTTTTAAGTAGTGGTTTGCCATTACCTTTTTCCTAAGGCTGAGAGGAAGTGACTGCCCAAGTTGCTTTTCTGCCCAAGTTAGGACTGGTCCTCATCATCTGTTTCTAGCCTGATGCCTTAACCAAACTGGCTCTCATTGAGATTTACAACAATATAATAAAAAAGAGAGAAAATGGTTCATTTAACTGGTTTACTCAGACTACTAAATATGGTTTTCTGCATAAACCACAGCTGACTGAATCTACACAGTATGCAAACCTAAAATCAAACAGAAATGCTGCAAAGTATCAAGGCTGTTTCTTATTATCCGAGTAAAATAAATTTTGCATCCCGCTGAAACAAGGAGCACCCATTAGGAATTCAAATTCGACTTAGTAAGAACTTTACTGCGGGCAAGTCCAAAAGAGTAAGTCCAAGTCTTGAGAAAGAAGAGATTTTTTATATTTTTTTTACAATTTCTCAGAATTTTCCTCTTCCATTGCAAGATTTCATAACGGGTTGAATTTAGCTGTCGGCTGGCAGAAGCACGTAAACTGCCCTATATCTTATACTCCCGTCCGAGGAATGAAGACGCCAAATTACACGAAGCGTTTTGGAACCGCGTTTCTACTCAAAACTCAAGCCTTATGAGTGAGGTTCAGCCGGACTTCCCCCTTTAACGCGGCTGTTAAACTGTAACCCATCCCTTTTAGGCGAAAGATTTCCACCGCTTTTCACAAAGACGCCGATGCCCCGACGGCGGCGAGCAACCAACGGCCGGCCCGAAATGGCCCGCCTTGACCTCTTTTCAAGTTATTATTACCTCTCGACTCCTGACTCCACCCCTTTTTGGAATCTTTGCAAACCCCGCCATTGTGATATCACCGGACGGATACAATGAAGCGCTCGGGGCGCTTAGCAACAACAAGCCGGGGGGTGGGCGGGGGCGTGGCTTTCGCGCAACTACCAACTGTTGCCCAAGGTGGGGAGGAGGCGAGCGGGTTGAGGAGCAAAGGCGCGAGAGGCTGTCGGTCTTTCGCCGGCGCTGCGGCTGAGCCTCTTTTGCTCTCTTGAGTGGCTCTGTGGGAGGGGGAAGGCGGACGGGAGGGTCGCCTCGCCTCGCCGCTGAGCCAGGTAAGAAAAGGATGGAGGGCAAGAAGGGAGGCCGGCAGGCCAGCCGGAATGAATGGGGCGAGGAGAGGCGGAGTTACGGACGGGCGGAAGAATGAGGGGAGAAGAGAGAGAGAGAGAGACTCTCCCTTCTTCTTCTTCTCAGACCTGCTGGGAAGTTTGAGGGCGATTAGGGGCTGGCTCCTTTGTGTGGAAGCTGTCCCCCCCCAACCTCACCTCGCATATGGATCTGGTTTGAGCTGGGCGGACCGGCGGCTTCCAGTTAACCTGCTTCTCCTTGTCACGCGTTTTTCTTTCATCATCATCATCATCATCATCATCATCATCATCATTATTATTATTATTATTATTATTATTATTATTATTATTATTATTATTATTATTATTATTATTATTATTATTATTATTTATTTTGCCCTTCTGGCATCCAAACTTCTCGCCGCGCCAGCCCTCTTTGCGACGCATCTGGTGCTGGGCAAGCGTCCAGGACTGCACCGACTGTCGCCGTCCCTTGTCCGCGCGAGTTTTAGCCCTCCCGATCGGGGGTGGACGGCAGGCTGGGAAAAGGCTGCCCGTTCGCCACCCCCTTTCGCCGCAGCCTGTCCTGTAGAGGGAAATCGGCCGTTAAGAGAAATTGTTCTATTGGGGAACCTCAAGGCATCGGCAGAACAAAATTCCAGAAAGGGGGAGGGGGGGAATCCTCTTTTGTTAGCGCTTGGTTAGTTTTCTGACTGGAGGGAGCAGGACGCGGGGGGGGGGAGGGCAGAGAATGGTCGAATGCCCAGTGCAGTAGCAGCTCATGCAAGCTGAATATCGGAATGGGTTTGGTTTTTTTTGGAGGGGGGGGGATTGCTTTATTTTTATTTCTGAATTTGCGGCACGAGTCGGTTTGGAAGAAGAGGGCAGAGGCGCAACCTGGGTGGGCGAAAGAGAGCCCTGATCCGTGACCTTTTCGGGCTGCTTTTGCCGAGTGTGAGATTTTCTGTTGTTGGGAACCCTTGGGAAGAAGGAACGCGTCCCAGGGATTAAAGAGACGCATAATAGTCTCTCCCAATCTGCATTTTTTGATAGTGGCTGAATGGGCAAAGTCGTGAATCTTAACGTAACTTTTAAAGATTCCCCTACCCTGGCTTTGGAACGATTCCGGAAAGAAAATTTTAAATTCTGTAGATCTAAGAATGCAGATCCTTGAACCTCTACTGGAGTAGGACAAATACTTTCTTTACAATGCAGGATTTATTTCTTTTAATTTAAAGACTACTGTAGACTCCCTGCTAGCTGAATAGCTAAGAAATTGCTATACTTGCTGTCATCTGATGGTAAAAATCTATGCTGATACTGTATATTCTGTATATACTTGCTGGAAGGGTGCTGCATTCATTTATGTTTGTGCTATATGCAGACATGTTTTATACATATGCTGTGAGAAATCAAAAGCATTCCTATATTTTATGGGTTTGTTGCCAAACCTGGTAACAGTTAAACAAAGCATTTTGTCCTTATGGCACTGGGGTTTGTTAGTGCTTACAATTAAAATGGTAAGAGATACTGTACTTACAATTATAGAAATAACCTGATAGTTTCCAGCAAGAATGCCTGTGTTCTCGAATACATTTCTTTGAGGCGGTATGTGTGTGTAGTCATCTATTTCTGCAGCAATACTCGAAATGCTTTATAAATTTTCTTTTTCACATCAACTCCGTGAGGTATGTCCGCTCAACATTACTCAGGTGCATTCTTATTGAGCATGACAGATAGATTATTTGAGCCTTAAGTAGCCCTATGCCAGGGTGGTCTCTATGGTAGTTGATTGCTTTTTCAGTTTAATAGATTCTAATTCTATCATATCTATCAATAAACCAGTGTGGGGGATGAAGTAAGAAAGTGGATTGTAACCACATAATGGGTAAAAGTGAAACAGGCTGGGTGGGTGATGAAGCATTTTTGCAAAAGACTGATGTATTTAAATGTACCCCTTGTGTTTGCAAGTGCTGTTTGAAAAGACTTGAGAAAGCAGGCTTTCTCACTTCCTGGGCTTCCATTTTAGATTTTCATTTGTAGCCAAGAGATTTCGAAAAGTTGGCTTGTGTAGGACTGTCATTTCTGTGATCGCCTAAAAATGAAAATGAAACATGAAACTACAATATAGCTTAATGTTTGAGTTGTAGTTGGTGGGAAGTGCTTCTAAGAAATGGATGAACCTGTCTCACGAGTAATGGTTGCATTTCTGCCCAATTAGCATGTTGAGTCATTTTCAGTATGACTGTAAATTCTATTGGCATTTAAAGAATATTAGATGACTTGCCTTATTTTCTGCTAGTGATGTTAGTTTAGCGTGCCTGATATAAATTAGCTTGGTCTTGTTTTGTATATCAGTGTTTGACAATGAGTGTGCCAGTGTGCTGCTTGTACTGTTGAGTTATGGACAATATGTTGTCTTGCAAAAAAGTAGTGGTTGATCCAGCTTACAAGAGCAGCAGAACGGGATTAGGGTGAAGTTGAGTTATTTGGCACATTTTGGCGTACATGTCAAAATGTGCCAAATCTAACTGATGCTGTCCATGTTTCAGCAAGGAATGCTGAATATAGCAACTAAGTGTAACTAAGGTTGGTAGCTTAAGTGATCGCTTCTCTATATTACTACAAGGCATTATATGAAATTGATTGATTGACTAACTTGATTAACTTGTTATGATGCCAGTTGCAGGTCAGTATCCATCCGGTAATGACCACGGCATGTTAAATATAAGAGATGTAAATGCTAAAATTAAAAAAATGAAATTAAAGAAAAAATAGATATAGATCTATATCTATAGAATTTGTGCCAAGTAGATTTTGAGGGCATAGGAAAATAAGATTCTGTAGGTTGGTGCTAATTGAACATTATATTTCAATAAATGGTGATAATAGAAGGAATCAGCACTTGGTTTGGGGGAAAATTGTGCTACATTCTAATTTGATTGAGACTGAGTGGAAATCATGCTAAGTAACAAACACGAAGTGATAGGTGGGAAGAAGATGAGGGAGTAGAAAAATGCATCGACTCATTTGGAGATTCAAGAATGAATAAAAAATGTGACTGGTGACAATCTGTTTAGAAAAGAGAAAAATATAAATCTAAAAGCAAAATTGAGTCAATTGTTTATGGATGGAAGAATGACAGAATTAGAGAGGGATGCATGGGGGATGAGATGCAGTGATGAAGTGAAGGAGGCTATGGGTAGGAAAAATGGGGAAAAGGAAATGATTCCTACAAAAATCAGAATGAAAGAAAGGTAATTGCAAAGAATGTGCTCAAGGGGGTAAGGCATGGTTAAGGTTAAAAAAGACAGAAAATAGAGACCGATTCTAATGGAAATAACATGTTTCGCAAGCGAGCGAAGATGGCTAAACAAGCCCTCAGAAGAGTGAATGGAATTAAAAATGAATTATTTGCAATGAAACTG
This sequence comes from Azemiops feae, assembly GCA_023970755.1. Classification (NCBI taxonomy): domain Eukaryota; kingdom Metazoa; phylum Chordata; class Lepidosauria; order Squamata; family Viperidae; genus Azemiops; species Azemiops feae. The sequence goes on along the minus strand of JALGBA010000340.1, from coordinate 270,535 downwards.
AAGTGGAGGAATATTCAAATGAATATTTTAGGAATGTTTATGGGAAGAGTGATTAAAGAGTGGAACTGAAACAATTGGTTTAAGCTTTTGTGTCAAACGATGATAGAAAGGAAATCATACATATGTGAGACTGCCAGCAGAGATTGTAAAAGCTGAAGCAAAGAGTACTTTGTCCTGGAGTTCCAGTGTGGCTTATTTAATACAGGTTTGTATGTGGAGGCTCAATCTGTGCCTGATAATTGGAAGAAAGTTTTCTCCTATATGAAAGGCAAGGTAGCAAGGGTGAATGCAAAAATTACAGAGGGACTGGTGAAAGTGTGCCCAGGAAAGAGTTTGGCAGGATTTTCAAAAGCTAGGAGACAAGACAGTCAGCAAAATTTGGGAAATGTAATGTGGCTTCATGCCAAACAAGGGATGTGTGGACCAGATACTCACTTTTCCACAGGTCATTGAGAAATATGTGAAAGCAGCAAGAAAATGTACTGAATATTGTTGATTTAGAGAAAGCGTAAGATAAAGGCAATTGGCTTAAATTATGACAGTTGTTGATGAATGGTTTGAAATTGAGCCTGGAGCTGGAGTTTAGTGCCATTAAGAAACAATAATTTCTTGTTGGATTTCCTGAATGGCTATCGCATTTTTCAGATTTGATAATTTTGAGGATTTAAATAAAAAAGGCAAAAAAAAACAACATTATCTGGCCAGTGCACTTATTGAACACTCCCCCTTTATCCAGACTCCTCTGTTAAGCTAATCTTCATATGGAAATACGAGAGGAAGAGTGAATAGTAGGTTTGGTGGGTCAGAGATGTTCACTTCTGCCCAACACTTTGAAAGCTTCATCTCTCTCTACCTATGAAATGTACTGAACTGCGCTCCACGTTATGCCACATTTCTAGTTCAGCTTCCTGTTGAATTAGTAAAGTAAATGAAGAACACTCCAGACTGAAAGTTGGAACCATTCTGCTGCCTTCCTCTTTTTCTACTGGAAATGCCAAATTTCACAAGAGGCTGTGAATGTGGGAGGGATTTGCTCTTGTTTTTTTCTGCAAAGGAGAGTTCACCTTCAATAATGTTCCCTGGTGGGATAAAGTTGCTCCAATCAGGGTTCCTCCTATTTGGGGTTTGAGAAACAACGACCACTCCTTCACATAGCCAATGACCCCCCCTTGATGGACTGGGTGTCCATTGCAAATTTTTACCTTCCGAAGTCACACATAATATATTTATATGCCGTAGCTGGTTGAGAGATGGTTGACTTACTAGGAGGTCTGTTAGAAGCGGGAGTCATGAAAATGTCTGTATTTCTCTCCTTTTACATGTGGGTGTTCTGTCCCTCCCTTTCCTGTGCCTTTCTGATGCAGACCTATATTGAGCAGCAAGAAAAAAGTTAGAATGAAATGTGGGAGGAATTATATTTGTGTTTTGCTGTTTATTTATTTATATATCCAATTTAGAAACTGCCCATCTCACTCACAGAGGGACACTCGGAGATGTACAATTAAATTAGGAGGCAATTAGGGGGTAATTTAATCAAGAATAGAATAAGTAAAATTAAGTTAAAAAGGCGGCGGGGGGGTAGGCCTTCAAAGTGCCAACCAGGCCCACAGCTTTGTGGTCCTCTGTGAGCCCCAAGCAAGTCAATAGAGCTGGAACTTCAGATATTTCCAAAGGGCCAGGAGAGTGGGGGCCAACTCACCTCAGGCAGGAGAAGGCTCAAAATGGGAAGGCAATGGCAGAGAAGAATTCTTTAACTGGCGGGGTCCACAACATATCCTTGTTGTGTGACCGAGTGGGATGGGCTGACGTAATGGGGCAAAGATGGTTCCTTAGGCAGCCTGGCCCCATGCCATGTAGGGCTTTAAAAATGATAATGAACACCTTGACTTGGATCTGGAAGAAAATGAGCACCAATGCAGCTTGTGCAGACCCGCCCTGTGTTTAGGGCACCCATGATTGCTCACATGGCCACATTCTGTACCTGCTAAATAGAGAGAACATAATTCAGTGGCTTTGAAACGGTTGTGAAAAGAACTCAAGTCCATGCTGCATATGTCCTCATCTCATGTGACATCAACAACAAAAACCAAGGGCTGCCATGGAAAACATACTTAATGATGTGTAGGAAACATTCCAAGCCCTTGTACTTGCAATTACAAAATAATAATAATAATGCAACCATAGTTTTCCTTGGTTGCAACATCTTGGCATGTGTAATGGCAATATAACCCCATCTATATATGTTACCGCACATGAATTGCTTCTGCCTTAAACTGAGGAAAAATTAATTTCACCCATCAGTTGTCATGATAGAAAATGAATCTGTTTCCTGACCTGTCGTATAATTTTCCTAATTCATTGCAATACAGGTAGTCCTTGACTTATGCTTAGCCATTTGAAGTTGCAATTCCCCCCCCCAAAGGTACTTATGACCCAGTTCCAAAATTTTGATGATCTCCTCATAGTCACATGACTGCATCTCACATGCTTGGCAACCGGCCTGCATTTCTGGCTGTTTGCAGCATCCCATAGTCACGTGGCCATGATTTATAACATTTTTGTTGAAAACCCGTGTTGACTTCTGGCTTTCAGCAAAAATGCCCTATAGCAAACAATGGTTTTGCTTAAGGATCACAGCTGCACTTAACAACCATTGTGAAAAAGATTATAAAATTGGGTTGGTCACATGGGCGACCCGCTTTACGACCAACACAACTTACAACTGTAATGGGTAGACGCCCTTATGGTTATAACTCACAGATTCCTGTATATACATGCATCCTTATTGATACCATAACACAGGGGTCTTCAAACTTGGCCCTTTTATGACTTGTGGACTTCAACTCCCAGAATTCCTCAGCCAGGCATGCTGGCTGAGGAATTCTGGGGAGTTGAAGTCCACAAGTCACAAAAGGGCCAAGTTTGAAGACCCCTGCCACAACAGGTTTTCTCTTATGGGCCATATTATGGACATTTACTCCATGACATGCTATTTTACTTCATTTTTGCCTCTAACTTTCAGAAGAAAAGCCTCTTCTCATTTTTTCTTGTTTTACTCATGGCCACTAAGAAAAAGATCTCCATAGTGTCCTTCCTTCTTGTTCCTCCAGGCTTGAAATTTCCTCCTGGTTTTTCCAATGCTATTTCAATGCCTCCTTAACTCTAGTGAAGTCCCTCCACTCCCCCCACCCCCACCCCCACATCATTTATGAGACATTGAAGAGATTAAATCTCTTAGAGTTCCACTAAGATTGATTTTTTGCTTGACCATAAGCACATATTGCCTGAATTTCTTCCTTCCTATATACAGGTAGTCCCCAACTTAAACCACTACCGTAGTTTAATGCTGCAGGATCCAATCTAAGCCAGTCCCTGGGACAAAAGGTGTATTCTTGCAAGCGCTGGAGCCCATCATCAGGGAACTTCTCTTTCCCCATGTGTGTGTGTGTGTGTGTGTGTCTGTGTGTGTGTGTGAGAGAGAGAGAGAGAGAGAGAGAGAGAGAGAGAGAGTGTAGTATGGCAAATCAAGATAGAAATATGGATAAGTAGGGTTTTAATTTTCCAATCAGTCACTGGAATTCTACCTGATCATAGTATATTTTCATATTTGGGCAACAGACTTATTATTGCACATGAATAATCAAATTGCTTGTAGTTTTTTAAAACCAACATTAGCATTTTTTTTTCTTTTGCATATTTGGAACAATGTTCATTTTATTTTTAGCCTACTCCAAATTGGCATTCTTTTCATTTTGCAGTCTAAATGTTTTCCAATCCTTCCAAACATACTTTGTCAATATTCACACTTTATTATAGTACTTTTACAAGTGTCACCTTGTAGTGTGTGAATAAGATGCAAATTCTGTGATAAGATTTTTGTGAATCTTAAAAGTGCATAGTTATATCCCTTGTGTCAAGGCAGAAAGCTATAGTTAAAAACATTTCATAAGTTCCAAAAGTTAAGTGACTTGTTATTTTTTGCAAAGGTGCAAAAATGTGTTAAATGAATTTATGAACAATGGTGCATACTGCTGTACTTTTAAGTGTTACCTGCATCAGGATGGATATTTTTTTTTAGTGAAAGTATGTCCATCCATCTGCAATTTGAAATTGGTTTATGTGGTTTATAATCTGGATAGCAGAGTCAGTGCCTGGTTAATTCTTGGAACTGTCTGTTGGAAGAAGGCAATCTCAAACAGTATCCATATTGTTGCCAAGAAACTTACTTAATTGTGATCAATAGGAATCAAACTTGTCTTCAGAATGTTTACCTATCAAATATAGATGTTCAGCTGTGTTCACTTTTTCTTGTATAGCAGAATAGATCTTACTTGAAGCTAAGCTAAAGGTGATGTTACAGTACTTATAGCTTGCCCAGATGAAGTGTTCCTGTGGTCTGTCATGGGGATGGATCCAGATTAAGCTTCCTGAGTTGGAAAGGCTCCTTTTGTAATGTGGGAAGCAGGGGTGTTCTCTAACAAACACTGGGGGGAAAGCACCCTCCCCCTCTTCCTCTTCAAACTCTGATTTCTCAAAGTCTAGTCTTGATATTTGCAAAGTGGGGTGAGGTGTGGGCTGTTCTCAGCAGTGGCTGAGTTGGAGCTGGGTCTGCAGATGGAGCCAAAACTGGCAAATGCCACAGATGAATCTTTGGAAGCATTCGTTGCAAAACTTAGCTGGCTGTTTTAGCTGGTGGGATGAAAACTAGATAACAGACCTCTGCTTGTGAATTTTGACTTGAGGAATGGAATTTTCCTGTGGGAAATCCAATGCTATAATCTTGCTACTAAGAGCAGCAGACCAAACAAAAAGTTTACCATATGTGTACCTGGCTTTTGATCAACAAACTGAAGGTAAAAGTAGAAAGCTGTGTCATAGCCACATAATTAGACTTTTTTTTTGTTGCGGCTCTGACCACATGCCAAGCCCATCATTTCTCCTCTCCCACAAGTACAGAAATCTGGATTGTGGTGAGACTCATCTGATCTTGGGCAGAAGAGAGAGACAAACCATCTGTGTGAAAACCTTTAAGCATCAGAAGCATTGTTAACGTACTTTGGGATTTTGGGGGATCTGAACGACCTGTTTATAACAAGGACTGTTAATCTTTTCAGGCCCCAGAGCACCATTGTGTAATCTGCATGATCTCACATAATAGCAAATGCTTTCCCACTAATTGCTGTAGATCAAGTAAAACTTAAGATAGTCTCACTGTGTTACAAAGAGACTTGTTTTCTGTTAGAGAACTGGGAATGTTTTATGCAGCTCTGGAGCAAACTCAGTGAACACCGCTTAAAAAACTTGTGGAAACTTTAGGAATATTTTTTAAAGCTTTAGTTTAATAATAGAAGCATCTCACAGTTACTCTCACAGTCAGTCAGAGCAACCTTGATGGAGTAGGATATGGGATTTTGGACTCCTCTTCCCTCCATCCCGCTGGATTTTATTAGCCCTAATAATTATGTATTAGCCAAATTTGTAGAGCTGACCATCTCACAGAACATGACTTTGGGCAGCATACAGTTGAACCACAACACACATAAAAACAAGAAATGTAGAAAATACGAAGTTCAGATTAAAAAATAAAGATTATAAAAACAAATGCACAAACCTTAGGCAAGGGGAGAATAAAATGGCTACCTCAACAATGGAGCCAACTAGACATGTCTCCAGTTCCCTGGGAGCCCCAGGCCTGATAACGTAACCAGGTCTTGAGGGGCTTCCCGGATGTCAAAGGGGATGGAGCTAGTCTAATTTTGGGGAGAAGAATGTTCCATAAAATGGGCACTCTGGCAGAGAAGGAACATTCCCTGGGACCCCTCCCCCCCAATGTAGATCTTGCAGTGTGCCCTCTCTGCCAGATCAAATGGGGTGGGCTGATGGGATCAGGGAGAGGTGGTCTCTCAAGTAGCCCAGTCCCATGGTATGAAGGGCTTTAAAGGCTAAAACTAGCATCTTGAATTGTATCTGGAAGCCAATTGGCAACCAATGCAGCTTGCTAGATTACCTCAACGTCACAGATCTTTTCAGCATATTTTTAAATTTAATTTTATTTATTGATATCCCACCAGATCTGTGACGTTGAGGTAATCTAGCAAGCTAGATATATATGGACAGTTAAATAAGGTGATGTAATCCTCATGTTCTGTCTCACACACACACACACACACATATTTTGATATGTCTTTCCGCATTTTTAGGCTTTCTAACGTTTCCACATATTTAGGCTTTCTAAATCAAACCTTTCTCATTGCCTTCTTTATACCATAGGACTTGCCACTTCCTTGCTTTGCAGCAGGTGAGCAGTGCTTCACTATCTACCTGATAAGGATTGCAGTTCTTCAACCCCGAGGTTTCTCAAGGAAAAGAAAGAATACGCTGCTTTATCCATTCTTTTCCATAGCACCAAACAAGGTGTTTCAAAGGAAATTTCTGAGTGATTTATAAAATCAAACAAATCTTTTTTCTTCTTTTCATTTATCTTGCCTTATATTTGGTGAGTGAGTACAAAGGGTACAGGACTTGTTTTGAAACAAATTGTACTTTTCTTTCAATTAAATAAGCATTTTAAAAAAAACCTCTGAAAACAGAGCTAGCTTAATAGACATAATGGACATAGCACAAAATTGATTCCATCATTGTGAAGCTTTTCAACACAACTATTTATATTTTCAATATATTTGTTGATTGGCCTTTAGAATATTTGTTCAAATGAATTAAGAAAAGTTTAGTGATAATCTGCTCCAGCTATTTCTCAGGACTATCCATCCACTAGCAAACTCAAGGTCACCAGCAAATAAATAGTGGCCCTATAGAATGCTACAAACAACAGCAAAATGTTTACAAGCTCTTCACGTTTTATTCTCCTACTCCAGTGATGGCGAAACTTTTAGAGACCGAGTGCCCCAAAACTGGCCCCGCCCCCGCTCCACCCCCTGCCCCGCCCCCGCTCCGCCCTGACCCCGTCTGCCCGCAGGGCCACTCACCACCTCCAGGGCCTGCCGCAGATCGCCCAGCAGCGTCATGGCAGCCACGCCCTCTGCCCGCGCCCCGCAGCATCAACTGTGCACGATGGGGCGTGAGGGCAGAGTCTTGTCTACGCTGCCTGGCTGCCATGTCCTTGGCTGCACTGCTCCACGCGGGCCACGCTCGGGGGCGACTTTCCTCCAGGGGGGCTGCTGGTGAGGGGGTCACGGGGGGAGGCAAGGCTGGGGCAACGGCACGTGTGCCCACAGAGAGGGCTCCGAGTGCCACCTCTGGCACCCGTGCCATAGGTTCGCCACCACTGTCCTACTCTATTATACTTCGAGTATACTCTCTCTTACTTCAGAGAACATTCTTGTCATCCTTCTAGATTCTTTTTACTCTTTGTCAAGACCAGGTGGGTCCGTCTTACCCAATTACGCGAGCCTCTCTATCATTCCTTTCATCCCATTTCATTTGATTCCTCATTGCTTTGTGCATTTTTGTATATGCATTTTTCTACATATTAGATATAGATTTTTTTTTATTCTTCCTTTATGGTCTCACCTCGCTGTTAAAAGTTTTTTGGCCTTCTACCTTTCTGGCTTCTTTGAGTTACCTCCACTCTCAGTTTAGAGTCTTTTTGCCTCACTTTGGAAAGCTCTTCAATCTTTGCTACCTCTTCTCCCTTGCCAGTATTCAGGGTGTCTCCTGGTGAGGATTGATGTGCCTAGAATATTGGATATTTTTAGGACTGCAGTGGGAAAATAGTTCTGTGCTGTAATGGCTGCTTTGTACCTTCGGCACTTTTCAAAACTGTTACTAAGGTTACTTTTGCAGCACACTTGCTGGAGGAAAAAATATCTACAGGTTGAGCGTAGGTGTAAAAGAAAAAAGTGTAGATTTTTTCCCCATTTTCAGCTTACTATATACAGAACAATTGCATATTCAACTCTCTGCTGAAATTTAAGAAGTCCCGAATGCACCGAAGCACCAGTATATTAGAGCTGGAGAATCTGCGGTTACTCAGATGCCAGTGAATTTATTTCTCAGCAGCTCCAGTGCCTGGCCAGTGATGAGATAAACTGGAGCAACATCTGAATTAGATTCCCTATCCTTAATTGAGATTATGGTATTTATAGTGTTGTTTAGAAAATGTTTGCACCATTTTTAAATGGTAAATGTGGGGTTGAAAGGTATACATAGATTAGTCAATGAACCTAAATATCTTACAGAAATTTTAAAAAAATCCTATATGTATTCCCATGAGAGAATATGGAGTACTTTCCTAATGGAAAAGAAATGTTTTAAAGAGGCCAATATCCTCCTTATCATTGTCCTAAATCTAATGTATAAATGCATATTAGCAAACCTGATTAAAAAAAAATTGTAATCCTAATTCAGATTTCCATTCTTTTTTTTTTTGTAAAAAAAGAATTATGTTAGGTAGTGCACTGTCATCAAGTGCAGAGATATTATTTTGGATCTGCGCAAAGTGTTCTCTCCTTATGTTTAGTAGGATAAATTATTATGCCACACTTCTTTTTCCCCAGCCAAGGAATGGTTGGAACAACCTAATCCAATTCCACTTGTTTATAAATAAAACACTATCGCTATCTCAGTTTTACCTGGAATTCTTCTTTTCTAAGTGCAGGATACAAACGTAAATCGGCTTAGAAGCTAAAAAGCATTAGGGGTAGATACAGAACTCAGAGTTAAAATGTATGATTTATAAGAATGTGCATGAAATATGAAAAAAAAAACATTTCAAGCTTGGGAGAAAACATTCTTATTCAGAATGCTTCTTTAGAACATTCTGAATTGGCAGCGTTTTAATGGAATGTAACAACACCTTGAATGTTCTGAAATCTTTAAAAGGATGCCCTTGGTTCTTTGTTTTACTTTAAGGCCACAGAAATGGGTTGCGATGTAAGCAATTTTTACTTACTGGTTGAACTACAGAGAAGTTGTTCTGTTTTTGTTTTTAATGAAAATGTTTTTTTTTTTTAAATTCTCATAGAAAACAAAGCAAGTTTTTAAGCAGTTTCCCCTCTTATTCTGTATGCCAAAAAAGCCTAGGAAACAGCAACCCACAGTATGATTCATTTCAGCAGAGCTTATAAACACATAGTAACAAAAATACAGCTATCAGGCTGTTTGCTTGAAGATACTTTTCCTTCCTAATACACAGTTATAGAACATATATCTGCATTTAGCAGTTTGACAGCGGCACTTAGCAAGCAAAGGTAGGAAAACCCAAAAGTGTGAACGAAGTGCACATGCCAAAGCGCAACGATAAAGCAAATGCAATATAGCCTCTGTGTTTTACAACTTAGAGCCTACAAATTTCAGAAGCATTATTAGGAATATTTGTGTAATGTGTACAGAACGCATATTCCATTGTCTAATGGCTACTTTGCTAACACGTTCTTCAAGCAAAGAAAATTATGCCTATATATACATACATGGATATCACCAGATGGAGCACCCAGAAATCAATCTGATAATATGACTTATAACAGGGATTAGAAGAGCTCGGTTTTAACAACATAGATGTGGCCACAGGTTGATTGTGGAACACATAATGTGCAAGTTTCAAATTGAACTAGAGTGGAAGAAAACAATTACCCAGTTTCCACAATATGCTCTTGAACATACACCCACCATTTTCAAGGAGAAGATCAGGAATTACTTTGCAAGTATTGACTCTCATTGATAGGGAATGCAAGAAAATATGGAATAAAAAAGAAGTTGTTAACAATGAAAACGAAAACAAACTGCCAATGACCAAGAAACAGAAGAAATCAAATTGGATATTAAAACAGGAAGAGAAGAGAACCCAAACCCAAGAAAATAAAAGAATTTTGGAAGGAACTTAACAAATCGTTTCAGAGAACTGCCTATATAGAGCGATAGTATAACAATATCAGTAAAGATACTGGGAAAAGAACATGGGAAAACAAGAAAAGACCTGCAAACTCAGAAGGATGTTCCAATCTCAGATTAGCATGCTAAAGGATGTCAGTGGATCTGATTCACAGGATCAATCATAGATGGAAGAAGTATATAGACATTCCATAAAGTAAATATACCAACATGCAAGATATCTTAAAAGATACTCGGTTTTTTTTACCATATAGGAGGAGAGCCGTATTAATCTATGGTGCCAAAAAGCCAGATGGAGTCTAGGAGTCTAGTCCTCTGCCTAACAAACTAAGATATGTTTTTCCCCTTATTGCTTTGGTAATGGATCTCACCTGTCTTTGTCAGAGTCATCTTCCTTACTCTCTATAGATTGGAAAAAGTTAAGTGTTTAAAATTGAAAGAAGTAACATCAGCTACTTGCGCTATGCGGAATACACTACTCTGATAAAAATCGATTGTGTTTTCAATGCAAAAGTCAAGGAATTATTGACTATGGTTAAATGCAAATGTGTAAAAACATAACCTAAACCAGCAAGATGCAGCTTATTATGTGAGCAAAAATGAACAGCAATGTGCTATGACACATATATTTTTCTCCTGATAAACTCTGCAGAGAGAGTAGCTGAATATATATTGAGGGAAACTGGATTGGAAAAAGATGAGCATAACTAGAAGACGAATCATCAGTGCGCTAATGACTCTACTGTGCTAACCAAAAATGCAAATGTTCTGCAAGGGCGAATAATGAAAGTCAAGGAGCAGTATGGGGAAAGAAATAGGGCTATGATTAACTATAAAGAAGACCAAAAGTACAACAGATCCAGCAACTGAGTTAACAATGAAGACACTGTAGTGACGGATAGTGTTACCATTTTAGGATTAATTATCAATTGTAGAGGGCTACAGAAGCTACAGGGGAGCGCTTGGTAGGATAGCAGTGAAAGCCTTGTAACAGATGCTCAGATGCTGTGGTGTGTCTCTGGTTAACATGCAGACAATGCTAAACAGGTCCCCTCTACTTTACAAGCTGTGCTTGAAAATATTTTTTAAAAACAAAAAAAAACCCCAAGCATTGTGACTCTTAGATTGTTTGAATAGTGCCATTCAAAATGGTCCTCTTTAGCCTAGAGCAGGGGTAGGCAACCTTGGCTCTTTTATGACTCGTGGACTTCAATTCCCAGAATTCCTGAGCCAGCCATGCTGGCTCAGGAATTCTGGGAGTTGAAGTCCACGAGTCATAAAAGAGCCAAGGTTGCCTACCCCTGGCCTAGAGCTTGGAATAACACAAGTGTTTTGGAATGAAATTTTTGGAGCATGGGTGTTTTGGTCAGAGCTTGAAATATTAGGAAACATGTTTTAAGCTTGGAATGTTTTGCAGGGTCTGCTTAGCCTGGGCCTGAAGTTGGTAGTCAAGAAGAGTCAAACTTCGTTAGTAGTGGTCTGCTGTGTCTTTTAGGTTAGGGCTTTTCAACCTTTTCACCGATTGTACCACTTTTAGGATATGGCAATATTCAAGTACCACCTAGCAAGGTGTCAAAAACTTGATGACCAAAAAAAAAACCCCTCTTCAAAGTTGCAATTGCACTGAAATGACTTATGACAATTTTCACACTTATGACCATTGCAGCATGCCCAGGGTCATGTGATTTATATTTGGATGCTTGGCAACTGATTCATATTTATGATGGTCACAGTGTCCCAGGGTCATGTGATCCCCTTTTGCAACCTTTTGACAAGTAAAGTCAATGGCAGGGCTGCTGGTGGCCAAGTGCTAAGGCAGGACTTCCCTCCCTCCCTCTTTCTCATGCCCACCTCCGTCTGAAGGAAGAATTTGAACCTCCCCCCCCATATTTTTTCTCTTCCATATATTCATCAAACAAGGAAAAGCCTCCAGAAACAGAAAAGACAAACTGCTGAGTGAACTAGCTTAAAAAGGCACATTCCCCTTTAAGAATTAGCTACTGGCTAGAAAGGAAAGTAAGGAAGAAAAAAAATGTAGTAAGTATTGGCTGCCGGCTAAGGCAGCCTCCCCAAATGGCTCCATTCATAAGTAAAGGAATCTACAGGCAAAATCCAATAAAGAAGGCAATGAGAAAGGTTTGATTTAGAAAGCCTAAATATGTGGAAACGTTAGAAAGCCTAAAAAAAACTGGATGCAGTTTTCCAAGTGTGGCCTTACCAAGGCATTGTAAAGTGGTATTAACACTTCTCGTGATCTTGATTCTATCCCTCTGTTGATGCAGCCTAGCACTGTTTTGGCCTTTTGGGCAGCTGCAGCACACTGCTGGCTCATATTTAAGTGATTGTCCACTAGGACTCCGAGGTCCCTCTCACAGTTACTACTATTGAGCAAGGTACTCCCTATACTATACCTGTACATTGGTTTTTCTTGCCTAAATGTAGAACCTTGCTTTTTTCACCATTGAATTTCATTTTGTTAGATAGTGCCCAGTGTTCAAGTCTGTCCAGATCCTTCTGTATCTTAAGCCTGTCTTCTGGAGTGGTGTGTGTGTGTTTTTTATGGCCTGGCTGACATAATCCCTCCCCCCCACCCTAATAGCTTGACATTGTTTCTTACAATGCTATAGACCTCCAGGATTGGCAGTATTTTTCCTAATCTTTGGCATACATTTGAACCTGAATAAAAATGTGTTTATTCCTTCAACCAGTTTTGCTTATTTTAAGGCCTTTAGACGTGAGCTCGCATTAATGGTTTTGTTGATAGTCTGCCCAGGAAATGGGCAGATAAGAACTTGCTGTCAAGCAGTTTGTTACAGTATGTTTTGAAACTTAAATACAAGAGTTGCTCATTAAACTTGTGTGGGAAAACCACTAGGACTTAAGGGCATTCTGAAGCCTGTGAAATCTGAAACGAAAAATGTTTAGTAGTAAGATTAGATAAATGTAGATATGCATAGACACACACACACACACACACACACACACTGTCCTTACAGATAGTCCTTGTTTAGTGATTGCCTTGCATAGTGATTATTTACATTTATGACAGTGATGAAAAGTAACTTTGCAACCAATCCCCACATTTACGACTTTTGCAGACCTGCAAAGCAAAAGAAAGCTGAAGTAAGATTTCACTTAGTAGCTGCTTTGCTTAACAACTGAGTTGTTGGTCCCAAATGGGATCACTAAACAAGGACTGTCTACACTTACTTTCAACTTCACTGATTAGCTGAGTACCTGTTTGGTGTACTGTGGGAGTAATGTAGTCTAATATCTAATATCTCTTGTGCATACTTCCGATATCAGAAGTGAGAGAAAAAGAGCTGAACAGTACAGTCCTATGTAGTTTACTCAGAAATAAGCCTGATAAACTCCAGTGGGAGTTTGTGTTAAGAAGATTTAAAGGCTTGCAGCCTTCCACCCAAAGCAGAACGTGACTTGATGACACTTAGCTGACTAATAAAGAAGGGGGAAATGCTGTCACTGCATATCTTTTCTTCGCTCCCTTTCTGAATAGAAAAGTAAATAAAAGAGGGAAGTCCCTATAGATCCATTTTGGGAACATTTGTTGGGTTTTGAGGGGCAGACGTATCCATTGTAACCCTTAAAATATCTTGCTGTCTAGAAAAGGGAAATATCAACCTCAGTTTTGAAAGGCTCATTGTACCCATCTTGCTGCTTAAACCCACCTGCAAATTTTTTAAAAAAACAGCACAAGAGAAAAGAGTGCTAAACACACATAGGGTTAAAATAGGTGAGGGGGGAGGCATACTTTTCACCCTGATTTATAGCTCTGTAAAGCTTGTAAAAGATGAAGATCAGCAAAGGGGAGAGAGTTGGCACATCTGCTGGGCAGGTTTTACAAGTAACCGGTTTAAAATCAGGCCTCGAGGCACATTCTTTGACATGTGACTTGAAGTGACCTGGGAGGTTTCAACAGTTAAACTTGCCTTTCTGAAGAACTTGGGAATTGACCCATCTTGTGTAATCCTGGATTTACAAGATGTAAGAGACCAGAGAGTTGCAAAATATAACTTCATTGCACTATACAGGCTTATTGAATATATATTAGCAGCATTCCATCTGATGCATGTGTTGCAGACTGAAACCAGACAGCTGGAACAAACACTGATCTGTAATACCTGTGGAATATTTTTTCTCTTTTTTTCAGGGACTTTCGTGTATTTTGTTAGTCCAGTGAAAATTCAAGCCACATGCTGAGTCACCCTCTCCTCCAAAAAAGTCAAGATGCGATTCCTTTGTGTGTTGAAAGCCCAATTAGTTGAATATGCTTTTCTTTCCTGACAAGCTGGCAGAGAAATAAAATTCCTGTAATGCTCTTCCACCTAAAATGAGAGTGAAAGTGCAATTTTTCAACAGTGCCAAAGCAAATCCTGGGCATCTAAATTTCATGGGATAAAAAGTTGACCCTTGGATCTTCTATCCCACGGGTGTCAAACTCGATCGCGTCACGTGACATATCATGATGTATTGCAAGGTTTTTTTGCAATCCAGCCCAGGGGCTGCCAATTTGACACTCCTGTTCTATCCATTTCATGACTACTGCTAAGTATTTGAGCAATCCCACATGCTTGCTGACTCTTCCCTTCTCATTTATTTTCCTTTACTAGGCCACTGAAATCCCAGAGAGCGGCTACGGGGACCGTGAAAGTGCCTTCAGCGAATCAGATCTCTTTCCAGATGAAGACACCATGACCCTGGCCCAGCAGGAAGTCCACCATGAGTCTGATATGGACAGTGCCATTGAAAGTAACCACAGTTCAGAAGCATCGGTTGTGTGCAAGGTTGAGAAGGATGGTGTGTTGAATGGCCTCTTCCTGCCTGGAGATAAGTGAGTACAAATACTGTTGGAAAAGCTTTTTTTTTTTTTTAATGCTTTTAAAATGCCTTCAGCTGTAGGCCAGGTTCATCCTTGTAATAGGTATTGATGGATGCATTGCTTCCTCATCATTGGCTACCAATGGCAGCACAGCTGATGAAAATGTCTCTCAGTTAGTTACAGCATATATAAAGGGGGAAGGAAAGAGAGAGAGACAACTGACACCCATCAATTTGCTAACTTCGAGTCTCCAATTTTTGCTAACTTTTTGCCTTTCTCTTGAGAGGCTCATTCTTCTTGGCCCTTGTTCTCAGCTTCTTAAATAAGGAATCAAAGCCTTTGTAGGAGTCGTCAAAGGGCTAGTCCAAATAACTTGTGGATAGTGTTCTGCCTGTGATTTAACAGAGAAACTTAGATAAATATAGAAGAAACTCTGCTAGGCTAACATGGAGGACAAAACCAACAGTGGCTAGGTAATTGGAAGCACAACATAGTTGTACAGTTAGATACTGCAGATTGGCAGAAGCACTGCAATGTAATTGAATAACTTCCTGCTTTTCAGATGCCTGCAGTCCTTCAGCTACCCTGCTTGTGTCTTCTTGACCCAATGCCCCTGGCAAACATGCTGATGGTTGCTGTTTCTACTTATTTCTTGAAAAATCTATCCTTCTACAGTAGAGGTGTCAAACTGCTGGCCCACAGGCCGGATGTATCACATGGAAGCCATGCCCACCCCAGCTCCGGCAATGGGGGAAAAGTCCCAATATGTCACGACATGTCACATGATGTGGCGAGATTGACACCCCTGCTCCACAGCAGCGTTTCTCAACTGTGCCAACTTTAAGACGGGTGGACTTCAAGCTTAAGTCAGTTTACATGGAGATATTCTTCAACAACCTTTGCCCCACCCACTTCATCCTAATTTAAATCCTACAATAATCTAACTCAGTGATTCCCCATTGCCGGCTCAGGAATTTGGGAGTTGAAGTCCATCCATCTTAAAGTTGCCAAGGTTGAGAAACATTGCTCTAGACTAGAGCAGGGGTCTTCAAGCTTGGCCCTTTTCTGACTTGTGGACTTCAACTCCCAGAATTTCTCAGCCAGGCACGCTGGCTGAGGAATTCTGGAAGTTGAAGTCCATAAGTCATAAAAGGGCCAAGTTTGAAGACCCCTGCTCTAGAGTCTTCTCAGTTAAAAAAGAATCAGTGAGCTCTGTGGTTTTGGGGCTTTTCAGCAGTTGTAAGGCCTAGGTCAGGGGTAGGCAACCTTGGCTCTTTTATGACTCGTGGACTTCAACTCCCAGAATTCCTGAGCCAGACAGGTCAGGGGTGTCAAACTGCCGGTCCACGGGCCAGATGCGTCATGCTGAAACCACGCCCACCCCATTGCTGGCAATGGCAAAAAAATTGCGATACGTCGCAACACATCACATGACATCGCGAGTTTGACACCCCTGGCCTAGGTGTTCATAGAGGCCTCACAGAACAGAAGTGAAAATATGTGATCTGTGACTTATTCTTAATGATCATTAGGGCTCTAGTTTCAATATATTAGAACGGAAGAGGTGAGTGGAAAGAGAGAGCAATCAGGATGTTAGCTAACCAGTTTGGTCCAGTTCCTGCAAATCAATTGCTAAATGCAAAATATGCCAAATTATTCATCCTCTTTCTTTTGCTCTGTCTTTGCATTCTTCTTGCCATTATCCTCCAGCCTTTCCTCATGTCATGTAATAAGGTGCAGCACTAAAGCAACTTGTATAGCACACTGGCTGGAAGTAGAAAAAGGCAGCAGCACTAAGTAAAGGTGGTGCAAGAGGAAAAGCAATTAGTTGGGACAGCAGTAGGAATTAGGGGAAGAGGGACTGACTCTCTTGTCAGAGGGCAGACAGAGAGCTCAAGTCTTGAAATCAGAGTTCCCAATGGGTAAAACAATTTAGTACTTCAAAGTTGGTTATTTAATTTTTATCACACCTTTTTAGTATTTTTATAAATAACTCGAGGTGGCAAACATACCTAATACTCCTTCCTCTGATTTTCCCCACAACAACAGCCCTGTGAGGTCATTGAGTAACTGGCCCAAAGTCACTCATCTGGCTTTCATGCCTAAGGCAGGATTAGAACTCCTGGTTTTTAGCCTGGCAGGTTAAATATTCTAGGAATTCTTTCTTCGCTGCACTATTCTTAACTACTGGACCAATCTGGTTCTATGGCAGCAAAATAATGGGTCCAGGAACTGAGGTAACCCGTGGTTCTTGTACAAATACTCATCTGTATATGCATAACAGATGTTATTGTACTGGTACTTGTACCAGTATATACAAAATAATGTTACTAATATTGGTCCTAATTGCCCAACGCTCCTGGTTCTGTTAGCATGGTAGCAGAAGACCCTTTGTGTGAGTATCCAAGAGCTGTATTGATTTGCCCCACAAAGCCAGCGCAAAGCAACTGAAATCTTCTTTGACAAAGCTACGGAGGTGACCTGATTTGGTTCATTGAATCAGAAAGGCCACCCAGTTCATCTTGTTGAAGCAATTTTGAAAGCTTTGAACTGCATCTGATCAAAGTTGCAGGAGACAGTTCCCATCACTCTTGTTTCCCAGCACTGGTTAAAATGTTTCTAAACTGACAGCTGCCCATGCAAAGCCACCTGGCTTGGACAAGCTCCCACCTAGACAGTTTCTGTTGCACACCTTCCTTGTTTGTGCTCTGCTGCCATCACTAAGCCTCTTTTCTGTTTGAAAATGATTTAAGTCTACAGTAACATAAAGGAGGTAGACGATGACAGAGATCTGCTTGACATTCCTTATTGGTTAGACACTACGGTATTGTTATAGCGAACTAGGTTCTTAGATATATTTAAAGGTTAAATATATCAATATTTTGTTACATTCTCCAAATCTGGAATCTTTTCATCTATGAAGAACATTAAATATATGCAGCTTTGGACTGTTGCCTCAAATGTGATCATATACCAAGTGGAAGGATGCTTGTATGCCTGGACTCTGAGTGTTGGCTTAATGAAATTTTTCCGTTTTCAGCATTTGAATTGGCTTTATCCTGAAGAGAGGAACAAGACCAGACAATACAATTCAAAATGTATTGAATCTGTTCAAAATAGAGTCAAAATTTTGGAGAAAAGACAAAGGAACGTATTTAATTTAATAGTCTTATAGATATATTCATTAAATGAGGGTTCACACACACACACACACACACACACACACACAAACGTTAGCTATAATATAGGGATTTTTAGAACTTTTAATTTGCTTAGTTGCTTATAGTTCTTTTTTATTTTCCCATTTTCTAGAGATCTTTTTTTCTCTAGGTAGTTTATTATAGCATTTCTACCTTTTTTCTTTCTCTTCCCTCTTCCCTATATTATTTTATATATTTATAGTATATAATTTTTAATATAATAGTGTAGTTATATTATCATTTAGTTCATAAATAGTGCCACAAACTGCTATGGGCTTTTCTTAAGAAAACATAATTGTGATTTTGAAGTCTGATCCTTTATAAAGGATCTATATCCCATCAATCCTAGCCTATCGCAGAACTAAATTTATTTCTAACTGTCTTGGGGGGGGAGGGGCATGGTTTCTCAAGTCAGACTTTGAATTTCCTCAGACTTGTCTTCTGCTTGTACTTCCCAAATCCCACTCGTCAATTCTCTTCTTCTGCCCTCCTTTGACTGGCAATTCCTCTGTCCCCATCATTACAAGACATAAATGCTAAAGCCACCAATTCCGGACCAGAGAAGGCAGAGAAACAATAATTAGAGGGTGGGGTTTTGCAGAACCTCCCAGTTTTGAGACTCCTTAGGTCAGGGGTAAGCAACCTTGGCTCTTTTATGACTCGTGGACTTCAACTCCCAGAATTCCTGAGCCAGCATGGCTCAGCTTGGAAACCTCTCCCTTTCCCCTCAGCATGGCTGGCTCAGGAATTCTGGGAGTTGAAGTCCACGAGTCATAAAAGAGCCAAGGTTGCCTACCCCTGCCTTAGGTAGTACTGCAGAGAAAACTCTTTTTGGCCTCCTTCTCTAGCCTGAGCTCTGCAGAAGAAGGCTGAGATGGGCTCTGAAGCAGATAAAAGCAACCGCAATGTGATCACTTTATTTCAACCTTAGAAGTAAAGGAATCAGTTTTGCTTTGAAGCATCTCTGAGGGAATGATTTGTTTGAAGTTTTGTTGAAGCAAAGCACGGTTTGGTAGCTTTCAAAACCCTGGATAGGTAGCTCTCAGGTTAAGAAGATTAACTACCAATAAATGAGCCAACTTAAAGAAGATGAGGGCTTTTAACATTGGAGCTTGGAAAATGCATAGACACCTCAAACCATCTGTTGAGGGCTTTGTTCCATTTCTAAGTCACCCTTCCATCAATTTGGCCAGGGCATCATAGGTACTTTTCTTCCAGCTCCACAACTTTCCTGAACTCAGCTAATTAATCTAAAGTCACTCCATAAGTGTCACATCTAAATAAGAATATGAATCTAGCTCTTTCAAGACCTAGTTCAATGTGCAAACTGTGGAGTCTACTATCTTATATAAATAGGTATTGTATAAATCTTTCCTTGCATTTCTTTATCATTTCAAACAATCCAGTAGTATTTGGTAGCTGGATCATTTAGGTATGTTAGGGTCAAAAGCTGAATTGGTCTAAACTGGATTACATATTGAGAGTCTATCTTCTCCATTCTCCGACAAGAAAAATTGCTGGGGGTATCTTTGTGTGCATGAGAGGTATATTTGTATTCTGGCACTTGTGCACTTGCTGAACAGTTCATTGTGGGCAAGTGAACCCCACACACACAAAAGGCTGCCTACCCCAGTCTAGAACTCATTCTATAAGAATGATGTGAGATTCCCCTTGAAGGTGGAGACAACTGCTAAGGAAAAAGTGAAGCACTTGTGGGAAGAAGAAAGAGAGATTGGCAGGGAAGAATAAATTTCAGCAAGTTCCAGGAACTCATAAGTGTGTAGTATATGAGTCACAATGTGGTATATATTAGGAATGTGTATTTGTAATTATACAGTTCTTAAATGAGCTTAAATAGTCAGTCAATGGCAAACTACTTCTGTATTATTGCCAAAATAATTACATGGATGTGTCTATAAAGGCACCGAGAGGAGACTATATATTTATGGTATAAAAATTGTTTATAACAATGTCACTCTGCATTAGACAAGTGACCCCAAAAATAGGGAGGAGGAAAGAGTTTTATGTGTCTCCTTCTTTTTGAGTTCAAGAACTGAATTGTCTTATGTTTTAGCTTGCTGTTTTAACATTTCTCTGGCAGTTTGAGCCCATTTTCTCAAAGTGATGTCCTTCAATTTTTGGAAGTATTTTGTGTTTTGAAGGTGGAAAGCTTATTGTTAGGATTGTGTCATGATGTTTCCTTTCTTTTTCTCCAAGATCAAATTTGCTGAATCCTGCATCTTCTGATCTTTCCACCTATTCCACTGCCTCTCTGATCAGTAACGAAGAACAGTTTGAAGACTATGGAGAAGGAGTTGATGTAGATTTTACCCCCAGCAGTCCTTGTCTTGATGATGAAAGCAGGACACATGCATATTCTGACCTTGGCTCATCTGTTTCTTCCAGGTTGGCTACTTTAATATATGCTATGCCTCACTTTAGGTTGGAGGTGGAGAAAGGATTTAGGGAGATAACCATGACTTAGTTGCTTTGCTGTTCATGAATACTAACTAACTCCACCTTTTGCCTCTGCCTTCTTTGGGCAGAAACCTTGCAAGTATCTTTCTCACATCCTAAGATAGTGAATTGGAGATGCAGCATATATTATTATTATTATTATTATTATTATTATTATTATTATTATTATTATTATTATTATTATTATTATTATTATTATTATTATTATTATTATTATTATTATTATTATTATTATTATTATTATTATTATTATTATTATTATTATTTTTATTATTATTATTATTATTATTATTATTATTATTATTGATCGTCGCACAGTCAGCCAGATGTTCAGACTGGATTTGGCATTTTTGTCTACCTATCGAGTCCTTACCAAGGACCTGGGATAGGCAGGTGTGGATGTTTGATGGTATTACAGATATCGTCGCAGGATGGAAGCAGTTCCTAGTAAGGCCGCCTTTTGCAATTGACTAATGGCGAATTTGTCAATGCCAATGGTGTTCAAGTGGTGCTCCAGTTGTTTTGGGATTGCACCCAAGGCGCTTATTACTATTGGTACTACCCTTGCTTGCCTTTGCCACAGTCTTTCTATTTCTATTTGTAGGTCTTTGTATTTTGTTATCTTCTCCAGTTCTTTCTTGTCTATTCTGCTGTCTCCAGGCACTGCCACGTCAGGCACTGCCACGTCCACTATCCAGACTTTTTTGTCTTTCTTATCGACAATTGTTAAGTCCAGGGTGTTATGTGGCAGGTGCTTGTCTGTTTGAATTCTGAAGTCCCAGAGCAGTTTAACTTTATCATTTTCTATGACTTTCTCTATTTTATGATCCCACCAGTTCTTGCTTACAGGCAAATGATATTTCTTGCAGATCTTCCAATGCACCATTGTTGCTACTTTGTCATGCCGCTGCTTGTAGTCAGTCTGTGCAATCTTCTTGCAGCAGCTTACCAGGTGGTCCACTGTTTCTTCAGCTTCTTTGCATAGGCGGCACTTACTGTCTGTTGCTGTCTTCTCAATTTTGACTTTGTATGCATTTGTCCTTAAGGCTTGGTCTTGTGCAGCCAGAATTAGTCCCTCGGTCTCTTTCTTCAACTTTCCTGCTCTTAGCCATTGCCAGGTCTTGTTATCTGCTTTCCCAGCTATTTTTTTAATGTACTGGCCATGTAGTGCTTTGTCTTCCCATGCCTCTATTCTGTTCTTCATTTGGTCTTTCTTGTAGGCCAGTTTGGTCTCTCCAGTAGTCAGTAAGCCTTCCTGATATACTAATTTCAGTGCATCTTCATCATTGTCCTTCAGATATTCTTCCAAAGCCATTTTTTCTTCTTCAACCATCTAATGTACTTGCAGCATTCCACGTCCACTTATTTGCCTTGGTAGATAGAGTCTGTCAATGTCACTTCGTGGATGAAGGGCATGATTCATTGTCATTATTTTTCTGGTCTTCCTATCCATTGCTTTTAGTTCTGCTTGAGTCCAGTCCACTATTCCAGCTGTGTATCTAATGACTGGAATTGCCCAGGTGTTGATTGCCTTCACGGTATTTCCTCCATTGAGTTTGGATTTTAAGATCTTCTTCACTCTCTTGAAGTATTCACCTCTAATCTTTTTCTTGACTTCAATGTGCTTGATGTTGTCAGCTTGAAGGATACCCAAGTATTTGTAGTAAGCCAAACTCCATTGCAATATCTTGGCTATATATACAGACAGTGTTGAGCAGCGATTCTATTTCAGATGATGTTTTTCCATACAGCTTCAGATCATCCATGTAAAGGAGGTGGGATAGTTTGGCAGATGTTTTTGATGTTTGATAGCCATGTCCTGAGTTATTCAGTATTGTTGACAGAGGAAACAGTGCAATAACAAATAGTCGTGGTGATAATGAATCTCCTTGAAATATTCCTCTCTTGGTATTAACCTCTCCCAATCTTTCACCATTGACCTGCAACTGTGCCTTCCATTGTGCTATCGATCTTTGCACAAATTTTCTGATGTTTCTATTGACTCTGTTATTTCTAGGCACTTGATTATCCAGTCATGTGGCAGAGAATCAAATGCCTTTTTGTAGTCAATCCATGCCACATTCAGGTTGGTCTTCCTTTTCTTGCAGTTTTCCAAGATCATTTTGTCTATTAGGAGTTGATCTTTTGTTCCTCTGCTATTGGGACGGTTTCCTTTCCGCTCGGGTGGAAAGAGATTGTTTTCAACTAGATGCTGTTGTACTGCATCAGCTACCACACCAGTTAGCGATTTGAAAGTTGTTGGTAAGCAGGTAATTGGCCTGTAGTTGCCTGGTGTTGCCCCTTTTGCTGGATTTTTCATTATTAGGTAGGTTTTCCCAGTTAGCCACTTTTCAAT
Source organism: Azemiops feae (assembly GCA_023970755.1). Classification (NCBI taxonomy): domain Eukaryota; kingdom Metazoa; phylum Chordata; class Lepidosauria; order Squamata; family Viperidae; genus Azemiops; species Azemiops feae. Next base: position 247,812 of record JALGBA010000340.1, on the reverse strand, counting down.
TTCTCCTCCTTGTAGTATATTGTTGAACTGCTTGGCAATGAGTGTATTATTATTATTATTATTATTATTATTATTATTATTATTATTATTATTATTATTATTATTATTATTATTATTATTATTATTATTATTATTATTATTATTATTATTATTATTATTATTATATGATGATGATGATGACAAGCAGCGGCATGACAAAGTAGCAACAATGGTGCATTGGAAGATCTGCAAGAAATATCATTTGCCTGTAAGCAAGAACTGGTGGGATCATAAAATAGAGAAAGTCATAGAAAATGATAAAGTTAAATTGCTCTGGGACTTCAGAATTCAAACAGACAAGCACCTGCCACATAACACCCCGGACTTAACAATTGTCGATAAGAAAGACAAAAAAGTCTGGATAGTGGACGTGGCAGTGCCTGAAGACAGCAGAATAGACGAGAAAGAACTGGAGAAGATAACAAAATACAAAGACCTACAAATAGAAATAGAAAGATTGTGGCAAAAGCAAGCAAGGGTAGTACCAATAGTAATAGGCACCTTGGGTGCAATCCCAAAACAACTGGAGCACTATTTGAACACCATTGGCCTTACTAGGAACTGCTTCCATCCTGCGACGATATCTGTAATACCATCAAACATCCACATCTGCCTATCCCAGGTCCTTGGTAAGGACTTGATAGGTAGACAAAAATGCCAAATCCAGTCTGAACATCTGGCTGACTGTGCGATTAATAATAATAATAATAATAATAATAATAATAATAATAATAATAATAATAATAATAACAACAACAACAACAACAACAACAACAACAACAACAACAATAACAACAACAACAAAAATGATGATGATAATATAATAAAAATTCTTGCAGGTTGGCATGGAAACTACTTTCATATGTGTGATTTTTAATGTCAGAACTGAAAAACATTAATGGAAAATCTGAATAGCAAGATAATTCAGTACGAATCTTTAGTCTTGTTAAAGTATTGGAAATTGCTATTGCTTATATGGACTGGAAATTTCTACAGTATTTTTTCCCCCATGTTCACAAGATAAATTGGACTAACAATATATGGATAGTCAGAGCAGGAGTTAGCCACCTCAGGTCTTGCGAGCATAGGAGACTCCTAGGCTCCCCAGGGAGAGAATATGCAACTATAACTCCCCCTTTTACTCCAGCTGCCCTCAATTGGTGCTGGGTGAGGAAAGTGCCCAACACCAGATCTTTTTCATTATTAGGGGCTGGGGGAGGGGTTTGTCTGAGAATCTAGAACAGTCTTTCTCAACCATGACAACCTTAAGATATTGGACTTCAACTCCCAGAATTCTGGAAATTAAAGTCCACATGTCTTGAAGTTGCCAAGGTTAAGAAACACTGATCTAGAAAGCTCTCCTTATGCCTGTGAGTAGAACTGATATTGAGAAAAACAGTGGAAAGTTAAATCCCTTCTTCTTTTCCTTCCATCTGGAGAACAACTTAGTTTTCACAATTTTTTTCTTCCCAGTTTTCCTCTTGAGAGAGAATTGATATAGTAAAGGAAGTGGGTTGTTCCCAGAGGCTGGGTGGCTTGATAATCTTACTTAATGGAACATGGCTGAAAATATCACAACTATTAATTCTGAAGTCCACTTTTTAAAAATAATAATAATAACAACAACTGTTCAATTGATAGTCACTCAATGCTCGAAGGGAGATGTTTTGGTTGTCTTCCTTTTGGCTTAAAAAAAGTGGAATGTATATAGAGTATTTAGCATTGACCTATCAGGAGCATTCTGAGAGTAAGGAAATGCCTGTAAATCTTTGAATAATGGGATTTAAAAAAAACAACTACTGTATTTATGGCCATAAAGGGCAGTACAGAGTTTCATGTGAAAATAAAACAAAACAACAAGAATCTAGCCTGGACCTCGTAATGCCTGTAGGATCTAATTTAGTAACTCACTGTCTTTCCACTAACAGTGCTGGTCAAACTCCACGGAAAATGAGGCATATCTATAACAGTGAGCTCTTAGATGTCTACTGCACCCAGTGCTGCAAGAAAATCAACCTCCTTAATGATTTGGAAGCCAGGCTGAAAAACCTAAAAGCCAACAGGTGAGTAAGCCCAATGGAGTTTCATTGAGAATCTGCTGAAAAGCATGTTCGGAATGAGTATATTCAACTATCTCTGATGATTATTTTTTTTTTAGTGAAACAAGCTTTGCCAGGATAAGTTACCCTTTTATAATGGTGGTAGTTTAACCAATTATTTTGTTGTTGCAGGGCACCTTCATGATGGTTAATTAACATTAAATTTAGTGATCCTTGTTTCTAAGTAGACTTGTAGAATCAATTAAGCCTTTTAACTGAACGCTTTGCATGGCGGTGAGATCTCAGTTTTAAGGCCCATTTGAGATACTCAGTAGAAGTTGGTTGCTCAGCTTATAATTTAGTGAGCAAAATCTATTTCTTGCTGTCTAAAGTATGAGCTCTCTTGAATGGATACTTTTTTTTTTATCATTGAGTGAAGTACTAGCGCCCCAACAGTTTTGAGAAACAAGACAGCATATTTAGCCGAGCAAAAATTGGCCTTGCTGATTTGATTCAAGCTTTGGGTTCCTAATATCTGTAGTCTAAAGTACATACCTGTGTGTCGATGGCTACACTACTCAGCTAATGTGTTTGTGTAAGGTTTCAGCTTCTTATCCCCACGCTGAATGCTGCCAAAGGCTTTAGCTGAAGCTCAGTTTATACTGTATTGTCTTAATGCTGGAACAACACTAAAAAGGCTGGTGTTTACTGCGGCATTGAAGAATGAGTCACTCTTTGCTATATCTGCCTAAGTATTTTCTCCTGAGCTTTATGTGAAGATACAGTAATTGGTCTATTTCCCATCACCCATGTAACAGCCTTTTAAATAGTTAATAGGAAAGGGCATAACACAGTGATAGAATTCATGCACCTTGTTTTCTCTTTTGCCTGGAAATTCCAGGTTCAGTCCCTGACCAAGTTTAAGGAAAAATGTGTAAGATTTTGTGCCTTGGGATGAAAACTGTTCCCATTTCAATGCTCTTATTGGCATGAATTCACCATTTGCTTTTTTTACACCTAACTTATACTCAGTCGCCAGGTATAGTCATTGGACAGCAACCAGTGAGTGTCTCTACTCCTCTGAACTTCAAGTATTACCATTGGGAACTCAGTGTAGCCTGGAACATTCTAATTATTTAAGATTCCTGTTTATGTATTAAGTGTAATCATTTATTGACAGAAAGAACATTACTTTTTTTCCATAGTGGAACAGTCTGTCTTTTTGGTTCTTTTTCTTCTATTTTGTTCTGAGGTTTATTTTCATAATTGTTCTGTTTCTGTTCCTTTGCCACCTGTCTAGGAATGGCACCATTCCTACTGTTTATTCTCAGTTCCGTCAAGTAAAACCCTTCCAAATGTTGGTTTTAATGTATATATGTATTTATTTATATTTCATATTTCTTAACCACCCTTCTTCCTCAGTATCTCACACACCCATCTTTCCATCCCAAAGGACATTGAACTTGGTAATTAACAATAACAAAAATGAGAATAAAAGAAGAATGCAATGATAAAATGCACACCTCAATATTACAAAAAATATATATCATGAATTGAAGAAAGATTCCAAATCTCTTTTGTCAGTTTTAACTTCCCATTTTAGAAACCAGTAATCCACATTTTTTTTAATCGCCATGGAGCTATGTGTAACAGATTTAAAATATAAAAAGTTGTTCTGTTAGTGTTTGGTGTTTTTCAATGACTAATTTATTTACTCTGTTGATCATTTTAAAAAAGTTGCTTTGCACATTAATTATCGAAGTCATTGTTATATTGCAGGATCCAATCTGGGTCGTTAACCAGGACCAGAGGTATTTGTCTTCCAAGCTTTTGGAGTCCTGCTGGAGCCCGTCCTCAGGGAATTTCTCTAGAGAAGCTTGGAAGACAAAATCTCTGGTCTTGGTTACCGACCCATATTGGATCCTGCAACATTATCCTGGGACATGTATATTCGCGTTCATCCATCATTGTTAGATGTTAATGAGAATAGCTTTAAAAGAAAAGAAAATTCATGGAGGGTAAAATCATCCATGACAATCGGCAACTTATTTTCTTCAGAAGCAAAAATATATTGACTCTTGAGTGCCAAAAACTGGGAAGCAAGAGTGGCAGGAAACTAGCAAAGTGATGTTTGTCAGCTTCCAGAAGGACCTGGAAGGGCACAGGATGCTGGAGTAGATACACATTTAGTCTGATCATGGATATAGCACAATCAAATCTATACTGCGTCTTGAAGTTACACAGTAGCTACCTGTTCTCAGAAATGGACAATGGGGGAAACTGAACAGGGCGCAGCTTCCCACAACGTGCCAATTGGGACCTACTCTGCCTCCCAAGATTGTGGTGCATTTGGGGGGGGGGAATTTTAAAGGGTTTTAAGTGATTTCAAGGGTGCCACCCCATTTTAAACTTCTCCAAAATCAAAAAGTGAACTGAAAAGGGGTCAGTCGTATCACTTCTGATGTGTTTTCAAAGCATCACTCGGTGGCCTTCTTTGTCCTTTCATAAGGTCTGGAAGCTGAGTAATGACTCTCAGTCCTTTAAATGCTGCTTAGCCTGGTGTAAAAAGGGTCTAACTGTGAGCAGATGACTGTGGTGCAGGCCTCAATACCTGATTCCGAAGCTTATCTACCAAATCATGTGGACTTGCTGTCTAGTATGAAGTTTAAGGTTGTAGTTTTATTATGTTTTAATGCCTCAGCTATATTCCAAAATTATTAAAATGAGAACATGTATTGCAATTAAAATCTCCTGCATCTATTTTTTTTTATTATTCCAGCCCAAACAGAAAAATCTCTAGTACAGCTTTTGGCAGGTAAGAGACATGGTAGATTATTATCAAAGCTAATCGTTTACAGCTGCAAGCACATTTAGACAATTGCATGGGAAAGGAAGAGCCATATGGTTTGAATAATGTCTAAATTCAATTGTATCAGGGCACTTTTTGATCTGTAGCAAAGACAACCTTTTTCTGTCTCAAGGTACTTCATCAGTCTTTTGCATCAGAACTAAAATGGCAGAAGCTAAGCAAATTGAATTTTTTGTTTTCTATCATATGTTGCCTGGGAAGGTGGGGAGAATCCTCTCCTTGAGGAAAAAAAGAAAAAATTCCTCAGTGATTAAAGAAACAGTTAACATAGTTATACAGGACAGGTACGATTCGATTGTCTTGATTTTGCGTTTGCTAAGGTTTTCTTTCTCTTCCACTGCAAAAGTAAAGAATACCTCAGCACTGTGAAAAGTGGGCAGAATGCAGTGAGTGGGACTGCACTAGGATAGTCCTACTCTCGGGACAGCCAGTTTGGTCTAGTGCAAGGGTAGGCAACCTTGGCTCTTTTATGACTCGTGGACTTCAACTCCCTGAATTCCTGAGAGAGCCTGTCCATAAATCATAAAAGAGCCATAGTTCCCCGCCTCTGTGTTAAAGGATACTTTTTAGCATTACAAATTAAATAATTAAAAAATAGCACTGAATTAATGCATTAATGGTGCAGCACCACTGCTGTTTCAGGTGCCAGTCTGTTCTGAAGAAAATTCTCAGGCTAAAGAAAGAGCTGAGGAAATTTGTGAAGGGTGTGGAAATGCAGCTGATTGTTTTTTAGGTCTGGGATCTCATTGAGGATATCAGGGACTTGAACTCCTGTGACTGAGACAACAGTGAGGGTAAACAGAGGTTGTCTCTCACATAAGAGTCGTTTCCCTTGGACAGACACTCCAGCACTGCAGATATTTCTGTACTGCAAGTTCATGTCGCTGCCCTTATTTTAAAAAGTCGCTTTAGAATTAATATTTAACATTAAATATTTGCACTGGATATTAGTGGCGTTTTGTCCTTGTCATTTGTCAACATTGGAAGCTTCCCCACTGAATTACAGAGCTGAAAGGGGCCAATCAGACCACCTCTCTCCATCCCACTAAATGCTAGAAATCCCAATGAAATCATGTTCTGAAGCTTCTTTTCCAAGAGGTGCTTTCCAAAGTGTTGAAATCTTTTCTCGCCTTTACAGACAACTTTTCCACAACAGCAACTTCAGCAGTAGTAATGGCAGCACAGAGGACTTATTCAGAGACAGCATAGATTCGTGTGACAATGATATCACAGAAAAGGTAAGCTGTTTCTACATCTCAATGAAGAAAAAAAAACCCCTGAGGAATTGGTTGATGTACAAAAGAGAAAGAAAGAAGGTATCAGGACTCCGATATAGCACACTCAAGACCTTGTTTCATTCTAGTTGGTTGTACTGCCAACTTCTGAAAGACTTAGATCAGTAATGGCAAACCTTTGACATGCATGTCAAAGGTGACATGCCACAACATTCTGGGTCTTCATGCCAGTGAACATCCGACAACACACCCTCTTCTTGAGCAATTTTTGGAGGTTATAGGGGCCGTGTGAGAATGGGGGTGTGCTCTCGTACAGGCTCCCAAAATTGCATAAAACAGTGGGTGCTTTCACACTGTTTTTGAAGGCTGCAGAGATCAAGGAAGACCCTTCTCCAAAGTGGCTTAGGGAACTAAGGCCTTGTGCAACCTGGAGCAGCTTCGGATAGGCTGCAGGAAACTGTCAACAGAAAGAGAACACTGCCTGACGGGAAGCAACAAAGTTGGTGCTGATGCCAGGTGTTGCTGTTCAGGGTGGCCTAGATTGGGGGTGGTGGTGTTAGAGAATTGTTTCACTTTTGTTCGGGAGTGGGGGTGACACACCAGCAGAGTCAAGTTAGGCATTTTCCTAATTTTTGACACACTAAGCCCAAAAGCTTTGCTATCACTGACCTAGATCAATACAATAACTCTGAGATTTGCAGTTGCAGCACATCTGGTAGTTGGGAAGCCTGTACTTGTACAATCTAGAATTAATTTATATGAAAACTGATAAGTAGTTTAATTGGATCAACGATGGAAGAACGGAAGAATTATGCAAAGTTTGTCGAGAAAGGTAGTTTGATACTAAAGGAATGAATGAGACCCATTTGGATCATTCTCCACTTAGTTTCTTAAGGGCTCAGCCAACTTGCATCCTATTTCTTTTTGTAGGTGACTTACTTAGAAAAAAAAGTGACAGAGCTAGAAAATGATACTGCAACAAATGGTGACCTGAAGAGCAAATTGAAGCAGGAGAATACACATCTAGTTCACAGGTAATTTAACCTGCTACCCACCGTGGCATTTTGGTAGTTTGCAGCAACTGGGAGCTCAGTTTTAATTTATTTCCCATCTGCTTGAACAGGGATTGCTTGAAAACAGGACAACGTTATGCAGGTAGTCCTCAACTTACAATTACAATTGAGCCCAAAATTTCCATTGGTTAGTGAGACAGCGGTTGAGTGAATTTTGGTCCATTTTATGACCTTTTTGCTACAGTTGTTAAGTGAATCACTGCAGTCATGAAGTTAGTAACATGGTTGTTAAGTAAATCTGGCTTCCCCATTGACTTTCCTTGTCAGAAGGTTGCAGTGACCCCAGGACACTGCAGCCGTCATAAATATGAATTCATTGCCAGGTATCCAAATTTTGATCGCGTGACATGAAGATGCTGCAACAGTCGTAAGTGTGAAAAACAGTCATAAGTCCCTTTTTCATTGCTGTTGTAATTTTGAATGATCATTAAACAAATTGTTGTAACTCAAGGACTACCTGTAAACTGGTGAGAAAGTCTCCTTCAGTAATGTTTTCTTTGGCCCTCTGGATTTACAGAGCAAGGGCCTCTTAATAAAGGCTATTGTGAATATATATGGTGGTGGACAAGAGAAGCAATATTTTTATTTTTCCATCCAAGAAAGAGAAGGATATTTTGTAAATGTAGTCGGTAGTTTCCTGTGTCAAAACATCATATCAGGTCAATATTTTATATTGGGGGAGTGGGGCAATTTAGAGCTGGGGGCCTTTTCTAGAGAGCCTCGCAAGAGGTCTCAAGTAATGTAATGATATCATCAGAAGAGACAGAACTAAACTTTTTTGGACTTGGACTTTCAGAGACTTGGGAATGGGAGGACGCGACACCTTATTTGCAGAAATGTTAGTAAACGGAGTCTTGTGAATGCTCAGCCAGGAGCTGTATATGTGGCAGCAGATTGGAGAAGGTCATATAAAGAGAAAACAGCCTTTGTAGGAAATGCTGAATCCAGTGGATAGCTAGAATAATTCAAATACCTTGCTACCAAACTGAATGAAATCTACGTGGCTTGATTACACCAGAGTGCATGAGTTAGAAGAACTACTGAAAGATCAGGAGACTTCAGCCCAGCAGAACCTGGAAGAAGAGATTAAGAGGCACAGAGAAGCCTACAGCAAATATGAAAAGGAGAAGGGCACGGAGATTGAGCTGCTAAACACACGGTAACATCCCAGTAATGTTTTAAACTACCAGGGGCTTTGTCTCAAAGTGGCCGGAATGCTTCTTGATTTCCCCCCCCCATTTTGGATTAAGAGTGGCTCCACCTATCTACTTGCCATGGTTTCTCTTTTTCCCACACAGTGACTAAGAAGCCCATTGTTCCTGTCCAGATACACAAAGGCAATAATTTATTTATCAAATTTACATAGCCGCTCATTTTCACAAGTGTGACTCTGTGCAGTGCACAATAAAACAATCAAGTCTTAAAAAACATTAAAACAATTCAACATAAATATAAATATGACTACAGGGGAATGAAGCAGCATCCTGCACATAATGCAGCCATCTTGCAGGCTCCCTATTGGTAACATCAATTGGATGTTTTTTTATTTTTATTTTTATTTTTTATTCCAGATCAGGCAGAGGTAAGAATGATTGCTTTTAGATTGCCTAGTAAATTTTATGGCTGAATGAAGAGTAGAACCGCCCCCCCCTCTTCATTTTTATTCATTTATTAAATTTATATGTTTCCCATCTCACTATCGATGCTACCCGTTTCATTAATCTTAAACTATATCCAATGCTACCCATCTGAATAATCCTAAACGATACTGCCTCACATTGGATTTTTCAGTTTGCTATCTGTGTATCATCTCAAGTTCATTTCCTCTGGGTACTCATATTTCTGGAGATGGCTGGGAATGTATACCTGAGCAAGGAAAATGGTGCATGAACTACCCTTTAAGAAGACTGATTTCTTCAATTATTTGGTGCAATGTAGGAAATGAGACAATTGAATTTTCAAAAGCTCACCAGTTATTAAGAAACTTGGGTACTTTCAAGAACTGGTATGCCGTTTCTTTTACCACTGACTTTTCTTTCTTTTCTTTTTAATATTTTATTGATTTTCTAATTTTACATTTAAGTATTTAAAAAGCAACATGGCGGCTGAGTTAATCGATAATTCAATGATATACAAGTATCTTTAGTACAAGTCTCAAACTACCACATTAAATATTTCCTCTCTTTTCCCCTTAGTATTTACTGTCTCATGTTTAAACCAATACAATTCTTATTATATCAATTAAATAAAAATAACATTCTTACATTTATCAATAATTTTTAGCTTATACATATCCTGGTTATTTTAACATTCAGTCTTTATAGACAATCAATGTCCTAACTAGTTTTTCCCAATTTTTAGTTTACCATTAATATTTAAATTTAACATTTAATATTTATAATTTCCAAGTTTTAAATGACCAAAGTTCCCTTTATCACAATTCATCACAAAATCTAATATTCAGGATACATGTCTTATTTATTTGAATATATTCTATTTCTCACCATCTTACGTCATCTAATTAATAATACAGTGTAACGTTCTTATTTTCCACTGACTTTTCATATGTTGCCACTGGTGAATCAAATTCAGTCATTACCCAAGCAGAACAGATAAACAGCGTTTTTCTAGACAATCGATTACCAAACTTCTGCCTTGCCTTCAGGGTTCAGCAGCTGGAAGAGGAAAACTGTGAGCTCAAAACCACTGTCCTACGACTGAAATCGCAAACTGAGAAACTGGACGAGGTAACAGAGTTTGCAAATGCTTGCTCTATATCCCCCTATTCCAAGCCAGCCTGTCGTCTCAGCCTAGCCAGCTTAATTTTTGATTCCCTGGGCGGACTGGTTTGTAGATCAAGACATAGCATTCCAGAACAGCGGTATTGCTGTGGTCAGACAGTAGAAGCAAAATGTGTACAAAACAGTATAAAATTTTGCCCTTTGGTCCATGGGTCCCCAACCTTGGCAACTTTAAGACCTGTGGACTTCAACTCCCAGAATTCCCCAGCCAGCATGGCTGGCTGTGGAATTCTGGGAGTTGAAGTCCACAAATCTTAAAGTTGCCAAGGTTGGGGACCCCTGCTTTAGTCCTTCTACATTGCTAGTGTAAGTCAAGAATAATAAAATGAGGCAGAGTTGTTTAATAGAGCTCTAGGCTTTTAAAATGTATGTTGCTTCAATCTTGGATGTTTTAAAAAATGATGTTACCAGAGTAGGGCTTCTGTCAGTGGAGCTGACCCTTTGACATGTTTGACCAGAAGACCAGGAATGTTCCCATGATAGGAAAGGGATTTCTGAGTAGAAGCAATCATAGGCGACAAACAGGATATCAGACATACCTTGAGGAAGCAGCACTTAGATATTCTACCTGCGTCTACCGCAAACCTACGCACACGGACCAGATCCTCAGCTTCGCAAGCAACCACACCATCGAACACAAAACACACAAAAGAAGCTGTGTCCAGGCCCTGTTCAGAAGGGCCAGGAGACACTGCAGCACCACAGCACTAAGAAAAGCAGAAGAAAAATGGCTGCTTGATGTCTTTCTCTGTAATGGCTATCCTAAAAACTTCATATTCCGACACACAGCCCCCAAACCACCACACACCACACAGCCGAATGCCATGCAAAAACGAACCTTACCATACACAAAAGGGGTGTCAGAAATGGCAGCCAGAATTCTTCAACCCCTAGGAATTGCGATAGCCCACAAACCCACAGCCACACTCCGCCAGGAATTATCTAGAACCAAAGACAATATTCTATTGTTATCTTTTGTCTGCTCAGTTTGTGCTGCTCAGTCTGGAATTGCTAATTTGTTTGAATCGGCTGCAACTAAGACATAGATTGGCAGTATGGAAACATGGATCCCATGTTCCGGGCTCAGAGCTAATTAGGAACAGTTTGGCATTTTTTACAGAATTTGGGAATCTTCTTATTGCATTACTGTGCTCTGGGAATCCAGCTGAACTAATTTAGAGCAGGGTATCTCTAAGATCAAACTATGTTGCAGAAAACGATTAAAGTAGCATCCACCACTGCTTTGTGTGGGTATGTGACTTGTGTGCCTGTGGGGAAGATCTAGTTGTGCAGGGCAGATGTTTATGTGGCTCCATATTTGGGGCCTGGTAGCTTTGTGTACTTTGTTCAGTAAATCATAGACTTAGATTTCTCTGTGGCCAAGAGGGACTAGTCAGTTGATAGTAGGGAACATGCATACAATGTGTTTGTCTAAAGTTATGTGTGTTCTGTAACTAGAATTTGTTTACAGTATCAAATAATCTCCTTTCCTGTATGACTTTACCACTCTATAACAATTAGGGAAGACAAAGAAGATTTGTTGGTTGCTTGATGGGCTTTTTATTTATATGCCACTTTTCCTTCAGGCACTCAAGGTTATCTCCTCCTATTCCATCCCCCAGCTATAAAATGTACAGTAGATAGGACTGAAAAAAAGTAATTGGCTGAAAGCCATGCTATGAGGTTTCTAGGGCTGATGGTGGACTACAACCTGGGTCTCCTCAGTGCTAATCCAACATTTTAACCACGATCTCACATTGGCTGCCATATTGTATTCTTCAAAGAAAAACAGAACAGTAATTCCCAAAGAGTTTTCTTTATGGCAGAACATCTAAGTGAGAGCCCTGGCTTTTGGCCTTATAACAAAAGAACAGTAAGCCAAACAATCTGACATTCTCCAGTATTCTTTGTGATTGCTGACTTAAACTCTGCTGAGGTTGCTGTTACATTGAAAAACAATTTGCTGGGATCAAATTCCATACCATGATAACTTTTTATAGTTTTAGTTATTCTTAGAAACTGAGGCTACAGGTGCTCCAATTACAGATTGCTACGCTAACGTAGCATTTTGTGGGCTAAGAGTTAGTGTAAATGCTGTTGGAACAGAGTAAGTAATCTATGATCTTTCTTGCATGGGTTGAATGTAGGTCAGTCAAAGGAAGCCAAAATGGTTACGTGTAAAAACATTTCTGTTCGCCGTCTTGTATGGAATTGAGAATTGCTTGCACTGGGAATGACTTAAGAAGAATGTGTGGTAAAACTAGAAGAGGTAGTAACAAGAATGAAAGAGTGCTATATGAACATAGAATGAATAGAGAAAAGAGTAAAGAGTACGTTCTGGCGGTTTGAGGGAATGATGAAATTGCAAAAACAAGGGGAAGTGTAAGAAAGTCATGGTTGGACAGAGTTGGCAAGATCTTCAAAAAGAAAGAGGTGTAAAGGTAGCAGTCTTGCTGACATTTGGAAAACGGCCAGCCATTGTCTGTCTTCTTCTGCAGATCCCAGTCTAACTTGTTCCATTGAACTGAGGACATAGAAGTGAGAATCTGATGGCTGAGCAACAGATTGCATGGCTTAGACATGTTTCTCTTCTCAAAGTACCAAAAGTGGAATAGACCCACATTTCAGAAAATTTCCCATATTGGAAAAAACTAACCTGCTTGCATGAAAGGTTCTAACCTACCATTGACCAGGTCATGATGGTTTTCTACATGCCTATGCAAATTTCGTCCATCAGCTCCCTGAAATGATAGTTTCCTATACACTGAAAACTACCATTGGATTTGCTGGCAATTTGTAACCTTCTTTTTCAACCTTCATCAGGAGAGGCAGCGAATGTCTGACAGATTAGAAGATACCAGTCTGAGGCTGAAGGATGAAATGGATCTGTATAAAAGGATGATGGACAAACTGAGGCAGAACAGGCTGGAATTTAACAAGGAGAGAGAAGCCACTCAGGAGGTAACTATGCAGGTGGCACACAACCAGTACATCTTCCATGTCCTCTCTTGAGGCTGATGTTTTACACCGAGATTAAACAAAATCATGTTTTCATTTTTTTTTTTTTTAAATGTAGCTTCAAAAACTGCATGGTGGTTTGCCTTGTTTCACTGAAGCAGGGGTTGTTAGGAATAATGGCTGGCTAGCAACCATTTTCAAAAATGCATTCCTAAAAACTTTGAAGCCCTTTCAGATGTGTTACAGTGATTATTCCCAGAGGATGGCATGGTGGTTTCATAGTGATAAATCTGGAAAGTTGAAACTTGGATTGACTGAAATTGCAACTGATTGAAATTGAAATTGTTCCTTGCATGGCAGCCTTCTCATGTACGCACTCTGCCGTGACATTTCTTTAGACAGCCTTTAGGCTTAGAAAAAGACTGCAAAATACTGTCCTTGAGTTTTTCCATTCTTAATTTTACGTGTCTTGTCTTGTAATGTCTTTTCCTGTAATGAAAAAAATTAGATAATGCTTCTAATACTGCCCGATAGCAGATGTCCTTGGAATGATGTACCGTTGGTTAAAACATATACAAAGTCAACCTCTATAAAACTATAAAGAGCAGATGAAAAAGAACATAAAATAAGTTTGTGTAGAAGCTGCCTGAAGCAATATAAAAATATGAAATCTTATGTTAAAGAACAACACAACAGATAAGATAAAAATCAGAAGCAGCAAAATCAATGGCAATAAATGTAAAAATACAATAACAACAAAATAGCCATAAAACATTAACGGTATAAAACCGTTAACGGTTAAGATTCTTAAAGCAAACTGCACAATGCAAACTCCACCACCGACAGCCACTCATCTTGCCTCATTGGACATAGGAAGCCGAAGAAGGGCCTCAGGAGAAGATCCAGGTTCCAAATAGATAACCTGGATTATGTTAACCTTTAAACCGCTAAATGACTTAAAGCCAGAACATCTACTTCAGTAAGTCAGTTAGGGGTTTAAAGGTGAATAGGAGTAGATTATAGAAGGTCTGGAAGCAGACTGACAGCCAGAGCCATGGTACTCAACTAGCCTCGGTAAGGAATCTAGCTGCCCTGTTTTGAACTAACGGAATTTTCCAGATCACTTCAATAGCCTGAACAAAAGCTTGCCAGCATAGGAACAACCATTGCAATTTTTGGTCAGGTACCGTCATAACTAGTACAGGTAGTCCTTGACTTACGACAACTGAGCCCCAAATTTCTGTTGCTCAGGGAGACAGTTGTTAAGTGAGTTTTGCCCCGTTTTACGACCTTTCTTGCCACAGTTGTTAAGTGAATCGCGGCAGTTAAGTTAGTAACACAATTGTCAAGTGAATATGGCTTCCCCGTTGACTTTGCTTGTCACAGAAGGTCACCTGACCCCCGGGACACTGCATAAATATGAGTCCGTCGCCAGGTATCTGAATTTTAATCACGTGACCATGGGGATGCTGCAATGATCACAAGTGTGAACATTTTTTCAGTGCTGCTGTAACTTTGAGCAGTCACTAAACAAACCGTTGTAAGTCGAGGACTACCTGTATCTCAACAAAAAGGTCAGCACTGAAGCCGAGAACACCCTACACCCTTCATGTTCTTTGGCGAACATTAGATTTTAGTTTTAAGCAGAGGGCCAGAATTGGCAATGTGCCCCAGATTATCCTGTCGTGTTCCTAGCCACAATGGTTCATTGTGCCCTGCTTTTTCTGCAGCTCATTGAGGATCTGAGAAAGGAGCTGGAACACCTTCAGTTGTATAAACTTGAGTGTGAGCGTCCCGGTCGAGGAAGAAGCTCTTCCAGCTTGAGCGAATTCAATGCCAAGACGAGAGAAGTGGAAATGGAACACGAAGTTAAACGTCTAAAACAGGTGAAGTATAGCCGGGGCTAGAAGAAGGAGGGAGCAAAACGTGCCTTCTCTCTCCAAAGCAGCTACATGGTAGGAAGCCAAAGGATTTCTCAACTCCCCTGAGCTTTTGATGGTCTGAAATTACAAATGTCTCCTTTTTGCCAAAGCTTTTAGCAAAGGGGCTGTGTCGTTAAATAATAAGCATGCGGATTTTAGCATTCACAAGACTATAGATGAGAGCTGACCATAAAATTTATCTGGGGTTGCGGGGAGTTGTCATTCCGCAGCTTCTATCAGGGCACACCTCTTTTCTGCTTATAAGCTTGCAGCTCCTCTATTTTTTTATTGTCCAACATATGGCCGTGAAGCTGTTGGGCTTGAAACCGTGTATTGCTGTTGCCCAATAGAGCAAAGTTTTTTAGGTGCACTTTATTTCACCTTTGAAACCATGGAGGGACTACGCAAAGGCAATGGGACTGGATGTGGGAAACTTGTTTACCTTTTCTGTTTAAAATCCCGCCTAAAGCAGGACTAGAACTCACTCTAACCAGGTGCCTTAATCACTTAATTCTTTCCTTCCTCTCTCGACAGGAGAATCAAAAGCTCCATGACCAGAATGATGACCTCAATGGGCAAATCCTCAGCCTCAGCCTTTATGAAGCTAAGAACCTTTTTGCAACACAGACAAAAGCCCAGTCACTGGCAGCTGAGATTGACTCTGCCTCCAGGGATGAGGTAAAGGGACCAGTAGCAATCTCTTGCAGCTAATTAAATGGCTAGGCTGGCAAAATATCTCTCAGCCGTCAACTTGGCAAAAACCTAACTTGGTGGGGAACTCTGATGACATTTGAAAATCATGCTTTAGCAGTGCCACATTTGCTTTGGGATGTTTTATTTTGGTTTAGCTGGGATGACATCAGCACGCAGAGGCACTAAGATATCAAGAATTGGCTAAAATTCTTGACATTTTCTTTTATTTCTCTTCTGTCATACTTCTTTACAACTAAAGTTATTTTTTCATTGAAAATTGTTTCCGTGCACTACTCGGGAATTGTTCAGGAGCATTTCCTGAATCTTAGGGCAGGGGTCCCCAACCTATGGTCCGTGGCCCACTGCCAGGCCGTGGGCTACTGGCCACTGGGCTGGGGGCCGGCTGGCCAACGCACTCGCGCTAGAGCCCGCAGACTCATTTGCACATGCACACAGGGCTAGCAGCAGCGGTGACTAGTGCCTGCGCGCCTGCGCAAACAGGACCGCTAGCACCGTGTGGGTTGCATGGCTCATTTGCATATGCACGTGGGGCTGGCGGCTAGCACCTACGCACCTGCACAAATGGGGCTGCTAGCGCCGTGTGGGTGCATGCGGCCCCATTTGCGCACAGCCCTGTTTGTGTGCGAGCACACAAATTTCCCAACTGCTCCCTTTCCCTCCGGGCCGCCAGCATGAAAAAGTTAGTCTCCTCTGTCTTAGAGCTACCAGATCTGGGCTGCAGAAATCTGTATGACCACTGGATGGCAGCAAAGCGATACAAAAATGCAAATGTAGAATTAGATCTTATGGGTTCTGCTATCCTGCCTTCCCTTCCACTTGTCTCCTCTTTTTGCAGTATTTCATCTCCAGTCTCAATTGATTCGGCTCACAGCATTTTGATTTACCTTTCTGTCCTTTGTGCAGCAACCCCGTCACACATTCAGGAAGTTATTCCAGAGGCCTTTGTTTAAAAAAAAAGTCTCTGCTTCAGATTTTGTTATGCAAGTAAATCTTGAGCAAAGGTTGTGAGGTTTGTTACCAAATACTGTAGTTTGAAGATGTAACTGGGCAACTGTGTATTTACAGAGCATAAATTGTGTTTGCCTTAGCTATTCTGGGTGTATGGAAAGTAATGTTATCGAATGTAAGTCTCTCATTTTAAAAGAAGTGAATGATCCTTGGCCTGATACAGACTTAATTTAACTCTGCCTTAGTTGTTACTCAGTGTGCTGAGCTGGGATTATAGATAAAGTCCTGGAGAGGAGCAGAGCCCAGGCTGAGAGTGTTGATAAGCTCATGGTAACCAATGCAGCTTGTGGAGCAGAGGTGTGATATGTGCTGCTCTGGGAATGCACATAACTGCTGTGCCCCTGCATTCTGAACCAACGGTTGCAGCATCTCCATGGTCATGTAATCAAAATTCAGATGCTTGACAACTGACTCATATTTATGATGGTTGCAGTGTCCAGGGTCACGTGACCACCTTTTGTGACCTTCTGACAAGCAAAGTCAATGGGGAAGCCAGGTTCACTCAACAACCGTGTTACTAAGTTAACAACTGCAATGATTCACTTAACAACTGTGGCAAGAAAGGTCGTAAAATGGGGCAAAATTCACTTAACAACAGAAATCCGGGGCTCAATTGTGGTTGTAAGTTGAGAACTACCTATAGTTCAATCTAGAAATGACCAGGGCAAGAGTGACTCTAAGCAGGATCTGCTGATCTAGGTATGGGTGCAACTGGCACACAAGACAAAGGCCTTCCTAGGCACAATTTTCACCTGAATAAATAAATGTGTGCACTAACCCCTAATAGCTCAAGGTCAGTGGCCAGTGGCCAAATTATAGGATTTATCCAAAAGATCTAGATGACATTACGGGGTTTTCCCCTCTGAAAAGATAGATGACTGAGTCTGTCTCCATCTTACATGCTCAAGAATTGAGATTCATACCAAAGTATAAATTGATTCTCAGTGGCTTCCAATGAGTTTCTGCATAAAAGAGCATAAATTAACTGAGGCACAAGGATGGGGTGATGCTTCTGCTCGAAAGCATGGTGTTGAATTCATTATGGCTTCAACAATTTGTAGAACGAAGGTGAGGAAATAGCCAGCCTTCTTCCATCCATCCAAATGAATCACCCATTAGAATGATCTGGAAAGAAAGATACATTGAAAACAACTTCTGAAATTCAGGAGCACTCTAGTAAAATGAACACAGAGGATCTCAGAATAGTAGTGACCTCAGAGTACTACTTAATCTAGTTCTCTTTCATTTCAGCTCATGGAAGCCCTCAAAGAACAGGAAGAGATCAACTACCGATTGCGCCAATACATGGACAAGATCATCCTGGCCATCCTAGACCACAATCCATCCATCCTGGAAATAAAAAATTGAAGATTGGGGTGGGAAGGGAGGTGGGCAGATAGGATGCCTTTAGATTCAAGTATCTCTATTTGCTACTATATATGAACTTATAAATATATACATATATATATATATATATCTCAAAACACACAACACACAAAACACACATACACACATATATATTATATATATATATATATAAATAGAAAAAAAAACTTGTGTGGATACACAGGGCGTGTTTATATGAGCTTGATATATTTTGTGACTCATAATTTGCATCGATCCATTTTTCATGTCCTTTCTCTGTGGGGATGCTAGGGATTATAATGAAAAACCACAAAACTGGATTTGCACTGTTTTAGATACTGGACAGAAAAAAAAAATGATACTACCTCTAGATGAAAAGATAAAACATGATGGAAACTAACTTGTGCCAGGCCTTTTCCTAGCGTACAAACAATACTGAGCGTCTATGTCTTATGAATTGCCTCCGTCATCTCAGAAATATCTTGTATTATCAGGTTGAATTCTCACTGATGCTGGCTGTGTTGTTTTAACTTTGCCTGAGTTAATGCTTCTGAAGTCCTCTCCTTGGATGGGAATGTATGTATGATGCAAAGCAGGTATTCCGGAATCTTTACAAGTTTCTGTTTGAACCTGGACTGTTTTAATTAGAAAGCAGTTTCTAAATCTTGAACCCAAGTGGCTATGAATCCTTTGGGATGGTGACCAGTCTGTTGTATTCCAGGGGAATCTGGGGTGCCCAAGAAAACAATGGGTCCTGGGGTTCCATATTTTCTTGAACTTACCAGACTATTCACGAGGTGCATTTTCTGACTTTGGGTTTTATTGCAAGATCACCAAGGACCTAGTGGTGGGAGAGCTGGGGTCATAAATGTGGGATGCTTCAGGGCTACAAAACAGTCCCAGCCCTGTTTCAGCTTCAGCAACAGCATTAAAAAGCGGTGGTGGCAGAGAGCTATTTGTTCATTGATAAGAACTTGGTGCTGTCACTGTAACACATAGAAACCAATCATTTTTAAATCGTTTTGTTTTATATTGCGTCATGTCAGCATTTGCAAAAGCACCCTCTGCTAATAAAGCAGCTAAGAAGTGGAGAAAGATTTTTGTTTTTTTTAGGCACTCATGGGTAAAAGTGACCCTGTTCTTACATACCAGGCAACGTTTTAAATGTTTTTTTTTACAGGTTTAGGGAAAAGATGTTTATTTATACATATTAATATTTATTTGATGCAATTTTGGAGTTTCACTGAAAAGTTTTGCCTCTTCCACTGGGGGTGATTAGCGCAGGAAAGCCAGAAATGATTGTTTATCAAGCATCACAGCTTCCTGCAATTACAGGAAAATACTCACCTCACACTTTGTGCCATCAATAAATATTCTCAGATTGAGTCAGGCTCTTCATGTTTTCATGCCCTTGCTATTATCACTGTCACCACCACCACCACTTCCTCCTCCCCCTTCCTTTTTCCTTTCAATCTTACTTTTGTAACATAAGCATTCATTCGTTTTCAGAGCAAATCCTCACGACGTTTTGTATATCACCACCCACCTGTAAAGCTAAGTGATGACTTGCGCAGGGACCATGGTGAAAATAAGTTTTGTTTTTTCGGTTAAAGTTTTCTCCATTCCTGTCTGAGATGTGTTTTGATAAAAAAAAAAAAAAAAAAACAGCACAAAGGCCTTCATGTGCATTGCAAGTAACAATTCAGATGCATGGATATGTGCAGTCACATGCATGTGAGAAAAGAACAGTGTGTTATTCTATAATGACCTGTGTGCAGGCTTCATCGTCTTCCCACACCAAAGGTAGGCACCAGATACCCTCCCTGGATATCTGCGTTATAGTTCCATAAGCCCTGTTCAGTATAGGTGGTGTCCAAGTATGATGTGATCTGTAGTCTAAAAATATCTTAGAAGCCCCAGATTGCCTTTCCCAACACATGTGAAAGGGAACTGCATGCTCTGTATAATAGATAAAAAAACTCTATTGGTTCATATGTATTGTTTTCTTCCGTAAGCACATTTCCAGTTTCAAATCAAGCTGTCTTTTTTTTCCTTGCAGTGTCCTGAGTAAAGTTTGCATAATTAATTTGAGAGTCTCTTCAAAGAATAAATCAAAAGATTGAATCTGATGTTAATTTTATCAGTTTAAGATTGTAAGCATTGAAACCCTGTTTCCAAATTGGGTATCATGATGGTATATAAATTATAAAATTATGTTGTGCTTCAGTATTTCACATTCCAACAAGTGTTATGTTTCTGCACAAGTATAAATCTCATTGCGGGGGAACTCCGGGGGGGGGGGCATAGCCTTGTGTTTATTGGCTGCGTTTTCTAATAAGTAGCAAGAGAGCTAATAGTTAATACAAGGTGATATTTGCCAGTGCCAGCCATTACTTTTACTCCACGTCTAAGCTGCTTCTAATACCTCCTTTGCTTTTGACCTTCTGCATTTGGTGCAAATGAAACTGAATCCATTGTATTACTACCTTCTTTTTAAGTAGTCAAGTCATTATCAAATAAAGGAGACTTCTGAATTCTTTTCCCAGTCAGGATTTGCCAATCCCTTGCATAGGCTGGAAGGAATCCTGCTCCTGAAGGCACCACATTCCCCCTTTTCTACAATACCCACCTGCTGCAAACTACAGCAGTGCTTCCTTTCTCTGTTTGGGAAGGGATAATTTATGTAACAACCACAGAACTTTGGAGATTTTATTTTTTTACAGGTTGCCTTTCAAGAGTGGGGTTAAGACTACTTATTTCCAGCTTGCGTTTGGTTTATCCTGCTGATATTTTAATGGTGAGAGCCGATGACTTCATCAGTTGAGTTGACAGGACAGGAAGCAAAATGTATCTGAAAGTTCTTGAAAGCTGAAAGAACCGGGCATGTTGAGTTTGAAGAAGTTTGAGGGGGAGAAGTTCTAACAGAGAAAGGGGGGGAAAAATCTCCGCAAGTTAGGAGGTGAAGAGGTGAATTGGACAGAAACTGAAAGAAGAGTTTTTTATATGAATCGCAGGAGTAATTCTGACTGAGGAGAGTAAAGTGGTTTCCAAGAGGTGGCAGAAAGGCTGTCTTGTTTGCAGATGATTAAATGGGTTTGGATTAGCAAGCATTGAGGGAGAGAAACCTTCCCAATGTGGTGTCTCTTAGGTTGATGGTGCATCTCACAGTAGCTATCATCCTGTCCTCCAGAAGGCACCAAGTTGAGAAAGGCTGGGTTATATGACCCGATTCCCTTACAAATCAGAGGACTGCATTAAATTAATATTTTGCTACCGAACCTCAATCCACACACTATTCCTGGTTGTCTTTAAATGAGTCTTTGCATCCATTTGCTTCCTCCTTTGCTCATAGATGATCCATAGAAATGTGAGCAATGTTTTGATGATGTTTCTAGGGGCCAACAATTTCTTTAGCCAGTTGTCTGTATTATATGAATGCCTTTGCTTTAGCACAACAATTTGGGAGATATAAATGAAGAGGCCTGATTGTCAGCATAGCTTATTTAGAATTCATATTTCTGGGCATGAATTTCTACAAATGCTAAAGTTTCCCAGCATGATTTCAGATCAGGAGTTGTTGAAAGGCTAATCAAGTCTTCTGACGAACATTTTTGGCCCGTAGTACAACATTGCATTATAGTGCAGTAATTAGGCCAAAAGGGAGGGACGGTAGCACATTAACAGAGGGAAACTGTTTGTTTATGATTGAAGATAATGAGACAATTTGAGACAGGTTCATTTAAATGCCTCTGAGCAAAGGCTGCGGGAGATGGGTTTCTTTAGTAGTGGAAAATGAAAGCAGGTGGATTGCTGGATTATATTGAAACTATAACTGTTGGGCCTCTAGCTGAGAGAAAGTCTCTATTTCTGAATAGGCATGGATACCTTTGTGCTATCAACAAAGATTGCCATGCAGGATACAAAAATGAGTGTGGCTAGTTAAAATTGGGTTTAATCTGTAGGCACAAAATTTGTTTGCTAGGAAAGGTGTCCTAATTTTAAGGGTTACAGATGTTCCCAGCTGAACTGCAGGATCTTCATCGTTGCACGTTTTTTCTTTTTTCAAAAAGACTTCAGCTGCTGAAAATCTGGAGGTCCACATATTTTAGAGGCTGCCCATTAGAGAGAAGATCAATGTTATGCTTCAAACAGTAGCCAACATTCTATGCTCAAAAGAATACAAGGTCTTATTTGCAGCGGTTCCTTAAGTAAATATCTGTTGCTGTCTGTTTGGCAAGATGATTTTTCAGTTCCCGTAGATCACCAGTGCAAAGTTCATGTTGTAAAGAAGTCAACCTTATCCATGTGCACACCTGAGTACGAGAGGCTGCTAAATAGATAGGAGTCACTTTTAGGAAATGGGATTTGCTAATGGGAATCTACCAATAGTTTCTTTTTCTCAACATAATTTCTTGTCACACTGTCAGAACCCTTTTATGTTTGCTTGGATTAAAATACATTAGTGTATCCTTATCTATTGAGCCAGGATTTCTTGTGTATTTATACAATGGGCACTGATGTAACAATCAAAACATAGTTGGAACAAATAGTTTGTTTTCACCTGATCCAGTGGCTTTAACAGAACTTCAAAATTCTGCTAAGGTTGATGAACAGCTGGTTGAAACTGAAACACTTGTTCCCTTATTGGTTCTCATCCCTACTACTAGTTGTTGGAACATCTTTGATCCGGTTTGTATTCTGTGAAAGTAAAAAAAGAATAACTGCTCCTCTAAAGGCAACAAGTGTCCACTGGGCAACAAGTGATCCCTGAGGTTAAAACAGTAACTGTTGAAACTTTTAGTAGGATTTAAGACATCCTGACCACCATGGATCTTACACTAAAGTTGTAGACTTGATTTTTCATTGAAATCATGAATACAGTTGGATATTGCATTGAACGGGATATGTTTGAACTGCTGTACTTTGAAGTCTACAATATGGGAGGTTTAGTCATCTTTCCTGTATCCTTTATTTAAAATTGTGGATTTTAGGAAAGCATTATTCATCTCAGCAACAAATGAACTAGAAATTTCCTATCCAGTAGTCTATAGTAGGGCACAAGCTTGAATCTCTCAGTGAAAGCTAACATGTTATCAAAATGTTTAATTTTAAGAATTTATCAGTCAGTTTGAATTCCCAAACTCAGATTCTCAAATAATGATAGAAGCCTTGAAACCAAAATCTGGCTTCCCGAGTATTGAGTTATGTGATATGAAGAGAAAGAAAGTAAAGAAAGGCTAAAACGAAGTTGTAGGTTATAAATCTTGAGCTTCTTTTGGGGTTTTGGCTTAAATAGTATTGGTGGCTCTTATTCCTTTAGGACAAAGAATTGGCTACATACATTCTTTCCTTTTCTCTATTCCCAAAGCAATGATCACTTGTAGCTGAGTTCTGTTTCTGGCAAAGTAAGACCCTTTCATCTTTGGCTGATGAATGGGGTCAAGTTGACTTCCTTTTGGCTGTGACTGTATTCCTGGCAAGAAAAATAATGTAGCTTCCCTAGAACCCTAGATTCCCCCCCCCCTTTCTGATCCTAGTGTTCATTTTTCGAAAAATTAATCCAGTGTTATCTTTGTACTTCTGAAGTGGCATGTCAGCACCTCAGAATTACACATATGGACTGTTCCGAATGCCCATGCATGTACATAAGTAAGATTACAAGAGGAAAAGGTGGAAACACTTTACCACTGAAGACTGGAGCTATAATTACAGCAAACCCTCAGTGCAGATTTATCACTGCTCACCCCAATTTATAAAATTAACAAGCTGGTCTTTCAAGATGTGCAGGGCATCTTTGATCTGTATGTTACAAGGCAGTAGTTATGTTCAATTTCCAATGTGTTTTGGTACTGATAGAAATTGAGAATTGCTGTATTTTTTTATTGTGGGAACCACTATTGTAGTTTTGCTTTATTGCACAGAATGTAGTTATGTGTAAGGATTGGATTTTTTTAAAAAAATTATTTTGCATGATTTTAGTATTTTTGTGCCTTCTACTTGACTGTGTACAGAATTAATGTCTATTGAAATTCATGCTATTGGCCACAGGTTTTATATGTTTGAAGTCTTTTATTTTTATTCAATCTTTACTTTGCCATCCCTACCCAAACAATCTACTGTAAATGTGTATATATAAAATAGAACTAAGTTTGTATTTCATGTGCCTCACTAGAATGTAAAAAAAAAAAGATTATTCATTTTGTACAGAATGTTTTTCTTTTACTTAGATGCACTAATTTTTGTCCTGAGCACATAGTGAAATAACTGGTTAGATCTGTTTTCTTTTAGCATTGCTGTGTTAAATGGAATTATCTCTTGCCCTTTTGTAAAAAATTCAATTCACATTCATTCGCTCTCACATACACAAGCTAATGATTTATTGTCTTTATTTATAATGGGTTGCATCATTTCTGTCCCATTTTAGAGTTTACAGCAAATTAAATTGATGGCTTAACTAAATATGTTATTTATTTCATTCTAAGAGGGATTGTGAAGTTTCTTCACTTTGTGTCAGATGAATTGAAGCAAAATCTCCCTCAGTTAAATATTGAGTTCCAAGGCCATTCTCTCAGCTTCAGTTCCCTTCATTTATCCCACCATAAGGGAATAATCCTCTTGCCTTAACTTGTAAGATTGCTGAGTTAATAAACTATGTTGAATGCCAGAAAAATATACTGCAAATACTTAAGTATTTGCCAGCTTTCAGGAGTGATTTTTTCCCAGCCTGTGGGAAACAAAACTGCATTACTACTCTGAATATTATGGGATGTTACCTTACACCAGGGGTGTCAAACTCGCCTTACACCAAACTTTACTCATTCAGCTCAGTCAGCTTTGCCTGTTCTAATTGATAGTGGCTTTCTGGAGTGGCAGAGAAAGCTTTCCTGTTGCCTGAGGTTTTCACCTTAATATGCCAGTTTAGCACGGAATCTTTTGCCAAGCTGAGCATAACTTCAGGGTTAGGACCTCATTTTTACATTATTTAATGTTCCTCGGTAGTATCACCCAATCTGTCCCCAATCCAGAATAATTTTTATTGGGATTTTCATCAATGTTTTTAAGACTGTACCTTGATAATTTACTAAGAACATGGTTTTTCCCCCAAAAAACATCTCTACGGGTCTGCCTTAACTTGAACTTAACTCAGGATTCCTGAGATGTGGCTACTCCAGTAATTGCCTCTGAAAGACTCATTAGCAGTACATAAATATATTAGCACATTCCAGGTTGTGTCCAGGAGCTGAGATGGAGACAACCTCCAAACCACAATTCATGGGGTTCACACATGCCACGGCATAAATA
This sequence comes from Azemiops feae, assembly GCA_023970755.1. NCBI lineage: Eukaryota > Metazoa > Chordata > Lepidosauria > Squamata > Viperidae > Azemiops > Azemiops feae. The sequence continues at coordinate 222,487 of JALGBA010000340.1, read as the reverse complement.
AGCAAGGCAGAGTTTGGCTTGGCATTATGTGTATGACATCAGCCATACATAATATGTGAAGCTGGAAGCAGGGAGACGACAAAAAAGGCCAAGGTGCTGCTGGCTTTTTAAAAAACTGGCTTTTAAAAAATCTGTCCCATCCTGGCTTTTTAAAAACCTGTCCTATAGGAGTATTGCTGCTGTAAACCAGCAGTCTCCAAACTTGGCAATTCCTAAGACTTGTGGACTTCAATTCCCAGAATTCTCCAGCCAGCCATGGGGAATTCTGGAAGTTGAAGTCCACAAGTCTTAAAGTTGCCAAATTTGGAGACCCTGCTGAAACCATTCTTCCTGTTTTCATGAACAGAAACAGAAAAAATCATCACCTACACCAGTGAGGTTTCCATTGGAATATAAATTGTACATCTTAGATTACCAATTATACGGTGGTTAGCTGGGATATCAGGAACTTGGGGACAATTTGAAGATGCATTTTAAAAGACTTGCAAGGTTTATACCATGAACCTACCAATACTTTGGCCCTACAGCTATCAAACCAATATAAGACCCAAATGTTTATGAAAATGGGGAGGTTCACACCAACTCCCAAGCAAAAAGAGAATGTTACTTATAGTCATACAGGTTTCTAAATTTCTGTGTCAACATTTACTAAAGAAGAGCAGTTCAGCCTTATTTGTATATACTTTTCAATTTCTTAGTCATCTTCAGCCCGTTCTTTACTGGTATCTGTTCAAAACTATAGTGCTCACTTCCTCAGGAATAAGATACACACAAAAAGCGTTTTCAGTTGTATTTATTGTGAGCTTGCCACTGCTATTCCATTCATCTTCCCCAGTTTCACAATTACCAGCCCCTCAAATACAGGGGCAAAAGTAGCTCCCTCATCCCAGGAACTTGCCATTTGACCAGGCGATGCTCCCCAAAGATGTCCAGGGTTTGAACATGACTGTCAACATGTGTGAAAGCAAGACTAAGGACTATTAGAAAAATGCTTCAGTCTTGGGCACATCATCGTAATAAATTCCCGCACTTTTAAAAGTGTGAAATGCAACTGTATGGTACCTAGGTTGAATAAAATTATCTGTGACAGTAGAATTCAATTCTTCCATGCACCACCATCATGTCAGGGGTAAAATAGGTGTTTCCAAACTTATGTGTGAGACCAGAAATTACTTCCCAAAGGTTAAAAATGTGTAGGGAATTTTATTAGAATCTAATTAAGAATGCATATTCAAACCCAGTGATGGTTCATTAGGCCCTTTTTCAAGAGAACCTCAACAGATCACCCCCATTTCATCTTTTCATTCCTGGGTTAAATTTATTCTCCCACAAGATACATATCACTGAAATAAAATCTAATTAAATCTACATAAGATACAGATCTACATAAGATACAATCATTCATTTAGTGACCATTCAAAATTACAACGGCCTTGAAAAAATAAACGTGATTGTTTTTCACTTGTCTGTTGCAGCATCCCCATGGTCATATGATTAAAATTCAGATGCTTGGCAACTGGTTCATATTTATGACGGTTGCAATGTTCCAGGGTCTTGTGAAACCTTGAAACCTTCTGACAAGCAAGGTCAATGGGGAAGCCAGATTCACTTAATAACCATGTTACTTACTTAACAAGTGCAGAGATTCACTTAACAACTGTGGCAAGAAAGTTCATAAAATGGGGCAACTCACTTAACAACTGTCTTTCTTAACAATGGAAATTTCGGGCTCAGTTGTAGTCGTAAATCAAGGACTACTTGTACATCATGTAAACATATTCATCCAGCATCAATGTTCTGCAGGATAAGAGCTTTCCTATTAACAAACATGGCTAACAAATGTGGCATCTGCAATATTGGCCGGGGGCACGGGGACCCAAAGAGATTGAAATCTTTCCAAGTGCTATTTGGTGATCTTACCATTCATCCATTGCCTAGTTAGCTGAAATCCTTAAAATATTTTAACAAGGTACATTATTTTCTATTCTGACTTTTGCTCTGTTTTCCAGGTAGAAATTTTGTTCTTGTCAGTAATCTCTGTATCAGAAAAAGCTAGTCCTTAATCTATGGAGGCAAAATAATTTATCTGCTATCTGCATTACTGTTCAGTGTTTGGCTAGGCTTGCACCTTGTGCTGGACCAAAATATTGTTCATGCAGCTGGATTAGTGTGTCAAACAGCTGGATTTATTGAGCAAACCATGGTTGGAGCAAACCAACACAATGTGTGAACCCAGTTATTCTCACGTAATTAGAGTTGACCCCAACCAAGGGGCCACAGCAGAAGTTAGAATCCTACAGCAGTTCAAAAACCTAAGTTGTATTTCATTATTCCTGATAATAAAATGCTAATAAGAGCATACCTTACCACTGCACAGTGTATTAGGCAAACAAGAAGTTCGTTCACTTCAATTCCCGTATTTGCAGAGAATAGGATACAAAATCCAACAACTCATTCACCTTTTGCAAAAGGCTACCCTTTCCCAACATAATTTGATCTGTATTTATACTGCCAAAAGATCATCAAGAGAAAATAAAATTGGCAGCTAAGGGTCTTCTAATGTGAGGCTGTTATACCAGGGTTCTATTTGAATGAGCCTGCTGGAATTTAAAATATTTCCTGAAATGAGTTGGAAAATGCTAAGCCACTGCCTCAAAGACAGTCTTTTTATCTTTTTTGGGTTATTCCAGAATGATGCCTTGGAAATTGTTGTTCAGAATCATAAGCAAGAATCATTTGAATTGACTGCTCAACTGTGACTATCACCGATATCTCTCTGATTAATTTTTTTCCAGTGAACTTTTGGTCGTCCTAACTTGCCTGTACAACAGAAGGAGTAACACAAAAACATAGTTAAAGAAAATAAAGCTCCTATGTCTGGACTAGTCTTTGGCTGTGACCTAAATATATATTAATTATGCTGCTTTTGGGAAACTGCCATATTCTTCTTTTAAAAAAAACTTTACATTGTCAGCGGCTCCATCAAGTTGATCTATCCCAACCGCCAAATAGGCCGACAGAATAAGAGTTTTGTAGTAATCGTAGTCTTTATTTCAGATGTTGACCACTATTGAACGATGAAGTTTACAGCCATCCCATTTTGAATGTCCATTCTATGTTCTGTGGAATAACTAAAATTTAAGCCACAATTGCACACTTTTTTGCCCAGGAATAAATTCCCTCACTCGTGGGGATTAATTTAAATTAACCAGCATATCCAGAGTATAGGATGGGGAATGAATAGAGTGATAACACTTACATCCTATTGCAACATTGTTGTTTACCTGCTTCTTTTAAGAACTGACACACAATTGTGCTGTGTAGTGCTAAGATTTGTCATCAACTCAATAACCCAATCAGCCACCTTTAATAGCTATGAACTGTTTTTAGACAGCTCATTATTCACAATGGCAGTCTTTGCTGCTACGGTAGATGTCAATATGGATATTCCAATTACTGTACATAAAAGCTTGAGTATAATGGTATCTCTTCCAAAGTAGGCCTGCTTACCAGAATATTAGTCCACCTTGAATTTTATCTTTTGGCTGTTTTTCCAGAAGATCTAGAGCAAAATGTGGTCCTAGGACCCTTGAGAGTTCCCCAAGATCTTTTCGGGGGTCCTTAAAATCAAAATTATTTGCCAACTTATGTTGAAAAATAATACAATATTAAAATTCCATCCAACAATCTTGGGCAGCAGTGGCAGCAGCAAATGGATCAATTTTTAATATGGTAAATAATCAATATAACCCATTCAAGCAAAACATTTTTGGGGATCCTCCATAACTTTTAAAAGAGGGAAGGGATTCTGAGAGAAAAAAGTTTACCTATCTAGGGGGCGGAAAGAGAAATTTTGATTTGCTTACAACTGTTCAGATATGCTTTGTCACTTAGGTGAAAAGTTCAAGCTCTTTTCTTCAGAAAACCAATAAATAACTAATGCAAAACATGCTTTAAGACTGCTTTTAATTGAATAGCTTTTATAAATAAACAAAATAAAAAGCCCAGCATAAATTGAAGAGAGAGGAAGGGGAAAAGGAAAGAGAAAAAAAATCATTAACAAAAAAAAATCTTTGTTTAGCAGACTTCCCTAAAGGAAAGGGAATGCACTCTGCATATGCTCTGAGACATCCAGTCCGAGGCAATACCCATGTTTGAAACTCCTGCCCATTAAGCAAATCAAACACTGCAACCCAGATCAACTACACGTATAAATCATACGGTGAATCCAAAGAACATATAACCGTCTCCCGAAGCGATAATGCAAAGAACGAGCAGCGGCTGTGATGAGAAGAGGCAAAGCCATCTTTATGGCCTTTGCCAGGACTCCCGGGTGGAGAATACATTCCGTCTGAATGGAGGAGCCCCAGCTCGGCTTCTAAAAGCAACGATCCACCCAGGACCGGCTTTTTAAAAATCCCTTTGCCCTCCCCGGTGAGGAAAGCGCGTCGCTCCCGTTAAGTGCAAGCGTAGCAATCCCGCCGCTCCCGCTTGCAAGCCGGCGTTGCAGTCCGGTCCCCCGCCGTTGCCTCCAACTCTTTCCCCCCCCTCCACCTCGTGATGGGGTTAAAAATGGCTGCTTCCCCTCCTCCCCCGTCCTGAAACTGTAATTCGCCTCGTTTCGCCGACTCCGAGCGGCCGAAGGAAGCCGGAGCCAGGTATCCCCCGAGAAATCGCGAGCGGCTGCCCTTTGCATTGATGCACGGTGGGAAATCCGGCGGTGCGAAGGGCGCCCGGGTTCCTTCGCCTCGACGGATTATTCTGTATTCCCAAGGGAAACCGAGAAGGTCCCAGGACTCGCTTCTGCGCCGTTCGGGCTTTGGAGGAACACTCGTGCGCGGCCCTGGACCGGAGTGAATGAGGATCGTAATCGTTCTTTTGTTTCTTCTGCTGGGTGTGCAGAAAAATCGCCGCGCTGGTTTGCAGGGGAAGGTGTCGGGCGCTGCTCCTTTCAGGATTGCAAAACTGGGGGCGAGGGGGGGGGGTAGGAAGAAAAAAAAATAGAAGTGTCGGCCTGCTTAGATTGGATCTCTCTCGATCCTCTCCCCCCCCCCCCGCGGATCCCGAGCACGAGGCGCGTGGAACCGCGAATGGAACGTGAATCCGGAACCTTCCTTCCACTGGCTGCTTTTCCCTGCTGCTAGCCCGTCAGGCGCGGTGGCCAAGTGGTAAGGCGTCGGTCTCGTAAACCGAAGATCGCGGGTTCGAACCCCGTCCGTGCCTCACGTTGGACGGCGCAGCGTCGCGGCTTGGTACGAAAGGGAACGAAGTGGGATTTCCTTTCTCAGGCCACTTTTTACTCGGGTTCCGTAATTGAAGAAAAATACCCAGCGCGGAAATGGAGAAATTGGGCTAGCCTGCAAAGGTGTAAGGGTAAAAAAAAAAAAAAGAAAGAAAAAAAGAAACCGTTGGGGGAAATGTGAGTCTGGATTAAAGAAGCGGATTCGGCTTGCAAAAATAGGGATTAACAATCCCGAGAAGAGAAACTGAAACGTTGTTCCTATGAGAAACTAGTGCTGCCAGGCCTGAATTGCAGAAGTCCGATCGATCACCCAGAAAAAGATACAGAAGCCGCCCCTGCCATCTAGTGGTCGTCCGCATATTCCCCGCGTAAATCTTCCAAATTTCGAGAAGCCGAACCGCAGAATGTCAGGACCGGTGGTGGAATGATTCTCACCAGCGATTTTAAATTAGGCTGTTACAAAAAAGAGAACAGTAACTTGGCACTATTTTCCCCCCGTTGTGCGGTGTTGCACGTGAAATGCCCTTCGCTTCCATTTTTCCGTAGTGGCGGGAAGGCTTGCAAATGAAAAGCCGCAGCAGCCCACCTGCTGAGGCTCTCTCAGCCACCCCCTCTCCTCCTACATCCGAAAGGAGAATGGCTGGGTTGCTTTGCAAACGGGAGGATTTCCCAACGGCGAGGCTGCGGGATCTTCAGAGGCGCCTCAAGGCAAAATCACAACGTTGCATTCTCTCTGGGATGCAGGTAGGGTGGGGGAGACTTATGCATATTGCCCTAACTAAGAGGAGAGCCGACTTTGAGAAGTTGGGTCGTGGTGGATGCCAACCTCCCCCCTCCCCAATCTAAGGGAACTCGGAGAACTGCACGGCCCTCTTGAATTAGGGGATTGATCTAACGGAAAGCTTTGCCCTCCGACGGACGCGGGATAGTGCCGCACTCGCTAATCTGGAGGAGTCTCGGGCTCCCGCTTTAAACCCGGCGACTGTGGTGGCACTGCGGGCGCGGGCGCGCCGCCGAAAGCCATGTCGGAAACAGGCGCTGAGGAGAAGGAAGAAAAGCGCCCCCTTTTTTTTTTGCTCCTCCCAGTCGAGTCCGCGTGACGAGGTCATTAATGCCGTACTCGGTTTCCACCAACCAAAGAACTGCCGCGCGCTTCATTACCGGATTCGGGGAAAGCCCCTCTGCCCTCGGGTGCTGTTTGCTAGAAAAGTGGGTTAGTATGCTTCAGACGTGAGTTGTGCCTCGAGCATGCAAAAGGAAGGCACGAGTCGGAATTCGGCGCGGGAGCCGTGGATGAGCCAATCTGGTTCTAGTGGGGAAGGGTGCTGGCCCAGAAACCAGGAGGTGGTGAGTTCTAGTTCTGCCTTAACCATGAAAGCCGGCTGGGTGACTATGAGGGCCAGTCACTCATTCTCAGCCCAACCCTCTTCACAGGGTTGTTTTGGGGAAAATAGGAAGAGGAAGGAACATTAGATGTATGTTCACCACCTTGAGTTACTTACAAAAAGAAAGGGATAAAAATAAAACAAAGATAGAAAAGGAGTTGCTTCGGTCTCTCAAGGTAGTACGAAAATCTTGTGTCATTTGAGGTTTTCTCCCGAGTTTCGATATATTCATTAAAGAGCTGGAGGTTTCAAAATAAAGCAATGACTTGCTTGCTTTCAATTGTATTGTGGAAGTGAGAGGATTCTCCGGAAAAGGCGTCAAAAATTATCAGTGGAAAAATCAACTTGAATTGCCAGTGTTGTCTATTAGAATAATACGCCTTAATCACGTTACGAGGAGGACTTAATATTAAAGGGGAGGGGGGAATGCCTAAGAAGAAGAGCAGTGGCATAAATTGCAAAGGAAGGGAGCAGACTCCCCTTCAGAGGCTCAGAAAAGTCAAGATGGTGGCCACCATGAAATCAAAGCCTTGCCCCTTTTTACATGCATCACAACTTGGATCATATGATTGGGGCCTACATCATGACACTTCACCTGCAGACACACCGGATTGATTTATTCAAGAGCATGCTGGACAGTCATCTTTCGGATACTTTCATTTGGATTTCTATCCTGGGCCCAGATTGGGCATAGTGGCAACATCTAGCTTTGATTCTCTCGTATTATGGAAGGAGACACTATATTTGCTGGCAACTTTCCTTGCTTCTATATTAGGCAGCCAGGCCTGGTTTTACAATATTTATAATATTATGTGTTTGTGTAAAGAAGGAATCACCCAACCAGCATTTGTGGTCTTACGGGTAGTGTGATCTCCAATATTGGCCATTTTCAAAGCCCTACTAGAGTACCCTCTTCATTAGGCCAATTTAGAGTTGGAAGGGACCTTTGGAGAGGTCTTCTAGTCCAACCCCCTGCCCAAGCAGGAGACTATACCAGGGGTCCCCAACCCCTGGGCTGTGGACCAGTACCAGTCCATGGCATGCCAGCAACCGGGCCGTGCAAAAAAGCGAAGCCCCATCTATGGGATTCAGGCAACACCCAAAACCACGCTCCCTCTGGTCCACAAAAAAACCTTTCTCCATGGAACTGGTCCCTGATGCCTAAAAGGTTTGGGGCCACTGCTCTATACCATTCCAGAAAAGCGGCTGTCTAGATCTGTGCCTTTTCACAGATTGTACCACTTTTAGGATATGACAATATTCGAGTACCACCAGTCACCTAGCAAGGTGTCAAAAACTTGATGATCAAGGAAAGTGATAAAGTACAGATAGTCCTTGACTTACAACAGTTCACTTAGTGACGCTTCAAAGTTACAACAGCACTGAAAAAAATGACTTACGACCATTTTTCACACCTATGACCTTTGCAGCATGGCCCCAGGGTCACATGATTTACATTCAGATGCTTGGCAACTGATTTATATTTATGACGATCGCAGTGTTTCAGGGTCATGTGATCCCCTCTTGCAGCCTTCTGACAAGCAAAGTCAATGGGGAAACCAGATTCACAACTGTAATACTAATTTAACAACTGCAGTGATTCACTTAACAAATGTGGCAAGAAAGTTGTAAAATGGGACAAAACTCATTTAACAAATTTCTCACTTAGCGTCATAAATTTTGGGGTCAATTGTGGTTGTAAGTTGAGGACTATCTTTACACCCACTTACCACACTTTTAATGGGAAACTTGTGCCTGTTTCTCTGACATTAATCTTTGCACTGTTCTATCCCCTTCTCTCCCTCTGCTTGTCTCAAAGAAGTCTCTCCTCTGTCTCTCTTTCTCCGTCCCCTTCTCTTTCCCCGTCGTCTTTTTTTTCTCCCTCTCCTGCCAAAACCTCCTCCTTTTCTATCCTCTCCTCTCCCCCCCCTCCTCCCAGAAGTGCCAATCAGCTGGAGCCCTGCACCAATCCAGGGCGTTCAGCAGAGTTCCTACAGGCCTGTATGGCGCTGCCACTGCTTCAACTCATTCCCCTGCCACACTTTTACACTTTTTTTTACAGTGCTTTTCAACCCGTCGTACGCATACCACCTGCCAGGTGCAAAAGTACCACCAGTGGTACATGCACCACGGGTTGAAAAGCACTGGTCTAGATCACAAAAAGATAAAGATCACAAAATCGTATGCAAGCTTTGGAGCTCCCCAGAGGTTTTCCTCAGGCAAAATAGTAAACAAGGCAAACACAACGTGGCTGTCACTGGCTTCAGGTTACATTTGGGGTAGGGGGCAATTAGAAAATCCATAACCTTCCAAGTCAGCTGACTTTGTGCTGGAGGCCTAGTAATTGGAGATGTCTCCGGATGGGTGTGTGTGTGTGTGTGTGTGTAAAATTTCAGTTCTGTAGTTCTGTGTTAAGGGAGAGGTTAAATATGGAAATGGAGGAAGAGACTCACAGAGCCAGTCTTGAGAAGTCCCTCAAATGCCCAAATATTGCCATTGAAAGTCTCATTATGCCACTGAATTGGTGTGATGGTTTATGAAAGAGGTCACCTGGGGTTCACGTATGGAGTACTCGCCCTAATAGAAATGGGGAGTAGAGGCCAGAGTGATGAAGAAGGGTGATACCACCACCCCCAGTTTAGCAACCCGTTTTTAATCAACTTGGATAGACAGTTTTATTCTGATGAATAAAACCGGTATTAAGCCTGAATAATGGGGGAAAGGCCAAAGAGATAGTGAGGTGCCCTGGTTCTCTCCCTGTGCTCTGCAACCCAACCTTTTTCTGAGCAGGTGACTCAGCAGATAAAGAGATCAGTCCTCAACACCCGCAAGGCAGAGAATCTGGAAGGCAGCCTAGAATTTGCCTGTGGTTTCAAGTCTAGTAACCTGGGCTGTCCCCCGTCTTCTTCTTCGACCCATCACTGATTAATAAAGGGCAGTCTTGTGTGCCCAGTCCCAACCAACCTGCAGCCTCACAAATGAAACAAAAGGTTCATATGGAGAAGATATAAAAAGCCCTGAGATTATGATTTAAACTGCTCAAGGGCTTAAAGTGTTGCAGAAACAGAAATTCACTGTTTTTAAAACAAATTTATTACTTTTTTATTCACTCTTGAGGAAGCTCAGGCTCTTCCCCACCCCTAAATACTATTTATATAACCGCTCTGTTAAATTTGATTGAGAAACTATTGGGCTGTTATAACATACAGAGGGAGGTTAGTTAAGGTGTAGGGGTCATGCAAATACATGCTTATGGCTACTTTGTTAAAATATAGATGACCGAGCAGAATCTTTAAGAATGACTTATTACTGTTCCTTGTTCAATTAATTTTTGTATACTGAATTCCCACATGAATAGCACATGGCAGTGCAGGAAAAAAGTTAAAAGAAAAACGCTTAAATATAATGAACAAAAATATACCCCTGATGATATTTTTGTTTTTAATTATATTTATAAATAAATCAGCATATGCAGTACAGTATACATCTATCTACATTCTACATGGTGGAGGGAGAAAAAAAATCTTAGGATTTACTCATGGAAGTCCTGAGTGAAAAGATAGGCCTTCAGCGGAGCCCAGAAAGATGGAATAAGCATCCCCAAATATGAACAAGGGATGCAGAGGTGGCTGGCTGAGACTGCTGAAGGCGCTAGGCCTCTACTTTAGTGCTAGTGACGCCATTGTCACTGTGCAGGTGGCCAAAACAACAGAAATGGGGGGGGGAGTTCAAGAGGAGGCAGTTTCTTATCTTACCAAGAATTGAGGGCTGGGAGGGACAAAGCAGGAATGGCTTGGATCTGGGAGGGTCCTCACCTAAACACTGGTGGGATTCGGTTAACAACAGCAATGAGGACTGCTGTGATGGCCATTGCTAAGCAATGCAGTCACATGTTGCAGCGGTTTACAATCACATCATGTAGTGACAGAAATTTTGGTCGTTTTTAAAATGAATCACTCTTAAGTGAAAAGCTTTATATATCTGTTGTATAGAAACATGTTTGAACAGAAATTCTGTTTCCATTTATCCAGAGGACTTCCTTCAAGGTAAATTGCCTTTGGGCTAAGCTCAGGTCTTAATGGAGAGTGGAGGCTGCTAAGCCAGATGGGAAGCTGTGGCTCTCTTGATGTTGCTGTAGCCCAGTTTCTTCTGGCTGAAACTTCTGGGAATTTGAATTAGGAAGGGCACAAATTCTCTTCTCTTCTTGACCTTCCTGGGGTGTACTTTGAATAGAAGTTACATGATGTTGTGGCCCAAAGCTTTAGTGGAAAAATAGTCCACTTAATCAAATGCATTAAACATTTTCTATCTTCATTATGCAAATGTGGAAAAACATTGGCTTGAGTGAAAGAAGAGAGTTAAAGGGATAAAAAAAACACCTGATTCCTAGTGATGGTGCCATATAGGGGGTTGGGACTGTTAATGTTTTCTTCATAGTTATGATTGAAGTGATCTCTATTGTCTTCTTCCAGGATTTTATAAAAATTTCCAGTCTAGCCAACAGCTTTGGAATTCCCACATGGTACACCATCCAAGTATAAGCCAAGATTGTCACAATTTTTTTTCCAAGATCAGCCACAGTTGGCCATATCCTTGGAAGTACATACAGTACAGTAGCTTAAAACAAATTTTTTTTTTGAGAAGGATGAAATTGGTAATTCTTCCAAGTCTGGATAAGCTAAATTACCCCAATTGCTTGGATAAAGATTTTGGCAGGTTTAGAATGACTATATTCAATCAATTTTCATAAAAGAAATATTGTAAGGGACATTGTCCTGTTAATCTTCCATATGTATTCTTGTTTGTAAACCTGCCTCCTTGTGGCAAAATCAAGATACAACCCTGGAAAAACTCTTTTAAGGCTTTGCAAACACAAGTACAGTAATCTTGGAAACATGACCAGGATAGGAGAAATCACTCGAAGGTCATTTTTTTTATGTTGACCCACATGTGAAAGAGGCTTCTACTTGAGCAGCTTGGAAACAGAGATTGTCTCTTCCTGCTAGAGGGGTAAAGAAGTCTTTATTTATGTGCCTCTGATAGAAACACATGTGGAAAGACATAGAAAAGGAACGTTTTGTATACATTTTTATCACCTAGCAGGTGTGAAATTTGATATCTGCTTGTCATCTGCTATGAATGTTTTGATCATATATTGCTTTTTTATTGTGGATTATGAAATTTGCTAACTATTTTGTATCATTCTGTGAAATGTGTATGCATTAAGGAGAAAAGAGAGTAATGTCTCCTTCCAATCCCTCAGCTCCTGGTGATTATTTGCAGTCATCCACAACTATATTGGCAACAATATAAAAGTGGCTTGCATCCCAGTGCTATCTTCTGGGATATTTTTGAGACTTCACAATCTACCCTAAAGCTCTAATATTTTCTGATGGTCTCATATTCAAGTCCTCACCAGTTCTGATCCTTGTTAGCTTTTCAGATCAGTCAAAGTATCATAAATCCTCAAGTAATGGTGTGGGGGAAAAAAGGAATTGGGGAGACCCTAGTGCAGAGGTAGGCAACCTCGGCTCTTTTATGACTTGTGGACTTCAACTCCCAGAATTCCTGAGCCAGCCCTGCTGAGGGGAAAGGGAGAGGTTTCCAAGCTGAGCCATGCTGGCTCAGGAATTCTGGGAGTTGAAGTCCACGAGTCATAAAAGAGCCAAGGTTGCCTACCCCTGCCCTAGTGGGAAGCCCTCTTCCTTTCTCATTCTGCTGTTAAATTTACATGGGTACTGCCAGGAAAAAAATAGCTGACAATCTTCCTTTCAGTTTGAGGTTTACTTAGTAATATTTTACTGGGTTTCTGCATATATAAAACTGGTACCATTAAAATGGATGGGAGGGAATAAATAATTAATATAGTTAAAGAAGCAAAGAAAAAGAAGTGAAACCTGTCTCCAGCCTTCCAGTTTAGGGCAAGATTGTTGAAAAGGTGGTCAGACTGCAGTTTCAGAGGGCCTGGAAGAAATGGATCATTTGGATCAATTTTATTTGAGTTTCAGGCCAGGGCATAGTACCGAAAGGGCATTGATTGCACTTGTGGATGACTTCTGTTGGGGCCAGGATAGGGCTAATTGTTCTTGTTTTTCTTGATTTCTCAGTGACCTTTGATACTATTGACCATAACCAGCTACATGGTTTGGGAACGAGAGGCCCAATGTTGCAGTGGTTCTCCCTTCATCACGGCTGATTCCAGTCAGTGTTGACAGTAGAGAGTTGGAGCCTGCGATCCCTAACCTGTAGGGCAGGGGTAGGCAACCTTGGCTCTTTTATGACTCGTGGACTTCAACTCCCAGAATTCCTCAGCCAGCCATGCTGGCCCAGGAATTCTGGGAGTTGAAGTCCACAAGACATAAAAGAGCCAAGGTTGCCTACCTCTGCTGTAGGGTGCCCACAAGGCTCAACTCTTTTGTTTTTCTTTTTTGTAAAAAATATTTTTTTATTGAAGATTTTTTTTTTTACAAAGTGAAAAGATAAACATGAAAAATATAGAAATAAGAAATATAAAGTGCTGAGAAAAAGAGAAACCAAAGAAGCTACTTCCGATCTTCTCTACAGCAGTTATATACCTAATATTGTTCCCCTCTTTCAATTCATCCCACACACAACCCTTTTTAATTGATAGATATATAAATCACTTTTCAAATAAAATCATGCTACCACTCTAATCAAACAAGTCAATTTAGCAATTTCTGCAAATTCTACCATCTTCACAGTCTACTCTGTTGTGGCTATTTCTGTGTTCTTCCATTTTTGTACCTATAATAATCTCACTCGTTACCATATATAAAATCAACTGTTCATGAATCTTTTCTAATTGACTATTTGTTAAGTCCTAGTAAAAAAATTGTAGTTTCAATAATTTTGACTCTCACGTTTAACATTTATATGAAACCTCTGGGCAAGATTATCCATTGAGGCCATGTTTGATCAGTATGATGATGATGATATTCAGCTGTATTTCTCAACCCCTGGTGCGCAGTCAAGACCTTTTCCCAGCGATTGGAAGCTGTTGGGTCTGAAGCAGGGGGAGGGGGAGGAACCTTGACTTTTGCACAGATTATCTGTTACATATAAACGGAACCCTTTCCTGCAATGAGAGCTTCTCATAGTTACTTATGTCATGGTCACCTTGTGCATAGAGTATTGCAATGTGCTCTACATGGGTGTGCTCTTGAAGACCACTTGGAAGCTGTGGCCAGTCCAGAATGTAGTGGGGTGAGCAATTATGAACCCATCAGTGTGCCCCCGTGTAAGTAACACTTCTGGCATTTGAAGTATTCCGAATGGAGTTCAAGGTGCTGATTTCCACCTATAAAGCCCTTCATGACACAGGGCCTGGATATTTGGCAAGAAGGGTATGTTGTGGACCTTGTCAGCCAAAGAATTCTGATTGGTAGGGTCTAGTAATAGAGCCTTCTCTGCTGTTGCCCCCATTTTGTGGAACATTCATTGCCCGGCCTTCAGGAAAGGTGTTAAAATGTGGCTCTGCCATCTTGCTTAGGGAGCAGGGAAGCACATTTCTGTGGGACTGATTAGCGCCTGAAAGCCCTTCTCCCACCTTTAACATTGTTTGCGTCTTTTAAAATTTTATATACATAAATATTTTCAATATTTTGTTTGTACACTATCCAGAGTCTCTGTGAGGAAGATGGGCAGTTTTAAAAGTTTGATAATAAAAATATCTGCAGGACCTCTCTCCGCTCATTTTTCCTTGTTGCAGAAGTTTCAACAGAGCAGGCATACATTGTGTGTGCATTAAGCAGTGTTACCTGATGGAACTTGGAGAGTGCATTTTCTCTTTCATAATGTCTGCCCTTTGGAAGAGCATCTCCCCAGAGGTTCAAGCTGTTCTGACTCTGTAACCCTAGGGTGGTGGTGATGAGGTTATCATCATCAAGTCGAGTCTGTGACTCCTGGGATTCTATGGGCCAGGTCTTTCCACATCTTTCGATCTTGCACTACTACTTCAAGTTTTTCTATGCTCTGGCTGGTGTCAGCTTTGATGGTGTCCAGCCACCAAGTTCTTTGATGGCCTGGTTTCTTTTACCACTAACACTTCCAAGTTTGCTCCAGTGAATTCCCCTCCTTTGACATTGCCAAATAAGTGAAACACAGTTTCGTGATTTTGCCTTCCTACTGACATGTCTGGTGTTATGCACTCCAGTACTTGTTTGTTAGTCACCTTTGCTGTCCAAGGAATAGACCCTAGGATACCACTGCAGATTAAAGATGTTAATAAAACATTTTAACTACTTTCAGTGCTATTTGTGGAAAGGCAGGATAAACATATTTTGAATAATTAAGGAAGTACTGAACACCAAATTGAAGTTGCGTTCTTAATTTCTAGACCATTCTTTATCACTGTGGATTAAGAAAAAAACATGCCCTGTGTACTCAAGATGTCATGTTGTTGATGAAACTGGGAATCAGAATGATAGCGGGAAAAGTACAAATAGGCCTGCCCTTTTTTTTACCCAGTGAGGAGCTGCGTCTTACTTACCACTAGACCAAGAGCCGTAGTGGCGCAGTGGTTAGAATGCAATATTGCAGGCTGACTGCCAACTGCCAGCAGTTTGATCCTGACCAGCTCAAGGTTGACTCAGCCTTCTAGCCTTCCGAGGTCGGTAAAATGAGGACCCAGATTGTTGGGGGCAATATGCTGATTCTGTAAGCTGCTTAGAGAGGGCTGTAAAGCATTACAAAGTGGTATATAAGTCTAAGTGCTATTGCTAACCTAAAATCTACCAAATTCCTAACAACCAAAGCAAATGCTGGAGAGGGTAAAACAAGCCATCTACTCTTGCACAGAATTTCTTGGACTTTTGCAAGAACTCGTGGAATTTGACCTCATTGGTTTTGTGCAAGATTGGACAAGAAGCACCTTTTCTTTATGGTAATGCTATATGGTATTGGTTGATTCAAACAACAGCTGAGCTCTACTGGTAGTATCAAAACTTGAATCCAAGGATACCCTTACGAGTTTTCTCCTTTGCCTATTATTCTGCTATCTCTCAAAGGGAATCCTATTCCCAATCCCGTTAATACACATAAATCTGCGAATACAAGAAAAGAGATGAAAGTCTCTTACAGCTGAGTCCCATAGTATATATCAACTGCAGGCTTTCTTGATTGGTCTTGTGGCCAAACCTGGAGTGAGATGCAGTACAACTGAGTTTCATTTATTTTATTTTTCTCCCACTTTTATTATTGTTTATAAATAACTCAAAGCTGTGACATACCTAATCCTTCTTCCTCTTCCTATTTTCCCCACAACAACCACCCTGTGAGGTAGGTTTGGCTGAGAGTGACTGGCCCAAAATCCCCCAGCCAGTTTTCCATGCTTAAAGCCAGGAGTAGAACTTACGGTCTCATGGTTTCTAGCCTGATGCCTTAACCACTAGACCAAGGGTAGGCAACCTTGGCTCTTTTATGTCTTGTGGACTTCAACTCCCAGAATTCCTGAGCCAGCACAGCTGGCTCAGGAATTCTGGGAGTTGAAGTCCACAAGTCATAAAAGAGCCAAGGTTGCCTACCCCTGCACTAGACCAAACTGTGCCATTGTTGAAATGTGAAGGAAATGAACACAAGTTACTTTTTTAAATTCAGCTGAATGGGAAGAAATTTAAAGACACACTAGACCTCTTGGGCAGAACCCAGCCTGCCAAGTTTCAGTCAAATTGTTTCAGGACGTTTTCAGTTACTCTTCCTTAAAATCTGGCTTTTTGTGCGTGAGGGGGATGTGTCTATAGCTCTGCTGTTTGGGGATATAATTTGTTTTTAAAATGTAGCAAATGTAGTCTTTCCTGTGGGGAACCACTGCCAAATTTCAGACAGATGGATTTTGGTGCAAATGGAAGTGATTATATCAATGTTTATTAATGACTCATCACTTGTGTAATAGAAGGACTTGTACTGAAAGATGTTCCCTTTCATTACATCCTTATCCAGCCCTGCAAGCAGCAGATAACCAGAGGGGCTGGACTTTTACTGCCACAGACTTTCAGTCTTACAGCCAGGTTAGAAGTAAAAGATCTTATTGCCTGGGTAGCATAAAAAGGGAAATAAAGTCTGAATTATTGGAATGTTTATTCCAGTCCACATGAAGCTGTAGGTGAGGATAAAACTCTTCCTGGGCGATTAAGCACCAACATAAACACGATGGTGACGGTTTTCATAGAAATATATAAGACAGCACAGAAAAGAGGCTGTATGGATGAAATTACCAATAAATCTAAACAACTGAGTCAAAAGGGGAGGGATACCAATAACAATAGTAATAAAAACAAGAAGTTGGCTAAGGAAGGCCGAAATGTCCAATGTTAGTAGGTCTTCCATGAAAAAAGAATCAAGTGAATTAGGGGAGATTTTCTGGAGGAAGCAGCAATCAATTCCATAACATCATTTTAAAAACCACTGAACATAGTGAGCCCAAACAGGCCATAACCTGAACAACATGCCAAACTGCAGAAGGAAGAAACCACTGCAGAGCAAATCATGCAAGTTCCCAGTGGACCTGCAAGGAACACTGAAGTGCTACCAGGCCCTGAAATCTGACCAAGTACTCCTGTCTCCTTCAGTTACCATCAGTTGTTTGAGAAAGCATTTTTTCTTAACTCCCCCATTTCCAAAAACAGAGGAAAGGACCAGATTGTTAGGAATGTCCAAATCTGGATTGAAGCTGAATGGACTGGGCCCACTTCCTCCAAGGCAGAGGTCTTCAAACGTGGCAACTTTAAGACTTGTGGACTTCAACTCCCAGAATTCCTCAGCCAGCCCTGACTGGCTGAGGAATTCTGGGAGTTGAAGTCCACAAGTCTTAAAGTTGCCAAGTTTGAAGAGCCCTGCTCCAAGGTTTCCAAAAGATCTTACCAAAGTACCTCGCTCTTCTGAATCCTATGCACACAACACTTGTGGGTCTCCAGGCAGATTCTTGGATGTTAAATTTTGATCAAGTTTAACAGATCAGATTACATGAGGAAGGCATAAAGTAACAGCCTATCCTCCATGGAGGGGAGGCCAGCAGTTTACAATGTCTTAGAACATTTTTTTATGTCATAAATACACAAAACACAAAGTTGTAGAATATTGTAGTAATAAATATTGAGGACTTGTAGCTGCCAAGTGAAGCCAGTCTCACAAGGGCAAACTCAAAGTGTTTCTCTGCTCTTCTCCAGGAAGCCTTCCACCAGCACCAGAATGGATTGGCAAGGACAGGTGAGGGATCAGGGTAGGCTCAAATTGCTGTCCTTCTTAGACTGCAAGAGTCAAGTTTGGGTAAAGGCTCTAGATGTGCTTCATAATCAGGCCTGCAAATCTGATTAAGGACAAACTATTCATTTAAAATTCTCACTAACAATTAAAAAAAAAATCTCCAGTAAATCAGTACGGCTAACCACAAGCCAAGAATCAAATGTTTTGGAAAGGTCAGCCTTTTTTATTTTTGTTTCCATTTTAATTATTATCTATGACTTTAAAATGTTTATATAGTTCTTGAATAAATAGGTTATTAAAAAAAAGAGAAACATTTCTGCAGAGGGGAAGCTGATGGATTTTGAGATAATCTGGTTCCAGGCTGGGGCACTAGAGCAGAGGGATGCAACCAAAATTTTGCTTGGTCAAAAACAGCCACTTGGTTGTAACTTTTAATGTGACTGAGGGGGAATATTATGAAATACACGTGGAGTAATCATACAGTTTTCATCTGATTCTATTAAAGCTTGAGTGAAATGCATTTTAGTTTTAAACCTCTTCCTTTTTTATTCTAGCTTCACCTACTTTAATAATCTGTTACACACACTTCACACACCATGCAGATACTTGGCTGGTCCTGCAGCTCTATACAATAGGGACCCTGAGGGTTTTCAAATTCCAATTAAGTTTGGAGAGAAATGAGGGAAAATGCTTTCCTCGGGGTTCTGCTTCAGCTCAGAAGCGACGGGAGATGAAGTTGTTTGGAACCTTCATCTCCTCCAGGAAGCTCTCTAGCCATCTCAAAAATTAATCCCACTGCAATTAAGGGACCCATTCCCATAAAAATGTAGGATTTGCAGCCTGAAGATAACATGGATGGGGATAGACTTGCTTGGAGTAATTTAAGGGAAATCTGAAATCAAATTCTTTGATCATGTCCTGTTCCTGTTAGGGTGCTTATTCTGATTTTAATTGTGACAGCCTCAATGTACATTTCAATCAGAAATTAAAAGATCTGGATGAAGCTTCTCTGTGCTCAGCCACTAGTTTACTTGGATAAATCACTAACGTTAAAATAGAGGTTAGTCTCCCTCTGAAAGATAGACATAAAAGGGAAGTTTTTACACAATTGTATAAATTCTTAATGCCACTAGTCTTTTGTAGATGTCAACTGAGATGTATTATGCTAACTTTTGGGGAAATGCATTCCCATTTTCACTACTTCTGTCTTGGAGTACTTAAAGAAACAATGTCATAGAACCAAATCCTCAGCAGAGAAAATCTCAGTGTGAATAACCTCTTCATGTTTTGTTGCTTTCCAGGATGTTGGGATTATTATAGGATAATGGCCTTCCCCAGTAACAGGTGTTCTTGTCTGTGCATATTATTTATATATGCAAGTTGTTAATCCTGTTGTAATATTTCAAAAGCATTTGGTCAATGTGCCAATTGTAATTACATCTGAAGCTACAAGGTGATCCCTACAAGCAATTTGCCATTAATAGCCATAACCTGTAATGAAAGTTTCACAAGAGGGCACATCATGTGATTGTGTACTTCTGTTGCTCTTTGGTCTCTGGTGGTGTTAAAAACAAGGGGAGGTCAACTCTAGTCCATTGGGGTAGTCCTCCCTCCTCCTCCTCCTCCAGATACAACTCTCTCATTTGAGGGGGAAAACCTGTTAGTTCCAGTTTGGGCCTTGCCTAAGATGCCTTTGACATCATCACAGGGAATCAAACATCTGCCATAGAATGAGGGGGAAGAGCTTGCTCTGCCCTGTTTTAGGAAGATAGCGAATCTTATCTATTGGACTACAGCCCTACTCCTGCTTGCTACAACTCCACAACTGGGAGCCCAACAGATATGTCCTAGGACAGGGGTGTCAAACTTCCAGCCCGCGGGCCAGTTGCATCATACGGAGGCTGCGCCCACCCCAGTTCCAGCAATGCAAAAAAAGTCACGATACGTCACGGCATGTCACGTGACGTAGCGAGTTTGACACCCGTGTCCTAGGGGAATACAACCCTTCATAAAACATTGTCTACCTACTTTGGATTTTAAATCTTAGAACTAGTTGAGAGGTGAAAATCAATTTGGATAAAAGAAAGGAGAAAGGCCCAATTGACCAAATTCTACTTTGCAATTCAGGACAACCAGCCTCAGCCCCCACAGCTATCCCACTGCCAATTGGACTCCTCTTTCCAGGCCAGATACCCAGATGCCAATCCGCCATCCCAACCTAGTCAGTCCTTTCTTCCCATCCTATTTCCTGCCTGCCAGGTCTGAAAAGCAGCAGGGGAGAATGGGATCAGGCATATGGCTAGAATTGAACCCATCGGAACGAGTACTAGGGCTTTCCAAAAGTTTTGACAAAGTCCCTCACTTTGACAATGGCATTATTGAGTTGGCTGAGGAATTGTCAGTTTCAAAGACAGGCTCTCTCTTGCCATTCATAGGCAACTAGCTGAAGGACAGGAAAGACAGTAGGAATCAATGGGCAGTAAGCTATTACTTGGAGAAATAAGAAATCAATCACTCTCGCGGGTGATTGATTTTTAATTACTTTGTTTTCTTTTTTGTCACTGAAACAATGGCACTGCCTATAGCAGTTCTATAAAAGCTGCATTTTGCAGAAAATAGGAAATATAGGAAAATAGGGAAAATAGCATTTCTTTCTTTCTCCAATAAAAAGATATCTCTCCTCCTAAAGAATTTGAATATTCTGAAAAGTAAAAGTATAGTTTAAGTTTTGTATCCAATATATCTATTCTGGATTAAATGTTTAATTTTTTAAATTCAGATTCTGTTGATGTTCCATTTGGAAAATACTAGATTTACCTCAGCTTGCAAGAATCTTACCTGCAATGTTCATCTAGAGATGTGTGTATATGGAGGGGTTACCGAACCTAGCGTTGCATTAGGGCCCTCAATTCCTTAAATACACCCGGTGCTGTAATAATTAGCACAAATAGGATTCTGCATACCTCTTATCAATCCAGATGCTTCTTCTCACATCATTTGCAGCTTGCCTATTTGGGTACCTATTGGTGATGATGCACTAGACTAGACTTTGGGCCTCAAGACTAGCCCTGGCTGAAACACACTTTTAAAAAAAGGCTTTGTATAAAATGAGTTGAAAACATGTCTTAATAACAACACAATACCCCAACTGCAAAGAACCGATTGTCGAGTTGCAACAGAACAGAGCACAACAGGTTTGTGCAGCTTGATCATCAAGTTAAAGGTCATCTTTTGCTGTCACTAAAAATAAGCTACAATGGAAGGTTCAGAGGAGGGAGGGGCTCTCTTGAAAGTGACTTCCACAGAGTGGTGTCACAGCGAAGCCTACTTGGTTACAACCATCCTACAATCCTAGCCTGTCTTTTTAAGATTGGACAAAGAGGGTCAACCACACTGCAGGGCTTAACAACCCACCCTGTTTATATGAATTCTGGCTTTCTGAAAGTATCCTGAAGGAGCGAAGCATATTTGATTAAGCGGAATTAGTCTGCACGTATTAGTTTATAGAGAAAGGATATAGATTGAAGTACATAAGGGCCTCAAGTCTTTTTTCAGACTTTCAGAAGACATGGCTAATTTAAAGAGCTGCTGTGCTTGTAAAACCTTACATTTTAAAGCACCTCTTCTTAATCATTTTGAAAATATGCACAGCCCTAAAATCTATCCCAGAAGTCCCCAAGTGAACAAGCATATATCCTTATCAACTCTTGATTTATTTTGGGAACCCAGAGGCAAGGATAAACCCTTCAGTGTTATTTTCCTTCACACATACAAATCAAAGGTGGAGATGTAGTGAAGTTGTCACATCATGTCCTGGAATTTAGGTCTATTTCCCTTGTTATTTTCAGTAGCAGGTTAATGCATTGTTCCAGGTCCTTCAGTCTTAAAACAAAACCATTCTTACATAGCCTTCTGATTGCCAAACTAGTCTGAATAGTATCTTTTACATTTATTTTTAGAAATGTGACAGTAGGGATGTGCCACAACCTGCTGGGTATGTGATTACATCTGAATTGAATGTTGCAATTAATCCTTTCTATCTATTCTATCATCTTCTCCTCCTCTACACTTGCCTCGTTCTAGTACACATGCACTGACATACAAGCCAAGAAGCCAGAGAGGAATATTCACATAGTCCCAAACGGATTAGCTTCCAGATGCTTGGAGAAGTTCCACATATCTGCAGATCTATATACTTAGCTTAATCTTGCGTCTGGGCCACCACCTGGCATTTGGAAATCTCTAGTACAGGTCCTGTGGGGATGAAAGGAAGATATGCAACAGAAGGCTCCAGCCAAAGCAATGTCCTCTATCTTTCTATCCATTGTGTATGTTAAAATTCATGGCTACTGTCTTTACCATACTAATATTAAAATACAGTATGATTGACTTTTAAAAGGATCTCACAGTCTTTGGGGATTAGCAGACTGGGTGCCTAGTCCTTCAGAGGTTAGAAGCAATCCTTCAGTTCATTTCATATGCATCAGATTTCCCAACCTTGGCAACTTTAAAATATGTGGACTTCAACTCCCATAATTCCAAGGTGCCATGCTGGCTAAGAATTCTGGAAGTTGAAGTGCACACATCTTAAAGTTACCAAGGTTGGGAAACCTGATGTACTTGTTTACATGTTCCTTACATTCAAATGTTTATAACTTTGGCTCTCCACATCAGATCCTGAGCTTGGGACTCTGCTTCTTTTAAGAACTGGATTTGTTTAAACAACAAACACATGCTAATTGAGCAAGTAACATTTCCTCCCCGTTTTACTTTCTTCAAATGGCTGCTGCTTAAGCCCTGTTCCTGCACCACACCCTATTTCTAAACAATTTCACTTATCAGATTCCAAGGACCCCAGGCATTTAAATATACATAAAAGAAAGTCTCTCACATAACTTTGAAATATGTATGGGAAAAAAACTCAATAAAAAAACCCTTCAATCCCTGTCAGCCTCTCCCATATAACAGGCACAATAACGGCAGCTTCAGTGATCATGTATACATGCATATTAATGAGATATCACAGATCAAACTCCCACAATGAATGGCAAGACTCACCTTCATGTAAAGCTTAAATGGGATGATTTTCTTTTCACGGTTAAGACTGCCAGGCAGAAAAAAAGTATGCATCTGAGCAATTTTGTTAAGGTGTCCACACACTGGTCAGCTTGGACATGTTGTGAAATAACGTGTGATCAGCACTCAGAGTATTGTTATGTGGCTGACATCCTATTTTGGATGAAAAGGTGTGATGCTGGTGTAGATAATCCATCTGTTCTTGAAGGACAGATGGTTTTCTTTAACTCAGATTGTCGAATCTTTTTAGCTTGGAGTGTCTAGGGTGATTAATAAAAACAAGCCAGTTCTCAAGCAGAAAACATCCCTCCAGCAATTCAATTTTTCTAGCTGCAGAATGCCAGAAATTGAACCTGCCCTTTCCGCCTGGAAAACTTGCTCAGAAGCACCTGTGTTTTAATTTGTACATGACTTGCCCTTGGAACAAGTGCAGGGGATAAGCTTTCTTGCAAGTTGGTTATCCATGCTAAGAATGACAGACTAATTTCCATTTGGTTGCATTTCATTTTTACTCCTGACTTTCCATTGAAAAAAATATATATACAGGGTTGCAACTGGATCTCCGAATGTCAGGACTGGGCAAGAACATTGCCAGAAAGAAATTAACTGGTATGACTCAAACACTATGCAGGTATAACGGGTGCAACAGGGTTGGGGGATGTGGGTGTGTAAACGTGCTCCACCCCTATTTTCTCATGCACAGTTTCTGTACTGATCTTTGCACTGATCCTCATTCTGAGTCTGGAAAGCCTGCTTATCTAGTTCTCCAGTGATCGGTCAGGGCTGTAATGCAAGTATGTGTGATCATAACTCCCAAATCTGCATGTTTGCAGGTGGATGCTTTTAGGCATGTTTTAATGAAAATTAGACGGAGCTTAAAATGGTTGCATGTTCAGTATTTGAGAAGTTGAGTACTTGAGGGCTAGGGGTCTTCAGTACTAGAGCTACAAGGGATGGCCTGTGTAAGTTGACCACTAAAGATCAAGCAGCATTTCTCAAATCTGCTCATATTAAGAGAAGGATCAGTATGGTAAGCTTAGATAGAAAGATCAAGTGACATAGTGACATCTTGTTGATACTTGTTGATTTTTGGAGTGCATAGATGGCTTGGTTCTTCAGATACACTGAGATTGTAGCTCTTTAATTCCCAATCAACATTCTGGCTGGAAAGTTA
Source organism: Azemiops feae (assembly GCA_023970755.1). Classification (NCBI taxonomy): domain Eukaryota; kingdom Metazoa; phylum Chordata; class Lepidosauria; order Squamata; family Viperidae; genus Azemiops; species Azemiops feae. Next base: position 198,390 of record JALGBA010000340.1, on the reverse strand, counting down.
GAAACAGCTGTTCCAATGCATTTGCAGGATGCCAAGAGGGGGAACGCTAATCTCATCATTTTAAAAGCCATCTGATACCAATGAGTCTTCTGCTTACAGATTTACTTTATGCTGTACTTTCAGGATACCTCTGTCAGCCATCCTTGGTTAGAATCCAACCCATTAAGTGACATTTATGCACAATAAAAAAGCCAATCTTAAAACATTAATCACTTGGATCAAAACAGCAAAATAACTAAGATTATTTTAAAGGCAGGTGTCTTGTCTTGTAGGTTTTCAGACTTTGCTGTCTCAGATGCATGAAGTTTTGCTCTCCTTTGCCTAATCATACCTTGGATACAGAGAAACCAATTAGAGACACGAGATTAAATGCCCATGAAAAGCATGAGACATAGTTAATAATATTTCAGTGTAAAACTTAATTGAATACAGTGGTAATTATGGCAGTGATGCTGATTGATGTCTACACCAAGTGGTAGAAAAGCTCAGTAGGGATTGAATAGCATTTATGAGGAAACCACCAGAAATCTCAGGGCTTTAGCCTCAACTGGGAAGTAAACAGATATTCTGGAAAAATGTAATGGCATACCACTTCCGTATTGTTACCAAGAAAACTACATAGATAGATGCAACTCCTTAATCACCAGGAATCAAGGGCATCTAAACAGACATGTTGCCTTTAATTGGTGACAAATTACATCTTAGTTATGCTATGTTCATATTGTTTTCCTTCCTAGCATTTTCACATAGGGTTCAGGGTTTCACATAGAGTTCAGGGTTTTCCCCTCCCCATCAATCTAGTGTTGATCTATTGGTTGCGAAAGGAATTGACTGACTGGCTTGTCATCAGAGCCTGAGGTCATGGGCTAGGAGAGAGTGACTGGCCTAAAGTCACTCAGCTAGCTTTCATGCCTAAGGTGGAACAGTCTCCTGGTTTCTAGACTACTGTCTTAACCACTAGACTCAAAAGGCTCTCATTCCATATATATTCTCACAAGGGAGAAGCTATGGTCAAAGAATAAATCAAATTTGATACTGGATTCTTACATAGCTCCTCTGCAATATCTGTTTCATATAGGTATTGCTCTGGTTACCCATGTGAAATCTCTGGGAACAAAATGTGCAACATCCTTACCCCTTTTTGTTAGGTTAGGCAGCCCCACTGCAATTGGGGCACATGAGCATAGGCATTCCTTGGTTCCTGATTCAAGCAGCAACTGATTTTATGTTTAATCTAGCTGGAGGTATGTCCTATCTAAGGGGGATGGTGGTAAAATGTACCACAATATACAGTAAACTCAACACTTAAAATACTCAGCCGCAATGAGAAAAGGCTAACAATATACCTAGCAATAAAATGGTCAAAATGTTATCTGCTAAAAAGTGAAGAGAGAAAAACAGTAATGCAGCAAAGTAGAAGGAAATCAGGTTGTACATCTAGCAAATTTTCTGGAGCAAATGTATAGAAATTTAGATGCCTTTAGCTGGTTACAGGTAATTTACTTTAGATGTCTTGTACTGGTTACAATGCAGAATATAGTTTGAATGTACTGTAACCAATAATTCTAGTTACATGAGCATAAAGGACAGACCAAGGGCCTTCACATACAGGTGGTCCTTAACTTACAACCATTTGTTTAGCAATTGTTCGAAGTTACAACAGCACTGAAGAAAATGACAACTAGTTCTTGCACTTATGACTATTGCATCATCCCCAAGGTTACATGACCAACATTCAGGCACTTGACAACTGACAATGTATTTATGATGGTTACAGCATTCTGAAGTCATGTGAACAACATTTGATACCTCCCCAGCTGGCTTCCAACAAGCAAAGTCAGTGGGGGGAGCTTAATGACCACATGATTTATTTAACAACTGCAGTTATTCGCTTAAAGCTACAAAAAAAACTGTAAAATCAGGCACAACTCACTTAACAGCAGCCTTGCTTAACAACAGAAATTCTGGTCACAACTGTGGTCATAAGTCAAGGACTATCTGTACCATATTTATTGTAGAATTTATCAGCAACCATCCTCAGTCACCCGCAGGGCCAATGGGAGTAGGAATTCAGTGACTTCTGAAGAACCACCAATTTTCCAGGTGAAAATCAGCTGTTAGAAACTGCAACACAACTCACTACTGTTATTACTATTACTGTTGTTGTTCCTAGTATTCATATTTATAGTCCTCTAGCCGTTTAAATCAGTATCGAAAGCACTCTCTCCTTCCATGTTTCCCCACAACCGCCACCCTGTAAGAAAGGGCAAAGTGAGCTTCTATAGCCGAGAGTGAACTAAGCTTTCCCGTTTTATTCCAACAGCTGAACCCCTACATTATTTTATCGGGTTTTACTAGGGAGTAAACCTATTTAACAAACTGACCTCCTGAGTAAAGGAGTAGTTGCCAAACTGGCTTCTATCGCTATGTTGTACTACAACTCTCAGCCGATCAGACCATCTAATCCAAGGCACCCATAAGGTAAGGCTGTAGAGTTGGCCCTAAAGAAGCTGAAGGCCAGAGAGCCGGCGGCATTACTTGTCTGGGCTTCACAGGGTGGATTATGGGAGCTGTTGTCTAGCTCATTTAGCTGAGGGAAAAAAACCACATTGCTCATGCCCTGCGTTTTGCGTGTGCTGACAAGGAAACGAGGAGGCGAACTCGTGTGAGGCCGACTGCTGCGTCTTTGGAGTTTGCCTTCTAATCCAAGTCATTCTTGGCTCGGGCCTCTCCTGGAAAAACCGCGAAGCTGCTGGAAATTCGCTACCTGTCACGGTCCCCGAGTTCGAAGCACCGCGGGTCTGACTCAGCAGAAGGCAACCGCGAGGCTCCCTTGCAAGGTGCGGAAGGAACAGCGGCACCATCGGGGCAATCGCCAGACCAGCGCGCCCGGCGGAGATCCGACGGTAAACTTGGTCGCCGCCGCGCTGGCTTCTCTTTACAGCACTGAACATAAACGGCGCCCGCCGCGTTGCTCGGTTTTGCCGCGGGGAGAAGACCGAAGGGGCGGGGAGGGGGGCGGGGGAGACATTCAATCGTCTGGCTCTTTATGGAAACCAGCTATAACCACTAGGGGGCCGTCTTTCTCCTTGCTTGTGCCTGCAAGGTAGGAAGAAAGAAAAATAGAGCCCTGATCTGAATGCTCAGCTGGTTGCGGAGGGAGAGGGGCGGAATATGGGCGGCGGGACGTGGGGTGGAGAGAGACCGTCGGGAAACCCAACGGCCGTGTCAAGATCGGGCCGAAATTCCAAAGCGGAGGCCCGGTGGTTTGCGAGCGGCTCGAGCCGTTCCTTTCCGAGCTGGGATATTTTTTTTGGGGGGGGGGCGGGGAAGGCGGTCCATTATTTTGGATGGTGGCGCTAACCCTGTAAATCTGCCAAGCGAAATTGCACCATCGGAGCGGTCTAACTAGTGGGTGGGGACGAGGGTGCTTCCTTAAACAGCCCGGAGAAGGAGAAGAGCTGAGGGAACCGGGTAGGGGCGCGCTTCTTCTTCCTGGGCGGCGGCTGCTGCTGCTGGTGTCGTCGCCGTCGCCACTACTCCTCTTGCTCAGCCCAGCCCAGCTCGCGCTTCTGGATCTATCGCCTAACACGTGGGGGCTCTTTTTTGCGCGGCGGAAACTTTCGAGGGATACTTTGCTTGCCCACTTAAGACACACGCGCTCGGTGACAGCGGCGTGGGACTCTCGCCGTGGCATTGCGGGTGGCAGAATCTCAGCTCCACGCGGATCCAGGCGCCTCTTTTCGGCCAGGGGGGTGTGCCTCCCTGCCTTCTCCCGCGATTGGAATTCCGCCCCTCCGTTACTGACTCTCCAGGGCTCCGACCGATCGCCCCCCGCCGCCGCCCCCTTTTCCTAGCACTGAAAAATGTGGCCGGCGAGCCTTTTCCACGAACCCGCTCTAGCTTTCCCGAGGGGCGGGAGTCTTGCCCCCCTCTCCCCCGTGCCTGCCGTACCTCCTCGTTTTGTGCCGTCCAGTGTAACTCAAGAAGATCTGGCTAGGACGAGGGAGGACAAGCAAGTTAAATCCACAGGAACGCTGGCTGTCCCCCCTTGACAGAAGGTAAGCGGGGAAGGGAAGGACCGACCGGCCGAGTACGCACGCGTGTGCTCGGAGCTCCTTTGCAATGGTTCGGCTCTTGTCAGTTTCATCGTGCTCGCGGGCTGGCGTGAATCGTGGGGCCTTTAAATCCCCAGGCTTTTTTTGGGGGGGAGGGGGATCAATCTCGGGCGCGTTCGATCGAGCTCTCCGCGCGGACATCGTTTCCTGGGGAGCCGTTCGATTGTCGTGATGGGCAGGGCGGCTCTGTTTTGCAAGCGGCCGGGTGGCGTGCGCAGGTTCCCCGGGCAGACCCGAAGCTGCTTTTCCACACGTTCCTGCAGATCCTCCCCTCCCTTCCCCGTTGGAGATCTACTCGGGTCAGCATAATTCTTTCCTTTTTCTTTTTCAAGGCGCATTTCCAAAAGGGCAGAAGCTAGTTGGCAGTTAAGGTACACTTGGCTTTTAAACCCGCCAGCGAACCAAAACGGGGCTAAAATGGAACGACGTTATTAAGGATCTGTAGCTCCCCGATCGTACGGGTATGTCTCTCCCCCCTCTTCCCCCCCCCCAGTCATTGTAAGAAGCAAAGGTTTCTTTTGAAGCCCCGGCGAGGCTTTCTCCGGACGAGCAGCTGAGAGTTTGGGGCTGGGTCTTTGCGGGCGAGATGAGAAGTTTCTGCCTTCAACTGGCCTACAAAGTCCCAGTTCTCGGCTCTTAACTTTGCGGTGCGACTGGGCGCTACCCTGAGGGGAGAGGACCGACGCGGGCGAGGCAGCCGCCGAAAAGGCGTTTCTATTGTCAGGGTGCGGAAAAGGGTCACAAAGGTCTGGGGTCGGTGAAATAATTCCTCCCGTCTGGGAATATGCGCTTTAGGGAAGGCTGTTCTCCTTCCTCACCCGCGACACACACCCACTGCGATTGAGATTTTCTCCTACGAAATGAAGCACCAGGCAGTATCGATCCCTCGATCCAGTCCAAATGGAACCCTGGAAGGTCGCGTCCCTTTTAGAGGAAGCACGTGCTTAACTTTTCCTGGCGAACAGTCCCGGGTTCCTACCGTAGCAGAAATTAATTTTTCTCTGAGTTGGTTCAGTTGCGATAGGCCTTCATACCTATTTCAAACATACAGAAGGTACTGACATTTTTTTTAAATAGATGAATAAGTACGGATCACAATATTGATTTTAAAATTTAAATAGAAATCAGGCCTATTGGAAATATATCTAATGCAACCAAGTGAACATTATTGCCGAATTACTTTTTTTGAGTGTACTTGAAGTTTTCCATCCTTTCCTTTTCCCATGTTCACGTGAAATGTATTTTTATGTCTGCCAAATTTGCAAGTCATTGTAAGCATGTCTGGTTCGGGGCCTTTTTTTTCTCTTTATGTTCTTTAGCTTTTAAAAAAAAAAATGCAGTTTCTTTCCAAGAGAAAAAAATGATAATCATAACTGGAAATAGTATGAGTATTAGTGATTTATCATATTGTTTGTAGGAATGCTTTTTTTAAAATCTTATTTATCAAACAAGGAGGCAGCTTTTGAAAATAGATAGTCAGTATTCCTAATAGCTGTGATTGATTTATATAAATGATGAAGTTCTGGGGGAAAAATACTAAATATACTGTATTCTGAATAATAGAAGTTATTTGATTTTACATACATGTCACACTGTAGAAAACCTTTAAGTAAAAACACTTTATAAGCAGAATTCTTGCTAAAGAAGGAAAATAATGGCTGTATAATTTTAGTGTACACATATTCAGAAATATAATGCATTTTAGTAGAAATTATTTCTAAATAATTGTGTGTATGACACTGGCTTTTAAAAGTTTATCCAAATATTAATACCTGGGGGGGGGAGTTATAAATAAACACATTAACGATTCTTTCCATAAATAATGTGAGCTTTATGGTATAATTGTGCTATATCCCCATAAGACTTAACCACATTATAGTATATTCACTGCTGTATAAATCCTTCTGGTGATGGATTTTCAAACAGTCTGACAACTTTCCATTTTAAAATTTCTTTACAGGGAATGAAAAGCACAGCTCTTTTTTTAGAGCTGTATCTTTGTACACTTCGTTCAGACTATACAACAATGACAATCCATCTGCCTATTGATATGGGCATATTCCATCTGCAGTCTACACCCCATTTCACTAATAAAATAAAAATCTATCTCCATCTACTAAAACATATTTATTTACCATGATCATACATATTGGTAAACATCAATTAAAACTATCATTAAAAGACGGATTAATTCAACACAGGTTTAAAAAGGCATTTAGTATGAACTGGCAATACAAATATAAATAAAAACATATAATTAGTCTACAAAAACTTTGAAAGCCAGCTGGAAGATGGGAATATTTTATCTTTTAATGGTCCAAAGATGTCAACCAAGATCTTATTTAAGACAGAGATCAAGAAGCAACTCTGCTTTCATTATATATGTCTATATCTTCTGGATGAACAAATCATTCATGTAGTTCTAAATGTACACATTTGGGGGAAATGTCATTGAACTCTGTGAACATTTTGAAGTGATCGTTCAGTTAGGACCATGGTGCTAACTTTTAATCCATAGTTTGGAATTTAACATTTCAGTAATAGAAACACATCAAAGACGTAAAGGCCAAGTAAATATGAACAATTTTAATACCATTTATTTTTTCTAAAGGCTTCAGTTTTGGTATTTTGCATTGGTACTATATTTTTCAAAATGATTTCTACGAAGAAGCAGAATTATTGGTATTTCTATTGTAAAATCTTTCATACACAAAAATTCAAATGGATTTTATTCAGTGTTACTTAATTACCTACAACTGTGACTATACATTCCAGCAAACTAAAAATCCAAGTGTATTCTGTGAGACCTGATCCATTTGTAAGTGAATACATTAAGAATTTCTGGTGTCCATTTGGGCCTTGTTCCATTTTCTTAGAAATACTCTTAATGATTGTCAGATCAGCTTTTTCTCTAAAGAAGTATGCATGGCGCAGTCCTATGTCGGTTTATTTGGGAATGAATTCTGCTCTTCCAGGAAATTTAAGATCTAATTTAAATTTAACAGGCATAGGATCTGACTTCTGTGCTACAGTCCTCAGAAAGAAACTCTAGTCCCATTCTTTGAGACTTACTGCTAGAATAAATGTTCAGACTAAAGTCAATGTCACTCTTTTTTCAGTAAAAACAAACAAACAAACTTTAGTAGGTAAATGTGATGGTAAATGTGATTTTACTTTACTTTTAAGGTTACTTTGTTAGCTTTTTTCCTGTTCTAGAGGAAATATATTTAATATATTAAAAACATATGTATTACTATTTTATTTATCTTTTTATATCCCATATTAGCTTATTAATTGCCCTGATAGCCCATAAATAGTAGCTATGATTATTTAAATAATAAAAATCCAGAGCAAGAAATATGCTTTATATTTGTGTTGTGTGTGTTCATATTCATTCTATATAATCTCCCAAACACTAATTATTTAATAGACACATTTTCCATGGAGGCAAACATACCTTATTTTCAGACCTAAATATTTTTCATCATGTAGTAAATCTGACTAAAGGAAAATCCGTTTGCCGTGAGAAACAAATAAAACAATTTTTTATGTGTTGCTCTTTATTATAAGAGGGATCCTCCTCTGTGGCCTACACAAGGATGCATCTCATTGTGTAGGAAACTCAATTTCCATTCTTATTCTCCAGACTTTGCATTTTATGTACTCAATAGGAAAAATGACATTTCCCATTTTTCTGGGTTAGTTTTGTCACTTAATCCTAACATGAAGTAGATGTGTGAGCTCAGTGGAGGAAGAGAGGAAATGTCATCCTTTGGGGGCACTTATGTCCAATTATCATTGAATTTTCTACTCTAAATTCTCTTAGGAACAGCATTTCTTGAGTAAGTCCCTTAGCACAGCTTTGGAAAGAAGAGGAGCTTCTCTATAAAGTCCTTCTGCTAGCCAACGCCCGTCAAAAGTATTATGACATGATTTAATTTATTAAAATTAAATGTAAATTTGTACTGGATTGGATTCCAAACATTTTGTAAGGTGTTCCTGCATACGCTGCAATTGTTTTGTTTCGAGAAAGTGTATGTGATGGATCGAAAGCGATGTGAATGCGAAATCCTTGGTTAAGAATGCATTCCTAAAATGTCTACATGTGAGAAGATTGAAAGACTTTAGAAGGACTCATTCTAGGCTTGGATCCTGGGACTGCAATCCTTTGTGTACTTCTCTGAAACCCATAGGCTGCATTTACACTGCAGCATTTTCATAAGAAACAGTGTGAATAGAGTTGTGCTGTAAATCCTCTGAATATTAATATTTGTAAAACTCGGTGATAACCCTCAAAGTAGTTTGGGGAAAACCAAAAAAGCACATGTTTTTCAAGAATTGTATGAGCTCAATTCGCATATTAGCTGGAACTCTGGAAGATTAACACTGATGTATAAAGTATTTCATTTGGATGTTTCGGTCTTTGGTTTATATATTTCCTGATCTCAGACCTTTGGATTTTAATAGGAAAAATTTAAAGTAAGCATGCTTTCAGTTTTCTTTCAGTATCCTTTTGTTATATTGCAGTTGCACTTGTATTCTTTTCTTTGAAGAAACTCCAGAGATACTAGCTACAGAGTAGTCCACTTCTTCTTCCTTGCGCCATGTCACTTAAGCTATTCTTTAACCTTGTTTTTTGTTTTCTACAATAAATGAAGCTGCTAGTAACCATGCAGAAAAAGGGAAGAAAACCTAAAAAAAAAAAAGGGGGGGGGAGAGAAGAGACACCTGATTAATTTGGAATGGGAAAAATTGTATGTCTACATGTTTCTCTTGTTAGATCAGGAAATTGCCCCATTATATCCCCTGCACCCCGTTAAAACCATGGAATGCTATTTTACAATTAATAAAGTCTAGTGAATTCATTCATGCATCTATGTAGTTTTTCTAGCAAGAACATGGACGATTCATAACATCTCATCCTAGTGAATTTATTCGTGCATCTGTGTAGTTTTAGTAGCAAGAATATGGAAGTTCTTTGCTACCGCCTTCTTCTGGGATGCTTTATGACTTACCAGTCTGGCCTATAGCCCAGGGATTTCCCTGTGGCCTCCTGTCCAAACACAAAAGAGGTCCAAGCCTGTCTTACTTCCAAGCCCAATTCAATAATGTAAAAAAGTCAACACAAGATCCTTATATTCTTTAGCTTAATGATTGCCCCTTAGTTGAAATCGTGTTCCTTATTTTAGGAGCTTATCCGTCATTTTCCAGCTTCTAGTCAGTCAGAACAATGGGGACACCTATTATTTAAGTTCTTTTTTAGCAGAAGGGGACTTTAGCTCAGGGGGTTTCATGGGGGTCTGTAAGAAAAAGCAGGAACTCTGCCAAGAATCTGGATTCTGCTCTGCTCTGGCTGTGCCTCCTGGAATTCTAGTATTGCAATTCCCTTCTTTCCTGAAGGCTGTTCTCAGATTCAGATGGGAGGGGGAGAGAGATTGCTTAAAGCAGACAAACCAATAACTTTAGGAGAGAGTTCTGTTTGGAAAGAGTAAGCATCTGCTTTTGAGTACAGATTTCATTGCTTGTCTCCTCCATTTTCAATGAATACACAGTACTTGGGGTTTTGCTATCCTTTAAATAGACAAGTCATTCTGTTTGAAGATTCACCCTGATATTTTGCCTTGTGCAGATTTTCTAGGAATGGTTTAAATATTTGTACTCAAAATGTAACATAATAATCCATCCTTTTCTTTGGTATACTGGGAAATTGCCCAGTGGGAGTTCAAGTATTTGCACAGTTCTTCTGCAGGCGCTTTCAGATTTTTTACTGTGTACGAGGCTATCTGTTCCTGTTCTACAGTATGTATTCTTACTGGCAGTGCTTGAGTGTGCATCCTTCCTGTAAATGTTTGGGCAAAAACAGAAAAAAGAAAAAGATTGATGTGACTTCTCTTTTTTAGGCTAGTAAGCTGACATAGGGGGAACATGCCAAAGCAAACCTATAAACGTACTCCAGGCCCCATTCCATGTTTTAGCGGACAATCATGCTTGCTGTGGCCGAACAAGTGTTCAACCGGTGTTTTTCTGCAAGAATCCTGCAATGTATGAATGAGTGAATTGTGTTTCCCTTGTGGACACCAGGCACACACACATTTGCAAATACTTGGGGATATGTGAAGGAACCTTCCAAGAAGGTATTCATTCTCTGGCGTCTGAACTCACCCATTCATTCTTACTAGAAGGCATCTTGCAGACTGAATGAGAATGACTGAAGGAGTTGCCGGGTAATTAAGAGAATGAAATTCTGTCTGTGAGCAAGAGGAGTCTCTTCAGTTTGGGAACCCCCGAAGATTGGCCTTTGGGGCATCAGCTAGTGGCTTCTGGCAGTACTGCACCGAAGCGAGGACCAGTTTATAAGGCCATAAAACGATCCATAAAACAATGGCAATGAAGTCATTGCTGCATAGAATCTCTCTGACCTCTGGGTCAGGCTGCCTATCCTGGTCTAGCCCAGAAGAAGATTGCCCCAGGGCCTAGCTGCCTTGTTCACAAACATGTTGTTGTTCGACTTGTTAAACCAATGCTCAAGTTAAGCCCTTGTTTTCTCTATCACAAATTAAGGATCCTCCTTATCTTGGAACAACAAAGGATTCCTTCTTCGGTGGAGATAAGGCAGTATTGTTGCTTTACCCCCTCCCTCCCTCCCCCTCCCCAGTCCTTGGGATAGCATTGGAATGAAAATCTGTACAAATAACCTTGTGATCCTGTTATCTCCCTCACCCATCCCTAATTTCTTTGAGTCTTTGAGTAACTTGGTTGGAAGACTTCTGCTTGGTTGTGTCCATCAATTACTAGAGACTGACTAATGGAAGGCATAGGCTGAATTTGAATCTGCAGAATTGCAAAACACATTTGCGCTCAGAAAAAAGCCCCACATTCTTACTTGAGAGTAATACCCCATGGAATGGCGGGGAGATTTTAGCCTTTAGAGTGTGACTTCTTGCATGCCAGCAGAAGGTATTAATGATTTGGACATTAAAAAGCCATTTTTTTAAATATAGCCTTTTTTGGAAGTATTGGAAGTATTCATATATGGAGATATAGGAGGGCTGTGCAGGGCTTGTCCAACTAACTTCCTTATCCTGGGAAGTAGCGTGGTGAGCCATATTGTGTTCATCCTGGAGAAGGGTTTCTCTAGATCCATCCCTGGTTCTTGAACATTATTTGGGAAATCAAGATTTATTCTAGGAATAAAAAAAATGTCAAGAAACAACTTTTTTTCCCTTCCTACGGTCAGAATGAAATTGAAATGAGGAATCCAGAACATTGCAGGTACAGGTAGTCCTCAAGTTACGACCACAATTGACCCCAAAATTTCTGTTGCTAAGTGAGAGAGTTGTTAAGTGAGTTTTGACCCATTTTGCGATTTTTCTTGTCACAGTTGTTAAGTGAACCTGGCTTAAGTGAATTACTGCAGTTAGTACGGTAGTAACACTGCGGTTAAGTGAATCTGGCTTCCCCATTGACTGTGCTTCTCGCAAAACATGACCCCGGGGCACTGCAACCGTCATAAATATGAGTCAGTTGCCAAGCATCCTAACTGTGATCACTTGACCATGGGGAAACTGCAACGTTCATAAGTCACCTTTTTCAGTGTCATTGTGAAAAATGGTCAGAAGTCATTTTTTTCGGTGCTGTTGTAACTTCAGACAGTCACTAAATGAATGGTTGTAAGTCAAGGACTACCTGTACACACTATATTTCAATCAATTGATGCAGGTTCTTCCAATTTGGGCTTGAATCCTGATGATTCTTCAAGAAGGTTTTTCAGTTGCTTCAGTTTACTTTAGCATTGTTAAAGGCCCCTTTGTGTGTGAGAGACTATGTTTGTGTGCGTGTAGACATGTTTCATTTTCACCCAACAGACTGAGATTGTTAGGACAGCCTCTTTGTTATGGAAGGAACCCTTGTACCCCATGTAATACTGTTTTTTCTACCCTGTGAGAGACATGGCTAATGGACGGTATCAGAAGCAGAGCTCTAGGGAAGATTTTGAATTGGAGACAGAGCAAGTTAAATATTTCTGTCCTCCTTGGAATGAATTAGATATTGCCTCTAATTGCCCCCATTCCATTTGATTTTGAATTCAGAGTTTGCATTGAGTTGAAGCATACCCTTCTCCCCCAAACATAACAAACGACTGCACATGTGCGTGTAAAGCTGAATTAGAGCATTTACGGTATGTTAGGGTGGTTGCTAGTGTGGAAAAATAGAAATGAGCCTTATGTGAATCATGCATTTTAGCTTATATATTAGGCGAATATTTGCATTTATTTATCGGTGTCTTTGAGTCCATGTTGATGCCTGGCAACTGCCTTGTCACGTCCCTGAAATTTGTATGGCAAGGTTGTTTGGAAGTGGTTTGCCCTTACCTGCTTTCTAGGGCTGAGAGTGTCCGGCCTAGGATCACCCAGCTGGCCTCATGCCTAAGGCAAGACTAGAACTCACGGTCTCCCAGTTTCTAGACTGGCGCCTTAACTGTATATCAAACTGGTTGTAACTAGGTGTAAAAAGTGGGGTTACAGATTTGTGAAACTTTAAAAATGGTAGAAAGTTTGCTTGTGAACTGGCCTCCTATGGTTTTAAGGCGCCTAAACCAGCACCATCAGTATTAATGATTCATCAGAGCAGTTGCTAAGTCTGTTCTTTCACGTTTGGGGAGAACTGGCAAAAAAAAAAAAAAAAAAAATTACCTTGTATGCATCACATTTTACTTTGTTATTTATTTGCAACATTTATAAAGCTGCCGAACTTATAACCAAAATCTGGGCGGCTCCCAATCAAAAGTTAAAAGAGCATCAAAGCCATATTAAAACTATAAAAACCAAACGCATTAAAAACAAAAAACCTGGCGGCTAGTCAAACTTCTAATGTGCAATTATCCAAACTTATCCCAGCGCTTGGGGGAAATGCCAGATTTTTAAAAGCTTTACGGAGGGCTAGAAGGGCAGAGGTCTGCCAGACTTCACAGGGCAGAGGATTCCACAGGGCAGGAGCTGCCCTGGAAAAGGCCTGCTTCCTCGCTCCCATCAGATGGCAATATTTAGGGGAGGGAACTGAGAGTGTGCCCATCTTATCTCACCAGGTAGGATGGGTAGATGTCCTTAGGGAAAGATGGTTCTGCAGATAGCCTGGTCCTGTGACATATAGGGCAGGGGTCCCCAACTCCCGGTCCGTGGACGGGTACCGGGCCGCAGCATGCCAGCAACCGGGCCGCACAAAGCTCCATCCGCAGGATGCAGGTAGCACAAAAAACCACGCCCTATCCGGTCCGCGGAAAAACCTCTCCACGTAACCGGTCCCTGGTGCCCAAAAGGTTGGGGACCTCTGATATAGGGCTTTAGAGGTGACAACCAGCACCTTGAATTGTGCTGGCACCTTGAATTGCACCCAGAAAGAAACTGGAGGCCAGTGCAGCTCGCACAACAGAGGTGTTACATGGGCAAACCTGGGGGCCTCCATTGCAGGTAGTGCTCAACTTAAAACTATAATTGAGCCCGGAATTACAGTCGTAAGTCATGCTGATTGTTAAACAGGTCAGCGTGTGACTGTGCCCAATTTTACAACCTTTTTTGCAGCAGTCATTAAGTGAATCACTACAGTTAAATGAATTCATGAAGGGAGGTTTTTTTTTTTTTTTTTTGCCAAAAACTGAAAATAAACACTGGTTTCCGGCAAAAAACGTAAATCACGATCACATGATTACAGGTGCTGCACACGACTGTAAATGTGAGCTGGTTGCCGAGTGCCCCAAATGCAACCACGTGACCACAGGAGGGGGTAGCTGTCAGAACTTTGATTCTGAGTCATAAATAGCCTTGGGGAGGTCCATCTTAACTTTGAACCATTGCTAAGCGACCGTCATAACTTGAGGACTACCAATACTGTGTCTGCCGCTGCATTCTGGGCCAGATTATATCAGTTGAAGTTTCCGGGTGGTCTTTAAGCCCCATGCATTTTCATGCGTTTGTGCCAAAATATAGTATTGTTATAGAAATGAGTCTCAAGGGCAGTTTTTTTTCCTGGCGGTTGATGTGATCAAAGATGCCTTTGTCCATAAGAGGGGGTTCCTTGCCGATGCTCAGGGACTTACTTGTTTTTCTGCAAGATAACAGCTCTTTTCTCAGCTGTGCTCATGGGTTGTAGTATGAAGTTGCCCTCCCTAATCCAGTGCTTCAGGATCAGTGTACAAAGTCCTAAATAATTAATATTTCTTTTGTATGGTTCAGAATAAGCTTTGGGAATGACAAGGTGAATGCTGTTTGTTGCCCCAGTGATGGGAATGGCCTGCGATGTGATTACTTGAAATAAAAACTTTCTACGGATGGCTCCCTAATTGTGGAATTCCCTCCGTCATGGTTAAATTTTAGGCAACAACAACTCAGTTGTTTGGTATGTCGTGTAGCCCTAGAATAATAATCCTCTTTAACTTAATATTTGTGATGTTAGAGCTACTTATTTATGATGTTTCTGTTTTAGTTTAATTTTTTCGATAGATTTTAATATTATACAGTGTGGGGGCTATTGCTTTGTTGTTCAATGCTTAGGGCCCTCAAGAAAGGATGGCAAATAAATAGTAATGATAATGAAAGAAAGTTGGCATTCATTAATTGTTGCTATAAGTTATACAAATGAGCTAGAAAAAGGGCTAATTATTATAGTTGTTCTCTCAGCCTGTGGTTCCCCCATCATTTATAGTAAACAGTATTGGTGATGTGATATCTCTAGAACCCAGTTTATTATAGGAGACTGGTTTCTGGGCAGGGTAATTTATTTATTTTATTTAATTATTGAATTTATTTGCCGCCCATCTTATAACAAAATATTATGCAAATGACTCTATTGGGTGATGTCCCAATGGAGAAATTTATTATGAATTAGTCCAGTTTAAATTCCACTTTTCCTCAACTTACAACCATTCTTTTAGTGACTATTCAACGTTACAATGAAAAAAGTGACTTACGACCATTTTTTCACACTTACGACCTTTGCTTCATCCCCATGGTCATGTGATCAAAATATGGATGCTTGGCAACTGGCCCGTATTTATGACGATTACAGTGTCCTGCGGTCATGTAATCACCTTTTGTAACTTGATAAAGTCAGTGGGAAAGCGAGGTTTACTTAACAACTTCAGTGATTCATTTAAACGACTGTGGCAAGAAAAGTCATAAAATGAGGCAAAAATCACTTAACAACTGTCTTGCTTAACAACACAAATATTGGGCTCAATTGTGGTCATAACCTATACTAATGACACCTGGTTGCTGTCCATCGCTATTGATAGCATGTAGTTGTGGCTAAGTTTATGTTGGGTTGATGATGCCACCTCATTTTTTTTCCCCGCTTGCTTCCACGAGGAGGGGTTATTCCGCCCCATCTCTCTGGTCACCTACTTGGCCGAGCAGGTATGTCTGCATGTGTTCACCAGGGGATGCTCCAGTTTCCTTTCCGCCCCACTTTCCTTTTCGTATCCAAGCAAATGTTTTGTATCCAAGCACTTTTGCTGCCTAAAGCTTGTCTGAGATTTAAATTCACTCCCTTTCTCTGTCCCTTACACAATTGAGCCCAGTATTTGTGCTGTTAAGCAAGACATATGTTGATCCCATAGGGGCAAACCACAATGTATTAATTAGGCTGCCTTTGGCTTGACAATTCACAGGTGGCACAAGTTTGATTAAATGTTGCCTGGCAGGCCCCCTCCCCCCTCCCTTTCACTTTTCTTTCTGGTTTATCTTGAGGTGGCAGCGTTGTACTTGTGCCCAAAGTGAATATCGCTTCCTAAGTTTTCATGCCATTCATCAAAAGAGGTTTTCTTTTAGTTTGTCTTCTACATTTTACCTTATTTTTGTAGTCTTTACTCCACCCCCCCAATAAAGGGCTGGGGGGGGGTAAGTCAAGAGCCCGGAATGACAACTGAGTCCCCTCAAGAACTGGTCTTTTAGAGGGTGGTCTAATTAATTCCCTTTTCCCGTCCCGCTGCCTCCTGCCAATTAAAGCCTCTGAAATTTCATTGTGCAGTAAAGGTGACATTTTCAACATTCTGCAAGAAGGGGTAAATATTTGGCGAGCCAACATAGCAGGCAGAATCTTTTTACCTGTGATAAGGATAAGGCCCTAAAACAAACAAGGCCTCTCACTCGGTGGGGGAGAGGGCAAATGAATGACTCCCTCAGCTTATCCTGGTTAGATAGGCAAAACTCTAAACAAGTAGGTGCCACCCCAAGGGGGCTATTAGAAGGGAGGCGGGTGATGGCTTGAACATTCATAAAAGATTGTCTCAAGTCTTTTCAAGTGGATCTTGAAATTATTCCTGGACTGTTGTGTGACTCTTCCTTGGCAAACGTAGGCCTGTGGTTTGTCGTTGCCTTCTTCTGGAATGTGGCTTTGGCTTCCCTGGTTACTACCAAGGTCCCCGAGAAAGATCCTTTTGTCAGAACGACAAAATGACAGTTAATGGAGTTGTTTCATGCCACCCCATCTGGCCCTTTCTGGATGTTCTCTATAATCTTATTTATCTTGGTTGGGTTGGGTTGGGTTGGGTTCGGATTTTCTGGCCTTGAGATGATGGGACTTTACTAAATCCACATCTCACTTCTCCGTTTTTTCTTTTTTTTTTTGGAGGCTGTCAATACTTGCTGGGAAATTCTGGGAGTTGAAATCCACAAAGTTGCCAAGCTTGTCCCCCCCCCCCTTGCTGTAGAGGGTAAAAGTGCTGTAGTGGTATTTATTGGCACAAGCCTTGGGTTGGCTTTAGAAATCTTAAACCTCTCCCTCACTTGTGTCTAAACCCATGGCACGAACACACCCTGATACCCACCTCCTCTTTCCATTTTCTCGCGACATTATCTTTGCCTTTTCTCTAATCTGGCAAAGGCAGCTTCAAATGTTCCAGGTTCAAAGTAGTATTTTCCCTGTATTCCCAGCCCAATTTTGCCTGTGGCTACAGTCGGGCCTGCTTGTGGGTGGTACTTTCTTGCTGTGTTCGAAGGCTCCGAAGCAATTTGATAGCTTTAATCCAAAGTTTGGGCAGTTTGTAATCTGGTTGGAGCCTACTGAAACTGAGTGGCATAAAAACCCAAGGAAGGAAAGGAAGGAAGAAATCAAAGAATAAATTGGGTGGTTGATGCAGGGCCCAGCTCCTCATTTTAATGTAGTGTGGAGTCACACCCTCCCCTCTTGCCACTCACCACTGTCCTCTGATGGCTTGGGCTTTGCATAGTGAAGTCCCTGGCTGAGGCCCAATACAGAATTGGGTTTAAACCCCAGACTCCTGCTCTTGTGAAAGACAGGTAGAGTGTAATGCAAGCCTTGAAAGAGCATTAGCCCTGCGCTGCTCAGAATAACCATTTAAACTGGGAAACAGACCTGCTGCCAGAATGCATGTTGCTGATTCTGTCACTCCGCAGAATAGCTGCTGGCCTCTGCTGCTTTGGCTGACAAGGGACTGGGAAGGGAGAAATGGCATGTTTTTACTTGTTCTGGGGTTTTGTTTTGTTTCCCCCCCCCCCAGTTATTTTTATTAACTTTTTGGGACTTGCACAAGAGGGCTTACAACTATTGTACTGACCAGGGAGCAGTGTAAATGCAGCTGCAGTTTTAATGGTTGTTTATATAGTGCACTGTAATTATTTATGGTCCCTTTGGCTAGGGGGAATCAGGATTTTGCCCACTTCATTTTGGCTTTGGCAGCACTAGGTGCTGTGGGGATGGCTGTTACTGAAGGTGGGTTAGTCACAATTGCATCCATCCTCCAGTTCCTTCTAACCTGTCTGTTCTCCATGTTCAGTACTTTTAGTGTCTACCTGCCACAAGACCTAGGCTCCTTGATCATTTGCTGCCAGCGTGGCATTTCTGTTGGTAAGGGAGATAAAGGCCTTTTCCCTATCCACCAAGAAATTTTCAACATAAGTTTAGCACTTATTTAAAAGAGCACTTGACCCACACTGGGACACATTGTGATTGACAAGAAAGAGATTCAGAGCAGTAGTTACACTAGGCAGAAGCAAGGAGAGAACTCCTTTCCGATTCACTCTGTACCCTTCCTTATCACCTTTCATGTCTTAGGTCAGGGATAGGCAACCTTGGCTTTTTATGACTCGTGGACTTCAACAGCATGGCTGGCTCAGGAATTCTGGGAGTTGAAGTCCACGAGTCATAAAAGAGCCAAGGTTGCCTACCCTTGTCTTAGGTAGTTGACTAAACCTGCAAATTTAAACAGCTGCTTAAACCCACCCCAGCCCATACAAGTAGTCCTTGATTTACAACTGTAATGGAGCCTGCTATTATGGTTGTAGCAGGCTCCATTACAGTGCTATTATGGTTGTAAGCATACTAAAAAGCAGAGACATCACCCTGCCAACAAAAGTACGTATAGTCAAGGCCATGGTTTTCCCAGTTGCAATGTATGGCTGTGAAAGTTGGACCATAAGAAAGGCTGAACGCAAAAGAATTGAGGCCTTTGAACTATGGTGCTGGAGAAGACTCCTGCGAGTCCCTTGGACTGCAAGGCGATCAAACCGGTCAGTAGAGGAGATCCTGACTGCTCCTTAGAAGGCCAGATACTGAAGTTGAAACTAAGTACTTTGGCCACCTAATGAGAAGGAAGGACTCACTGGAGAAGAGCCTGATGCTGGGAAAGATGGAGGGCAATAGAAGAAGGGGACGACAGAGAATGAGGTGGCTGGATGGAGTCACTGAAGCAGTAGGCGTGAGCTTAAATGGACTCCAGAAGATGGTAGAGGACAGGAAGGCCTGGAGGAACGTTGTCCATGGGGTCGCGATGGGTCGGACACGACTTCGCAACTAACAACAACAACATTATGGTTGTAAGACATGATGGTCATAAAGCAGGTCGCCACGTAACCGGATCTGTTTTGGCGACCTTTTTTGTGGCGGTTGTTAAGTGAATGCTGCGGCCGTAAAGCAAACCCATTTTTCTCTATGGACTGCTTTTGCTTAAAACTGAAAGTAAATGTCAGTTTTCAGCAAAAACAAGGTAAAACACAGTCACATAATCACAGGACACTGTAAACAGCCGTAAATACAGGTTGGTTGCAGAGCGCCCAACATGCAGCCACGTGACCATGTTGGAGGGGACCAGCCATTAGAATTCCGGTACCAGGTCATAAGTCTTTGAGGGGAGGGTCTGTCATAAATTGCTAAGTGACTGGTTAATACAGGACTACCTGTATTAAGAAGAATGTTCTTCTATTCATAGGTATGGCTGGTGGGAGGGAAACCAAGTAAGGGGAGTCCACCAGTTGTTTTCTTAGCTTCACCCCTGCCCCCAAAGACAGCACCGTTCACCAGCATCTTTAATATAGCAGAATAAGGATTGGGAATACCCAATTTTAAACTGGCATATTTGTTTCCGCTAAATCGTGCGCTGAGAGGCAGGACTTTAAAAAAGTGAGGAAGAGAAGACTGTTAGACAGGAGACCCCTTTTGGAGAAGTCCAGAGTCTTGTCCTTGCTCAGGTGTAATTATTTTATTAGGTCAGAAAGTACAAGTTTCCAATCATAATTTTAAACATAATAATTCAAATGATCCAAAGGAATCATTGAAACTCTAGCTCATCATCCTCTCTGAGTGCTCTTGGATCATCTTAGAAGAATGTTGGCTTTTGCGGATTTGCGGCCACCTTCCTTTGTTTTTAAGTGCCTCCAGAGATGATTCCAGCCTAGCCAATTTTCTCCTAATGTCTGGAGGCTTACGGGAAATTTTGGAAGCGATGAAAAATCTCCTATTGCTATGACTAAATGCTTCCAGAGCCAGATGATAAGATGCAGCCCTTGCATCCATCCCTGCACAGTTCATATTCTTCTGAAAACAAGGAGAGCCAAGGTTAGCATAAGCCACTCTGGTGCCTGTTTTCATAATTAGGAGAGTATGAGACTAGAAGTTGGTAGATTGGAAGGATCTAATCTGCTTCTGAAATCCAGCTCTCTACTATTTTTGGTTTCTTATTGCTCTCTTTA
The DNA here is from genome assembly GCA_023970755.1 of Azemiops feae. Lineage (NCBI taxonomy): Eukaryota > Metazoa > Chordata > Lepidosauria > Squamata > Viperidae > Azemiops > Azemiops feae. The sequence continues at coordinate 178,292 of JALGBA010000340.1, read as the reverse complement.
GATGCTAGGTCACAGTGCTCCAGTGGCTGTAAAAGCCACTATTGCTACAATTATATGGAATTGTTATGAGCACAGCGGCACAGTATTTACCAAGCTTTAGCCTCTTGGTCTACATTTCCAAACTCTTTGAACTTTTGTTCTTTATCTGATTCATTCTCCGCTCATTGGGTCATTCTTTCCTTCATTTACCATCTCTTCTGCACTCTAATCTCAACCTCTCTTTCTTTTCATTTATCTTTCTTTGATTGGGAAACCCGATTTGAGTTGCAACCATTCAAAATCTGTTCAGCCCACTAGATGGCAGCAAGGAGTCTGAGCTTTTTGTACCTCTTTTGTACCACAGCCTCTAGTGGCTGTGCAGATTTCAGCAGCCCATGCTTGTGGCTCTACTCTTTCTGTCGGTCTTTGAGTCTAGCCACTTGATTACATTCATGTGCTATCTGCCTATCCTCTGGCCAATAAAAAGGTAAGCTGACATCACTTTTGCTCCCCAATCACCAATCATTATTCTGCCATACTAATGATGCCAGGAACTGGTGCTGCTATTTTATTAGGAATAAATTAAGGATTCCCCCAGTTTGGCTTCCCCTCTTACCACCAATCACTCTGCTTAAGATGGCGTGAGGCTGCTGCTTGGAATAGTGTTCGGTTGCCCAACTAGAGGTACCTGTGATGTGCCAGTCACAATATTTCTGAGCAGATGTCTAGTGGTCTTGTGCATTAAATCCATGCCCCAAAGTAGTCTAACAGATGGATTACTGGAATTGGGGGGGGGGGGAGGAGAGGGAGGAAGGAAGGAAGGAAGCAAATGATAACCAGCAAACTGTATCCTCAGCATGGCTGGCTGAGGAATTCTGGGAGTTGAAGTCCACAAGTCTTAAAAGTTGCCAAGTTTGGAAACTCCTGCTGTAAGGGAATAGGGCTGTTAATAGCAAAACCAAGTCTGACCTCATGGATCATAGCACCACCTGGAAGGAGCTCATGGATGGCCAAGGAGCTGCAATAGAGCAGGCCAAATACAGCCGGTACCCTCAATGTAATCAAATATAGCTGAAAGAGGGAAACCCCATGCTAACTGAAGCAGCTGAAAACCTGAAATGACAGAGTTTTCACGGGTAAAACCTGGTTCCTGTTCCTAGCTTAAATTGGCTTTCTGTGCCGCGGAGGATTAGATTTCTCTCAGGATCCATGTTCTGGAGACGCCAACCCCATGTTTAAAAAGCAGATCCAGCATTGTTGCAAAAGAGCATTTCCCTCTCAACAAGGCTCCACTTCAGAAATCCCTAGGCAGGCATTATGGGTCACTGTCTCTTCCAGCCCCCAGCCAAAATGGCCACGGAAGGCAGTTCCCAGCAATGGGAAAGGCAGGCCTGTTTCCCCGTCAGCCTGTAGTGGCCAACAGAGCTGGACAGACCCTGTTCCTGACCACATCAGCAGCCGCATCATCAGCGAAGCATGCTAAATTGCACACACAGCCAAAATTGCGTTAGGAGGAAAGGAAAAAAAAATACTACTTTGGAAGCGGAACAGCTGAAGACAGCCTTAAATTGCCTTGCTGGAGGCCGGGGTGAGAGGAAAGCAATGTGGAAAGGACGTGATATGAAAAGAAATAGTTATCAGGTTTGTTCTGCGGTTAGAGGCAGGCAAGGAAGGGCCCTGTTCTCGGCTTATTCTCTATCAGCTCTCCCTCCTCTTGGCTCTCTCTGCTCCTTTCCCCACGGCTTTGAAGCAATCCTCAGCCTATCCATCAAATCGCACCATTCCCAAGCCTTGCGTGAGGCTTTCATCTCCACCAAATGAGCAGCCTTCCTCCCCTCGCAGACACTCCCTCCCACTTTCTGTAACATTATCGAGGCAGCTTTGGTGGCACGATTGGGAACTCGGCCCTCCAAGCCTCGTGCGAGGGAGGCTGCCTGCCTTCCTCTGCCCCTTTTTTCCAACAACCCCAAAAGTGAATTCTGGGATTTTTGCACAGGTTGATCAGGCAGGGAAAGTGAATTCTCCCCACCTCCCTTTTTTTTTTTTTCTTCTCTCTTTCCCCTTCCTCAAATCACGTTCTTCCCATATCAGCTGGGCTCTGAAAGGAGGGTCGAATCAGATGGCAGATGAACAGCTTTGGGAAGGGGGATACCATTTGCAGGGGGAGAGCCCCCAGCCCTGAAGGAAAGGTAGTTTCTCCTTCCTGTCGTGGGTCTTGTTCACCCACTTTCCCCTTTGTGGGAAGGGACAGAAAGGACTGTCAGAATGCACAAAGGGGAAGAAAGTTGAACTTTCTTTTAGAGTTGGGTTTATTAAACCTGAATACATATAGCCTGCATGTAACGTCAAATAGTTGGGGGGGGGGAGGGTTGCAATATTTTGGAATTTTTAGAATCTTGAGAACAACCTTCCTTCCTTCCTTCCTTCCTTCCTTCCTTCCTTCCTTCCTCCCTCCCTCCCTCCCTCCCTCCCTCATTTACTTCTCTTTCTCTCTCTCTCCCCACCTCCTCTTTTTCTTCCTTTTTTTTAAAAAAGCCTTTGGGCTACCCTTGAGTATTCCTGAACAAAGTTCAGATTTTCAGAAAAATGAAAACAGCACAGTTATTTGGAAAAGAAAAAAAAAGTCACAAGGCTTGAAATGGCTCCCTCGAGAGGGAGGGTAGTTTAGGCCTCCCTTGGAATCTTGACAATATACGGAGATCTTAAGACCAGTCATAGCTCCTGGTTCCAGAACTGCAATAAAAATGGCTTTTGCATGGAAAGAGCTTCGAAAATTATTATCTCGTTGGCTTTTACAACAGCTAGATTTGGCAGACATTTTAAAGTCTTTATTCCAGGACTTCAGATCTCTGTTGGACACGCGATGAAAGATATTTCTTATTTCAGTGGAACCCAGTTCCATTGTGTCCCTTTGGCAACCTTAATAGTATAATTCTGTAATGAACTAGCTGCAAAATATATGCTTCTACCTTATTGAAGAAAAATTGGGGCAAGGAAAGAATTGGCTTAGCTCATGAGAAGGCTAACACTTACCTGTTTTTAAAAACAGACTTTTATATTGAAGCCATGTGCTTGAATCTCTTAAGTTACATTTATTGGTTAATGAACAAGAAGAAGCATACGAAACAGGATTTTAAAATACAGATTAGGGAGTATGTTACAGCCAAAGTTAAGATGCAATGAAATTAATTATAGGCTAAGTTGTGTGTATTTTAGGCTCCTTCAACACTCCTCCTCCTCCCCCTCCTTCTCTTCCATTAGATTTATAATAGCCACCCACTTATTAGGAAAGTTTATTTACTTGTCAAATTTATAAGGCAGACCAACTCCATATAAACTCAGGGCCACTTACAATCTTAAAACAACATGAAGCAATATATAACAACAACAAAAGAGAAGAACAGTGTCTATCTTGAATAGATAAACTTTCAGATTAACGTGTAAAATCATGAAAGAGATGTGTCACCTACCCATGGATTGGGGGAAAACTTGATTTATAAAGAATTTTGAAACATTGTATGGCTATACCATATATCATATATCATATCAAATATATATATTATATCGTATATCATTTATCATATACTGGATCATATGGATCTCTAGGTTGATGCTTTTCCAGAAATTCTCTTTTAAGTTCCAAAGAATTTTAGAGAATTTACATATTTTTCCTATTGAAGCCAGTAATGCTTACAAAAATTTAGGCTGAATGCTGCATCCATGAGTTCATTTTCTTCAGTCTTTCTAACAGTTCCTTTCTTCCTCTTCCTCTCTGCTCTTTATTTGAGCATTAAAAAATCTGTGAAGAGAGAAACTTGCAAATACAATTGAGGATAACTTGTCATTTTTAGGACAGAACAGATGACTAGGAATATTTTGCCCAAATGGCAGCCTATGCTGAATTTTAAACATGGGCATTATTTTTCAAAACGCCCTCATATATTTTCAGTTGACAGAACACAAGCTAAGTTGCTGCAAAATGTGTTTTTCTGAATATCTGTAGTCTTTGGGATCTCCATCCTGGTTCCTTTGCTCCTTGTAGGCTCTTGTATTCCCTCATCCTCTCTCAAGTAGTACAGGCAGTCCTTGTCTTTCAACAGTTCGTTTAGTGTCCACTTGAAGTTACAACAGGCACTGCAAAAAGTGACTTATGACTGTTTTTCCACACTTACAATAGTTGCAGGATTCCCATGGTCATGTGATCAAACACTTGGCAACTGGCATGTATTTATGTATGTATGACGGTTGCAGAGTCCCGGGGTCATGTGACCATCTTTTGCAACCTTCTGACAAGCAAAGTCAATGGGGAAGCCAGATTCACTTCACAGCCATGTTACTAAGTTAACAACTGCAGTGATTCACTTAACAACTGTGGCAAAAGAGGTTGTAAAATGGGGCAAAAGTCACTTAACAAATGTCTCACTTAGCAATTGAAATTTTGGGTCAGTTGTGGTCGTACGTAGTGGACTACCTTTAATCTAAAAAACCAAATCCTTCAAACTGTAGGCCTTTACCCAAATGCTCGTTTTAGATAAGATTCTCCCTTGAAAGCTGCACTTTGAAATGAGAGGCTGAAACTCTGTCTTTCAGCCTACCTGTGGAATCACTAGAGCAGTGTTTCTCAACCTTAGCCACTTTAAGAGGTCTGGACTTCAACTCCCAGAATTCCCCAGCCAGCTCTAGAGTTCATCTTTAGGAGATTGAATATTAGAACAATACAATTTGTGAAAGAACTTTGTCCAGTCTTGTAGATGCAATGGGATTTAGCCTGGCCACATTAGCTGAAATCCAACATAGCTGGAGGGTACGAAATTGGTAAAAGCCAACAACAGCTACAAATTTTAGCAATAACTTTAACTCTCTTTATATATCCATTATAACAAACAATATTTAAATCAGAGTTACCAATTCTGTGTGCAAACAAAAGTTGTCTTCATTAAATTTGCAGTTAACTATAGGGTTAAGTTCAAATATGCAAGCACAGTAACGAAAGGAACAAATTCCAGAAACTGCTAAGGCTGTGGCATTGTTGCAGAACTGTGATGGGTTTGCCTTGTGCTAGGACATCTGGAATAATACTGAATTTCCACTAGAAGGAATTTTCTTCAAAAAGAAGGATGATGGGCTAAGGTTTAAGGGATAAGGCTTTGATATATTCTCTATTTAATCTAACTACTTACATTTAATCAAATTAAGGATGTGTGTGTAGACACATATCCACCCATAATCTGGACAAGAAGTGGGCAACTATGGTGACTTTATGACCTGTGGACTTCAACTCCCAGAATTCCTGAGCCAGCCATTGTTCATACACAGGTCATAAAGTTGCCATAGTTGCCCGCCTCTGCTCTGGGCCATCCCATCAGCATTAGTTTCAGTTCAGTGTATTTTAATCATCCTTTTGTATTAGTAAGAATGAAACGGAAATCTTTTTGAAAAGAGTGGCTTTTCCCCACTTCAACTTTTCAGTGTGCAAGCATGGTTTTCTTTGTGGCCATGTGTGTTGGGCAAAGCACAATGATTCCAGATGATTGCGAGTAGAAGCATGGTGTGGTGTTAGATGGCTAGGTGGTCCATGGTTTGCATACAGAAGATTCGATTGTCAGTCTGTGGCATCTCTTAAATTGGGTTGAAAAATCTTCCAAAGAACCATATGAACTTGTGATCAGACTTTATACTCTGTAACTCACATCTGAATACACAGATGCATATCTACAAATGTATTAGGTGAATTCTTTATTATGGTCAACGGCCAGCCATTTTAAATAGTCAACAAACACTAACGAAAAAGCAATGGGAAATCAAATCCAACAGTTGCAGAGATTCATGGATTGTCAACTGTGCCAGCGATTGGCTGTTGTCTGTTGCCACATTTGACATGCTGCTGTGCAAAATTTTGCTACCTTGCAAGCTGCCTTATCCAGGTAAAAGGGTCAGCAGGACTTCATCTGGGTGATATGGAAAGTTTGCTTGCGTTCTCTCTGCGTTTGTATGAGAGCAAAAAGGAGAGTCTGATAGTATTTTTATTGCAATTGTGAGATGATCTGGGCACTTGGGACATACTATGTGGCCTGATTCCCCCACATAAGGTAATAGGGTAACGTTGCAATCTGAAAATGTTTGGGCATATCATTTGCTACCAGTATATGCTGTCTAAGAAAGATTACAATTCCCACTTGTTAAAATGAAATGAAAGTAAAATGAATTTATGTACAACAGCTCTAGGAATTAATTCTGAAGCTAATCCCAGAGTGTGTTCATATTTGTCACCCAGGAGGCAGAAAGTGCTGTGACTCCTTATAATATCTGGAAAATAGGATTAATTGGTTCCTGATCCTCTCTTGAAAACCCAGCTGCATGCGGGACGGAGGGGATTCCCAAGGATATCTATCATAAGGGAAATGTCCCCATTACTTTTGCAGGAGAGAAGGGACGCCAACTCGCACAGAGCTTGGTGGTCATATCAGAGTCTCAGACCAGAAAAAGAAACTGTGGACTGTTTATAATCCATAAAGCTGAAACTCCCGTTAGTATGGGATTCCAGTAGAGAGGTGATGTTTCAGAATGGCTCTTTAATTTTTTCAGCGGCTCCACTACACTTTCTGTCCCACGGCATCCAGAGAGTTAGTTAGTGGTACAGTCTTTTAGAAGATGGAAGGGCACTGAGGAGACCCAGCTTTTAGTCCATCCTCAGCCCAGAAGTTCACTGGGGGATTTGGGGCCACTTGCTGTCTCCCAGCCCAACCAAAGTCATAGGGTTGTTCTTCTGCACATTTACCTCTTGCACCTGAATGAAAGGCAGGCTATAAATAAACAAACAAACAATTGGGAGATCAACACAAGGCTTCTTTCTGGAGCCAGGCAACAGCAAAGCTAAAGGGGGTTTGTTGTCTTCTCCTTTCTTTGAATCCAAGAGTAGAACTAATATAGTTTGGCCACTGTTGATGCAACCAGCAGCCACCTCCCATTTAGCATGTGCACCGATCTACTCGTGGATCTGTGGATGGCAGGAGGCTCCGATGAGAGTTGGTACGAGAGCTGGACCAAGGTGTTATCTTACTTTATGTGTTTTAGACCAGCGGTTCCCAACCTTTTCTCTACCCGGCACTCCTAGAACACTTCTGATATATTCTCACACCCCTTACAAAAAGTTCAGAATAACGGCAGCAAATTATGTATATACACTATAATTTTGAAAACGCAAGTTTTCGCACCCCCTGGAATATCATCTCACACCCCTAGTTGGGAACCCCTGCTTTAGACATTCTTTCTGTATGCGTGCAATCCTTAATTAATTTTCCCATTATTGATGTGAAACTTGAGACGCCAGGTGAAAATCCAGTCTTTGTCTCAGGAGCCTTTGGTAACTGGCAGCATAAATCATGTGCTCACAGTGTATAATTGCATAGTCATACCTTAAGGAAAAGCCTAGCCTAGCCTCTAATATGGTAATTTTGAACACAAGAAAGACTTCTGATCATTTGGTCGTAAGAGAAATTCTTGCACGTGTGCAGACAGTTCTTCACTTATAACCGGTTGTTTAACAACTATTCAAAGTTACAGTGGCCTTGGAAAGGATGCTTCATAGCCTGTAAAGCACTTCTAGATGTCATAAGAGGTTGGGCTGCCTGCCTGCAGACACATGACTACATTTCAGGGGTCTGGCAACCAGCTTGCATGTACGACCAATTGCCAAGCATTCTGTGATCATATGATTGCTATTTGCAATCTTCTCTACCAGCTTCCCCAGAAAGTCAGTGGGGAAGCTGGCTGGGAAGGTTGCAAGCAGAGGGAGGTTGAAATCCTTCAGCTGGCTGCAAGAATGGAGCTAAAATCTTCAGGATTTCAGCTCTGTTTCTGCAACCCCCTAGGGATTTCCCCTCTGTGCATGTGCACTCCATGAATAATCCTTCAGCATGCAGTTGGGATGTTTGAGAGCAAAAAAGGCTGTCTGCCAGGAAGATTCCAGCTTTATATTCCCAAGATTCTGCCACCTTCCACTTACTTTCAAGCAGTGTTCTTTTTCTGTTGATAGGCCCTGCAGCCTACCTCAGGCTGCTTTGGGTTGCACGAGGCCTTCTTTCTTGAAGTAGTTTGGGAAAATGTCTTCTGTGGCCCCTGCAGCCTCTGAAAATTGCAGAAAAGCATGTCCTGTTCTTACAAAATATTCAGAGGCTCTGGAGGCCATGTGAAAGCACAGCCCTCTTGCACGACTTCCAAGGCTGCACAAGAGACACCCCACTCTTGCGTGGCTTCAGCAGCCTCCAAAAATTGTGCGAGCATAGGGCATGCTTTCGAGAATAATTGTTAGGCGTTAGTGAATGCTGACCTGTCACCCAAAATGTTGGCCTGTCACTTTGACCCAAATGTCATAGGTTTCACTATCACTGGTTTAGGGCAATGAAATAACATTCAAAAGTGTCTCAGGCAGATGCCTCCCTGATTCACTGAATTGTAAGTAGAAGGAGAAGATATGGCACAATCAGACTTGCAAGATTATGTTATTATAGCTAATCTCAATAAAAGTCGTTTTGGCTTTCCTTTGGAGTTGATTTCTGAAGCCTGGTCTATTCTAGACAGCTGAAAGGTACTTAACACAGTGAATATTTCTGGTACTAGATAGAAATTAAAAGCATTGAAAAGCTATAAAGAAAGGATGCCAAGACACTGAGTTAGGGTGGGAGTTGAGTAGAGTCTGAAAGAGACAAGCTGTATATCCAGTATCTGCATCCAGTATCTGCATCCAGTATCTTCCAGTTGCTGATTAACAGTGCCTGGACCAAATCAGATCTATCCTGCGTGTTCAGCTTTTACCCAACTATTGAATGTCTACCATTGCACCTCTGTTGCCAGAGCAAATAACCACACTCTAGTAGGGCGTTGTTGTATAGCAAAAATGAGCTACTAAATTGGTAGCATAGGATGTTTTGTGAGTGTGTGTGTGTGTGTGTGTGTTTATGTGTACCAGTAGCACAGAGCAAGAAGGAACTTTGCTAAGAGAGCTTCTAATCTGGAACCTGTCCTGGACCTACCTGATGTCAGAGGTTAGGATGAAAGAGGTCGGTTCTCACAGCATTATACAAACACAAGTGGACAAATGTTCATGCCTTTGTTGCACTCATATTTAATTTAGGCTCTTTGGAAGGGGAGCCGAATCCTTTCCCATTCATCTCCCCATGCTCAAAGAGCTTTAGGCTTTACTTATTTTAATGAAATCTTTTAATCAATTTTATCAAGCTCAAAACAAATTCCAAAATGGGGATTTCTTTTCTCCCAACTCAGTTTCAGGTGAGCTGGACTGAAAGAAGAGAGAGCATGGACTCATGGATATAGGATACTGATTTTTACCTCATCTATCTCCGGTTTACACATACACACAAGCACACTTGCATTGTCACATCTAGCTGTGTGGTAATTCTGAAGAGTGATTACACTCTGTAGTAAACAAATCACTGCACAATGAGATGGTAGCCTCTAGCAGGAGATGTTTTAGAACAGGGCTTTTCAACCTTTTCACAGATTGTACCACTTTTAGGACATGACAATATTTGAGTACCACCAGTGCTTAGCAAGGTGTCAAAAACTTGATAACTAAAAAAAAGGGGGGGATTTTGGGTTTTACTGATTAGATTCCTTTGTTGTTATAGAAATGGCTAGTTTATAATATTACAGAAAAGTAAAAAGTTGAGGTTCTGTGTTAATGCTTCCTTCTACTGCAACAGAGGAAGTATGTTCTTTTTCCCTTCTCCCCCTCACTTTTCCCCCCTTTTTCCTCCCCACTGTGTCTTACTATTTGCTTTTGTATTTTTGTATTTTATTCTATAATCTAATAAAATATTACAAACTGTAGAAAAAAAGAAAAAAGTACCAGTTTTAATTTCTTTGGTGGCTGTTCCTTTGCTGAATCACTTTTCCTTTGCACTGACAAATGTATGATGAATTTATCCATGTTTATTAATATGCACCACTACCAGCTAGTTCAGGGGTCTTCAAACTTGGCACTTTTAAGACTTGTGGACTTCAACTCCCAGAATTCCTCAGTCCTCATGGCTGGTTGAGGAATTCTGGGAGTTGAAGTCCACAGGTCTTAAAGTTGCTAAGTTTGTAGACTCCTGAGCTAGCTGGTTGGCCCTTCTGAGCTCTTCACACTGTAGTAAGAATGCACCCCCCCCCAATCCCTTCCCTGTATCCTTAAAGACACAGGAATCAAGTGCAAAGCAAGAAAATAAAGAAACACAAACTATTTTTTTTTCTCTTTAAGCTGCCTCAGGGGTGTCACGTGTCACAATGTTGCAATTCTAGACTGAAAGGCTCCAGCAATTGTGAAAAGCTTTAGCTTTAAATTAAGCCAGTTTACCTGCAAAGAAAACTTTCTAAAAGCCACAGACAGACTCAATTAAAGAGGGTAAAACTAATTACATTTGTTTAAAGGGATTAAACCTTTCCTGTTGTCCATTTTCCCTTCCCCCACCCAAACCACGTTCTTTTATAGCCTCTTCTCTCTTCCCCCCCTTTTCTTCAATTCACCTCCAGCTCGAGCTCCTTCTGGAAGCGCCAATCAGCTGGAGCCAATCAGCTGGAGTCCTGCCGGCTCCTGGGGCTTCTGCCGAGCCCAGAGAGTCCTGCAGCTACAGCTGCCTCTCCCTTAGGCTTGGCTCGCTTCAGTTCATTCCCCTCTCCTGCTACACTTGGCTAGCAATCACGTACCACCTGCCACGTGGCAAAGTACCACAAGTGGTACCCGTACCACTGGTTGAAAAGCCCTGTTTTAGAACAAGTGGGATGAGAAGATGTTGGGAGGATAGATCTGTGGGCACCACCCAACTGATCCTGAATCTCTTGAGGTTGTCCTCTCTTCACCAGGGTTGGGATAAGATTTTGGTACAGGATGAAAGAGTTTTGACAGCAATGTCATGATCCCAGAAGCTACAGTGTAGGATTAGTAGTATCCTACTTAACTCTTTCGATGCAGCAGCTCCTAAGGAAACATTTTATGTTCATATGATCTCCCTGAACTTCTGGAGGTGTGGATGTTCCCCATTAACTGCAACAGCAGTTCAAACAATTTTTCTCTCTGTTAACGCTCTTAGCAAACCAAGTGGTTAGACTGGCAACTGATTTATCCAAGCTTGTGCTTTAAGTATTTTGTGCTGGTTGCTGTTTTAAAACTACCAAATTGTCTGTTTCATCCTGTGCAAGCAGCATACCAATTCAGAAAGTCTGGGAAAAGCTCTGACACGCCAAACGTAGGAGATCATAGGTGTTGCACCGTTTCCACTGTACTGTATATAAAACCAAAGTGAAAAGTTTTCAAGAAGATAAAAGATGCCTGAAGAAGCCTGTTTGGCGCTACTCTGAACGGGCCTTGCAGAGTAATTTACTTTGGTATGTTCCCATTAACCACAAAAAGGGGTGTGAGTGCCACGCAGATTCATTTCCTATTAATTGGTGAAATGAATATTTACAACGTGTAATATACTGTTCTTTGTAAGAAAGACATCTATTTTACTAAAAGAAGAGAGAAACATGAGAGAAGGAGAGAGACTAAAATCCTATCTTCTAAAAGAGGAGGGTCTGAGTGAAAAAAAAATCTCACCCGTTGTTAGCTTAGGTCTATTCGCAAGTTTGCCTTAAAATATGCACTTTGCCTCCGCTCCCCCCCTTTGAGAATTCTCACAAGGACAGATCAGGCAGCAAACAAAGCAAGATTAAAACATATCAGGGAGGAAATCTCAAGCCAAACAACCTAACCTGAATATAGCACTCCCAACCCTCCCCCCCCCTTGCATTTTTAAAAAATGGTCCCTGTCAAATGTTCTAACTGGCAAGGCGATGGGGAAAAAGAAACAGGGGAAGGAGCAAATTGGCAAGCTGCTATATAAATTGTTGATTTAAATTGGCCATTGCTCTGGATAGCCACGCCATCCAAATGAACAGGAAGATAAAAGTGGTAAAGTGAAAGCAATCCGAATGCTCTCCCTTGCCTTGTAATTAGCTCTTAATGTTGGAATTTTAATTCTCCTTGCCTCTTTTAAAAATTTTTTAATTTAATACTCATTTTTTTATGTTTTAACATTTTAATTGTACATTGCCCAGAGTCCCTCTGTGATAAAAGTGGGCAGTTTCTAAATGTGATAGACAGACAGACAGATATTTGATAGACAATGATGATAGATAGGCAGGCAGGCAGACAGACAGTTGATCTTAAGTGGATGAAGTGGGTCTAACTTTTTCAAAGGGAGGCTTCAAAGTCAAACTGCAAGGGCGAAACCCCAAGTGCTGAACTTTAGAACTATCCAACTAAATAAAACAATTTGTCTTCTATTCAGTAGACCTTGCAGGGTCTACTGAAAATTGCTTTGTTTGAATGTATGAGCAGGCAGTTGTTTTAAATGCTGTGAGTACTTTGAAGACCAAATCATAAGCTAGAGACAAAAACTCATTTTATTTGACATATGTGTGATATGATATCGCATACATTTAATGTGTTGGATCTGATAGTTATGTTTGGTCTCATCTGGAACAACTCTAAAGAAAATATTATGCTACAACTGTGAAAGGATGAGTCATCCTTTGTGGAATTCAAACAGAATCTTCAAAAATAGGAAAGTAATTAAATTCATTAAAATGTTTTTGCAAGGCCAGCTTTTAGTCAGGAATTCCTGGCTAAATTATGGTGGGGGGTGATACTGCATTGCTGGATGTGCCAGACATTTCCTTCAGATGGAAAAGCAGTATGCAATCCTATATACTATAGTATATAATGCGGTATAAATAATATAGCATAGGAAAAATTGTATAGATGGGCAAAGATAAAATTGCCAAATTTCATTCCCCCCCCCCAAACTTAGAGAAGTACCTAGTTGGTTGCACATACGCCTCATGATTTGTGCTGTCAGTCTTGTGAGTCAAAGGACCAGCATACTGTTTCCTATCATTGTTTTGTTTCCTTGGGAATGTCATGCCCCTTTCCACTGTTTTGGGTGTCCTTGTGCCAGAATGAGGAGATAAAATGCCCTACTGCCAGGATCTACATTCTGGCTGGTTGCACATATTGATGGAGACTTATGAAAATGCCCTTGGATTTGAGTTTAGCGCTGACTGATTAGGTGCAGGGGTGGGGAACTATGGCCCTTTTATGACTTGTGGACTTCAACTCCCAGAATTCTTGAGCCAGCCTGGCTCAGGAATTCTGGGAGTTGAAGTCCACAAGTCATAAAAGGGCCATAGTTCCCCACCCCTGGATTGGGGAGGGGAATCCAATGGTAGCAAGATCCTATAGGGAGTTTTGGAATAGCAGGAAATAATGGGATATCTTCCTAGAAAGAAACAATGCAAACAATATATGAATGCTAGCGATTAAGAGAAAAGTCCTTCGTGACCCAAGTTAACATAATCCAGTGATTATTTTGAATAAGCAGGTGAGACTGCAAATAAACCTCACTGAAATTTTGACTGCAACTAAGCCCTAAATATGCTTACTTGGTCCACTAATTTCCATATATCAGCATTCATGAGAATATAGTTTGTTATATTAAAATATCTAAAAAGTCTGAGTTTATCATCTAGGCATCGTGGCAGCTGGCAGCTTCTGGCCTGTCAGTTTCTGCTAGGAAACTCACAAGCAAGGAATAAATTTGACACAGACAGACAGACAGTCACCTCTATTTATTGACTTTCCATGGTGTTGGTGGGAATATCTAGAAGACTAGAAACTTAAAACTGAAACGTTTTAGGTAAATAATAGTGTTCATTGTTTCCATCCTGTAAAATTGAAGTGCCCTGCCTCAAATATAATTGAGGAGGGGGGTTGTAGGGAAAAGAATTTGGGGGAGCCATTTCTCCATGTTTGGATCGCAGTAACTCCTGTTTGCACTGCTATTTGCAGACTGGTGATAGCAACCAAGAAAGTCAGGAGACTCTGGTAGAAAGGTTTATTATGTACGTGACTGAGCAACCTTTTTGTGTCCAGTGCCCACTGTCCCCACCCCTCTAAAAGGTTGGTATCGTATGGCTCCAGCAGGCACAGCAGTGATACAGTTGTGTGATTAAAAGAGACAGGGTTAAAATGTGTGGTTCTTGGAGGTGGGTGCACAGATCAAAGAAAAAAGAAAAAAAAGAACCCCGTTTTAAACCAGAGGGAAAGAAAAAACTCAACTGCCCCAGATCGGTCATTTGCCAGCAGGTGTTAATGGTGCAACTTGGAGGGCTCCAGGAGTCGAAGGGGGGAAAATAACAAAGTGTGGCTGCAGTTTGCCCAGCCCTGCTTCAAAGCAAGGGGCCGACCACATTTGCTAAGGAAAAAAGAAGGTCTGAGGCGCCTGCCACGAGATTGTCCTGCTTTATGAAAAGCTTTATCGAATCAGTTGTGAAGACATGAGAAAAAAAATAATATATCAGGCTGCAGTATAATTCCTCCTTTTTTCTCTGACTTTTTTTCTCTTACATGACTAAAATGTGCCCTTTCATAGATTTCTTGAAAATAAAACATGTGATCAAAGAGGGAAGCTTATGTTTGAATACCAGCCACAATTTAAAAAAAAAATAAAAAAATTCAGAAGAGGCATTCTGGTTTTGTTGATCTTCACCCGCGTGATTCTCTTGTCAAATGCTTATGATTGGATTGGCCTTTATCTTCCTCATCTATCCAGCTCTATAGTGTTCTATGTTCTGTCTTCCCATCTCATACGTTCCAGAGTTGCGCATTGAAAATGGCGTCCGATTCAGAGTAATTGAGATCTTATGGCATGGTGGGGCTGCAAGTAGTTTTTTCCTCTTACAATTCTTGGTTCAGCAAGCACAACTTAGGTGTCATATAGATTTCCTGAGGGGAAGGTTCATTGCTTACTGACCATCTGTTATTGGGGCTAAAGAAAGCTTTTGGAGATACTTTAAAGCAGGGCTCTTCAAACTTGACCCATTTATGACTTGTGGACTTCAACTCCCAGAATTCCTCAGCCAGCTTGCCTTGATGTCCGGGTTCTCTGAATATCCTAGGTCTCTACTTACCACTCATAAAGACTTCCATTCTACAAGTGGAAATTGCAGTTGTTCGCTGTTGGATTGTTGGCTTGCTGTAATCACAGGATGCATATGTTGGCTAACCCAAGTTGTCAAAGTGTATGTTAGAAAAATGTGTGGTTGTTTGCTTTTGAGTGTCCGTAGGCTTTCTCTCCTTGTCCTCATTCATTCGCTCAGGGTAAAGTAATCATTCACTGCTGAGAAGGTGGAAAGTGACATCCATAAATTCTAATAGTTGAAATGTGACATGACACAAATAAGGAAAGCTGACCCATAATCTATTTATTACACTCTGTCATGTGGTGGACCCCTCTCCTAACAAGAGCACTTGAATTTTTTTCTTTTTTTCTTCCACCTTTTCATAGATGCAAGGTAACACACTTTTCCAGCTAATTTTTCCTTCTTTTCCTCTGAATTGAAAAGTACGTGGCTAAACCTTTAGACAAGGCACTTTAAAAATAAAATAAGGGGTCCTTGGTGCTGTCTGAGTTTGGTTGTTTTCCTGCAGATGTTTCATTATCCAATTTAGGGAACATCATCAGTGCTCTGATCAGCACATCAACACTGATGATGTTATCTAGTTGGGTAATGAAACATCTGAAGAAAAGAACCAAGCTCAGAGCACCAAGCACCCCTCATTTCAACCTTGAACTACAAATATTCTCCTCTAAAAATAAATAAGTATAAAAGTTATCTAAAATACATTGAAAAAGCAAAAAGAAAGACAGGCCTCTTAACATGTTCCCAAAAGTATGCATTTGCACGATCTAAAATCCCTGTCTCACAATAAAAAAGATTAATAGCTTTTTCTGGGATATGAATGCTTGCATCCATGTAAGTCTTTTCCTTACCTTAAACCTTTACACTGTAAACCTGCCTCCATTTCACCCCTCCTCTTAGTTATACTTTGAACTTTCAAAAGTATGCAGCCCAGAACTTTCTCCAACGTATTTAATTATCGTGGAGATCTGAACTGTACTTTTTTTTCCAGCTTTGGTTTAATGGCGTCAGATATCTACTAATTGCGGTGTTATTTTTGGTAAGCTTTAATAATGCAGCGCCTCCTTGTTCATCAACCAATGTGATTTGTTTGTCAGGGGAAACAAATGTTTGATAATGCCTGTGCAATGGTGCTCCTCACATTTAATGATATTATATCAAATGCATTAGATGGTTCTGGGGGAAAAATACGTTCTATTTATTTATTCCACTTATGACCCAGACAGTCCTCTTGCTAAATTTAAACGAACTGTCTAGACTTTCAGGGAATTAATCAAGTAATAAAATAATGTGCCCTGCATGTATAGTCAGCCAGCCTAAAATTACAGAATGTCAGGATTTTGCAAATGCAAACTGGGAAGGCCATTTAATCCTTGTTAATTTGGAGATAAATCACAGCCACACTCTTAGCACAGTGGCTGTGCCAGTAACTACGGGATGGGATACCGCTTTGTTTCTCCATGGCTGGCTGGGGAATTCTGGGAGTTGAAGTCCACACGCCTTAAAGTTCCCAAGGTTGAGAAACACTGTTCTATCTAAAGGGTAGCCTGGAGAGGAAAAGGAAATTACAGTAGTGTGTTCTCCAACTTTAATTAGAAGCCAAGGCTGGAATTCCACCAGAGGTGGCATTTGTTCATGTTCACTGGTCGCAATTGCAGTTGTTCTTGTTCACTAGATACACGAGCATGAATCTAGCACTCTCTGCTATGTTGACGGCAAGAGCCCAAACCACATGCTCCTGCAGCCACGCTGAATTTTGGAAATGCAGGAGAAATAAAAGTATGGGAAAGGTCATTTGTACTGTGCTACTTATACTTCCCCCCCCCCACTCCCCAAACCCCAGTGGCTGTGGTTTCGGTTTGCTTTTTGAAAAAAAAGAAAAATACACCATATACACACACACAGACACACAAATGCAGGCATATCTTTATCCAGCATCACTTTGTGATTGATCGCAGCTTTGCACCTCGTAGATGCACAGTTGGACAAATAGCCCCAAATAAATAAACAAGAAACCCTGGTTTCCTGCCCACAAATCCTTTCTCCCAAAGGACAAGTGAGAGCAGGTTTCTTGGCTTTCTAACAATGCTTATTTTAGACATTAACCCTTTGCTGGGTCCAGTCCTGCCAGAGGAGGAGATTCCTTTGGTTTTCCTTTTTCAGGCATCCCCTCCCCCCCCCAAACTTCCCCCGCAACGTCATGTTCCTCTGGCCCTCGCAGGAGGTACAAGCAGCCCGAATCTCCCTCTTGCACACTCGGGTTTCCCCATCCAGCCTCAGGGCTGGATGTTGAAACCCTCGCTGTACTTGTGAAATATAGAACATTGGTTGGAGCTGGATTCATCCCAAAGAAACTCAGTTTGAAGGGAAATAGTGTGGCCGGAGAAAATTTGAGGAGCCCATCCTACCCTTCATGAGTGACTAAAAATCTCTAAGCCCAAACTGAAAGGCTCATGGAGTTTGATGCCAGAAACACAGATGTCAGCGTGGAGATGTCAGAGGAGTGCTATTTCAGCTCATTTCCCACTCCTGGGGGAGTCGTAAACTCTTGAGAGAATTCTAGGTGGCTGGAAAGGCTTGAACATCTCAACCACATGGATTAAATCAATCAGGAGGATCTTTCCCATAGGATCAGCCGTCTTCTGATGTAATGGGAAGACCTTACCTCCGCCTTCCTCAGCCTAGTGCCCTGTAAATGTGTGAGAACTCCCAGTGACCAGGCCAGCTTGTATTTCTGGAATTGGGAGGCACCAACTTAAGGAAAGCTAAGCTACTTGGTTCAGCCTTCTTCCCTTCTCATACAAGTAGCTGCCACTCGGAAACTGAGAACAGGTTGCTCTATTATTTGCTAGAACCTCCGGACCAAGTTGCTGGCATCTAAAAACATGGCAGAGGCCAGTAAAAATGTTGGTCTATCTTCTTCGTGAATAGGGCATCACTTGGGCCAGACACGTAAGAGTGATGGCAGGGGTTTTCCTCTAAAGCAGGGATGGGGAACGGTGGCCCTTTTATGACTTATGGACTTCAACTTCAGCCATGCTGGCTTAAGAATTCTGGGAGTTGAAGTCCGCAAGTCATGAAGGAGCCACCGTTCCCCATCCCGGCTCTAAAGGACACTGTTTTTGGAGACTTTGCTGTTGTGATAACCTCAAACCCATGTGGTGCTGCCCTCGGTGCAGTGTTGAGTCTGTTTTATTTCGCTCAGGACTTCACTTGCTTCTATTGTGTGGTGGCAAACTGGTGTTTGTTTTTAAATGATTCAGTTTCACTGCTTTTTGGCGTTCCTTTTCTTATTCTCATTTTGTTGTTCTATGCCTGTATTGATTTATTTGGTATTCAGAAATGTGAACAAGTGATTTAGGTTGTAATCTTAGCCACTTTTACCTAAGTGTAAATCTCCATTATACTCAATGGCAGTTCTTTTTCTATAGGCTTATTATTGCTGTATATTTTAAAAATAAAATTTAAGGTAGCACAGTCAAGGACACTCTAACCATCGGTTGGGATTCAGATTAGCCTTCTGCACAGATTTTCATTTTTTAAACTGATGGATTTTCCCTAAAAAAATCTTTCCAATCAGTCAGACTAAGTGCATACAATCAGAGCAAAAAAAAAAGTTGTAGTCCACATTTATATGTGTATGTGCAGACACGAGATAATCCTCGTGTCTTACGACCACAATTGAGTCCAACATTTCCATTGCTAAGCAAGACAGTTGTTAAGTGAGTTTTGCCCCATTTTACGACCTTTCTTGCCACAGTAGTTAATTGAATCACTGCAGTTGATAAATCAGTAACCCGGTTGTTAAGTGAATCTGGCTTCCCCATTGACTTTGCTTGTCAGAAATTGCAAAAGATGGTCACATGACCCCGGGATTCGGCAACCGTCATAAATACATACATAAATACATGCCAGTTGCCAAGTGTTCGAATTTTGATCACGTGACCATGCGGATGTTGCAATGTTCATAAGTGTGAAAACAGTCATAAGTCATGTTTTTCATTGCCTTTGTAACTTTGAACGGTCACTAAACAAATTGTTGTAAGTAGAGGACTACCTGTGGACACATTCCAGCTAAATCAAAATCTGGAAGTGAAGAAATTTTCAATTTTTGACTTAAATAATTCACTCTTTAAAAACCACTCTTCATGTGTCTTGTCTTGATTCAACCATTGATCAGAAAAAAAATCATGAGATAAAAGGAAAGAATCAGAAAGTCTATATCGGGTTTCCTTATACGGAGGAAGCAAGTGTTATTCAGACCTCTCAACCATCCTTAGGCTGGGATCTTTCAGTTGTTGTGGGACTGCAGTTCATCCCAACTACGGCAAAGAAAGTTCTTGCATTGCTCCAGAGCCTACCAGATGAAGAAAGAATATAGCCGTTGGTTGTATATTGTATGAAAGGGTAATTTAATCACTGGCAATGGGATGTTATGTCTCATATAGGCAGCTTTGTCTTATCATAAGAGATGAGAAGAGCAAGGAAATTGTAAGCTAAAACAAGTTCCAAATGTGCTTTTCAGAAGGCAACTGGACTTTCTTGTTGTTTTCCTTGAAAACGTTTTGCTTCTCAACCAAGAAGCTTCTTCAGTTCTTCGTTCAGTTTTCGTTTTCCAGGTGGAAAAAAAACAAAGTCCAGTTGCCTTTGGAAAAAGCACCTTTGGGACAACCATGACCTGGATGATTGAGAATCTCCATAGAGAGAAACTAAGACAAGGTATTGGAACTGCTTGGTGAATTTGGTTACTTGCATTTGAAGTTCCTAATGTTCCCTATGAGCTCTAGCGTGGTTAGAATGGGCTACAGAGAACTGGATGTCTGGGTGTCAAAATGACAAATGGGGGGAATAAGTGGTAAAATGCCAAATTGAGTTAGAAGTCAGCAAGTGCAAAGAGATGCCCGTTAGCCCTTCCAGCATTCATATTAATGGAATCTGAGCTGGCACTGAGCAATCAGAAGAGCAATCTTGACGTCATGGCGGACAGCTCAATGAAAATGTCAAACACAGGGTGCAATTGCAATCAGTAAGACAAATCCCATGCTTGGCATCTTAGGATAAGATGAAAATAGAACAGCCAATAGAGTAATGCCTTTTATATACATCTGTGGTGAGACTGCACTTGGAGCCTGTGTACGGTTTTAGTCAACCCATCTGAAAAGGGATACTGCACAGCTGGAAAAGCTGTAAGAGAATTGACAGTTAAAGCAAGAAGAGAAGCTTCCCTACAAGGAAAGACTATTGGGTCTGGGGCTTTATAACATGGACCAACATGTGTCAAAGGAGAGGTAATGGAGATACTTGAGATCATTCATAGCATGGAACCTGTGGAAAAAGATAGGGTTTTTCCCACTGTTTCACAATGTTAAGCCTTGGACTTGCATGGGAGACAAATTCCTTGTGTGTCAAATCACAGTTGACCAATAATTCCTATTCTATTCTATTCTATTCTATTCTATTCTATTCTATTCTATTCTATTCTATTCTATTCTATTCTATTCTATTCTATTCTATTCTATTCTTATTCCTATTCCTATTCCTATTCCTATTCCTATTCCTATTCCTATTCCTATTCCTATTCCTATTCTATTCACTAAAACCAGATCCAGGGAGATTAGGACCAGCAGAACAATGTATTTATTTACAAAGCACAAAGCTGACCTGGAATTTTATCCCATGGGGCCACTAAGGAGGTTGGACAAATTCCTGGAGGATCAGGCAATCAATAGCTATTAGTTGGTTGGCTCTTTACTACTTCCAGCATTACAAGCAACATACATTAAGTCTCAGCTGTCGGAGAGCCAAAGCGGAAAAATGTTCCTGTCTTGCTATTTCTGAGCTTCCTGGACGCATCTGACTGGCTACTAAGTCATACTGGGCGGGCCATTGGCCTGATCCACCCCGGGTTTTTCTCATGTTCATTGTTGCCAACTTAACTGGGTTGTTCAGGGACAATATGTACTTGCGATTCGCTTCCAAGTAACTGGCTTACTTAGAGCTGGATCACACTAAGGTTGGAGGAAGACAACAAAACCTTATTATTTTCATTAGTTCTGATAGCTAATGGGCTGGGTGCTTGATGAGATTATAGTAGAGCAGAAGGATTATTCTTAGGTAAAGAGGACTAGCACAACTATTTGGAATATATTAACAAAGTAGTAGATGATAGCAGCCTTGTCTATAGTCCAGCCAAACCAGATGTGCTTAAATCCACAGTGAATTTAAGAAGGCTTGCCTGGGTTGTTTCTGTCAGTGTCTGCTGTCGACAAAAAAGAGCTTAGGTGGTAGTTGAAAGGCTCTTTGACCCAAAGATGGGATCAGAAAAACAGAGAGGTGTGGGGAAGAAGAGAAACAGGCTATTCCATTGCCTCAGGTCCTCTTCATTTCCATCTAAGGCGGTCGTTCTGTCATAATGATTCAACTGCTTATCCCAGCTGGTTGCTACAAGAGAACCAAAGCCTTTTAAGAATGAGTATCTGAATTTGCTTTCTCCTTTCCCGTGTTTTTGCCTGGGATTGGTCCTAATTTGGACAATTAGGTGGAGGGAATGCATATTAGTTTTGCAGGTGATAGAACTATGTGCACAGGAACAGAAAGGGACATCCATGGGTTGATAATCATACTTGATCTGGCAGTGAAAGAGGATCACAAGCTGAGTCTGTGTCAACCATGCAACATGGCTGTCAGAAAAGCAGATATGATTTTAGGCTGCAATTGGTATAAGGAAGATTCCGAGAATTCTGAGCTGGTTTAACAATGGGCCGTAAATAGAATCATGGAATTAGCAGCTAAATCCTAGGAGGAGAGATTGAAGAAACTGAGCAAATTTAGCCTTGGCAAGAGAAGACAATGGGGATTATGATGGTAGTCTTCAAGAACTTCAAAGGGGCTGTAGAAAAGAAGACAGAAGGCAATTCTGATATCATCTCAAAAATGCTGGGTGTGAAATAATGATCTTGGGTCACACCAAGGCAGGCTCTGGGGGAATGTTACCAAAGCTTCCTCATGACCATAGAGCCAATCTCCTAGAGAGAAAGGTTTCCCTTCCCTGCAGTTGATCATACAGAGGCTACAAAGACATTGGTTGGGGATGTATTAATCTAAACAGAGGTTGGATTAGTGGGGAGGTTAAGCTTTTGAAACTGTTTCAGAGGAATGAGTTGCATGTTTGTTTTAAATAATTTTTAAGCCAAAATAGCCCTTTTCTTTAACAAGTTCTATATTTTAATACTTATTATTAGAAATCCATGAATGATGATGCTGTTTCAATTTCTAATTCCTATCAGTATTGCTTGACCCTGTAATAAAAAGTATGAGGGTTTTTTTTCACTCTCTTATTAAAATATTTTAGAGCTCAAGTCCCAAAGCTACCAAATAAAATCGTTCCACAGTTTTCCCTAAGACTGTCCTGTTTAATGCTCTGTAGTACCTGCTAGCATGCGTTTGGAGTTCTGTTTTTAAACATTGAGACTGTCCCCATCCTTAAGCACTTTGGTTTTTGGATAGTTTATTGGTAGCTTGATCTTTGGGAAGAACTGCAGCTCCAAAATGACTTTCAGGAGAAAAAAAATGGGAAGCATTTTGTTTGGTATACTCTGAATCATGCAGGTAGAGCAGACTCTCCTTGGTCTCTGAATTGCCCTGGACATAAATAACAGTGAGATAATCCCAAGGCTGAACAAATTAGACAAGTTGCTATTTGAATGCTTGGCTCCTGCATTTGTTTTTTCAGCTACATGGAAAATCTGTCTAATGTACGAGACAGTGGAGACCCTAAAAATAAGTTGATTTTTCCTTAAAAAAAAAACAAAGCAAAGTTTTAAAAAAGCAAAATATAACTTACACTTTCTAGCTTTACCACATTTGGGAAGTAGTACAATAAAACTATATGAAAAGTTAAATTTTGAAATTGTTTCAGAGGAATAAGATACATGTTTGTATTGAAATATTTTTTTAAACAAAAAATATCCTTTGTCTTTAACCAGTCTACCATTTTACTATTTATCACATCTAGTCCTCGACCTACAACCACAACTGAGCCCCATATTGCCATTGCGAATCAAGACATTGCTAAGTGAGTTGTGTCCCATTTTACAGCTTTTTCTTTGCCACGGTTAAGTGAATCACAGCTGTTGTTAAGTGAATCATGGGGTTGTTAAGCGAATCTGGCTTCCTGCATTGTTTTTGCTTGTCAGAAACTGGGTGGGAAGGTTACAAATATTGATCACATAACCCAGGGATGCTGCAGGTGCCATAAATACATGCCAGTGGCCAGGCGCCTGAATTTTAACCATGTCACCATGGGGGATACTGCAACAGTCATAAGTGTGAAAAACAGTCATAAGTCACTTTTTTCACTGTCGTAGCTTCAAATGGTCACTAGAATGAGGAATACCTGTAGTAGCAATCCTTGGAGGGTGATACTCTTTCAGTTTCTAAAATCACCTATTGGCATTGGTTGGCCCTTTAATCAAATGTAAAAGGGTATTTTCCCCCCCTCCTCTTAAAATATTTTAGAGCTAAAGTCCCAAAGATACTAAGAATAATTCAATTTGTATTACAGTCACGGACCAGTACAACCACAGATACCAAATAATTTTTTTAAACAACTTTCACTAAAAATATAAACACACACAAACACATACACGCAATGTTTCAGAATGGAAAATATTCAACAGCACCTATAACACTAATGCCTGGGTAGTTCACCAAAAGCACCTGTTATAAAATAGCAGATTCACCTATAAACCCCAATCAATTTCTCTTCTCTTCTGTTTTCATATTTCCGTTTTCTATATTACAAGTTTCCCTCTGAACCAAAAAGATCCGAAAACTACTTTTGAGCCATGCAACCCTCCTCCCAAATTTAGATCATTTTTTTTTAAAAGAAATTGTGCAAGTAGACTGTGATTGACTCACCTCACTGACTTTAATAAGCCATCTCTAAGCATGACTTAGGTTTGGATCCCTAAGCGTGACTTAGGTTTGCAATTCAGTGTTTAATTTATGGAGAAAGACAAAAAGACATGAAAATTCATGATGGAATGTAAAAAGTGTTGGCCAATTTGTGAGGAGTCTACTTGAGTCATGAGAATTGCACTCTTGCCTTCCAGATCTGCTGTGGCAGCCTTTGTAACATTGGCGCCATCCTGCAATCACAGAGTGTTCTGTCAGACATGAATTCTGATTGATCCAATCTTGGGCCCGTAATCTTTGTTATTTCTATATCAATCACCATGATTTATAGAAATTCTACTATATGTAACACAGTTATGTAGAAAAATATATTAGAAGGAAATCAGTTGACATACTTCGTGGTTTACAGCATGGAAACTACCATTTGAGAATGAAAGTTCAATGAAGCAGGTCACGATGGAGTCACGATGAGATATTACGATGGGGAATCTGTATATACAGCAATATTTATTATTGTTTATCTTTGCGCTAGCATGTGGGAAGATGGTGTTAATGGGAAAAGTCCAGGCCTGTATTCTGAAGTCTGTGAAATCTTGTACAGGTAGTCCTCAATTTGAAACCATTCATTTAGTGACCATTCAAAGTTACAACGGCACTGGAAAAAGTGACTTATGTCCGTTTTTCACATTTGTTGCAGCATTCGCAAAGTCACCTTTTGCCACCTTCTGACAAGCAAAACCAATGGGGAAACCATTCGCTTAACAATCCTGTTACTAACTTAACAACTGCAGTGATTCGCATAACTGGCAAGAAAAGTTGCAAAATTCACTTAACAACTGTCTTGCTTGGCAACAGAAATGTGGGGCTCAATTGTGGTTGTAAGTCCTGGCCGATCTATACTGGGCTTGAGCTTGGCAACCTAGATGTGGACCGTACCAGAAGAGCAGACGTGTGGAATGGAAATGGATCGATAAATTTACTTTAAAATTCTAATATCCAAATCAAATCAAACATCTGGTCTGCTGGCAACTGACTTACTAGGCCAACTGGCAACTCATGACTCCATTGCTTAATATGAAATAAAATTTCCCTTTCTATTTGTACAAAAGCCACAGCTGCCCTCCTGCTCCCTCCCTCCCTTCCCCCCCAAATATATATCAGCCAAAAGATTGGGCCCTTCGCCTTTCACAGGGCATCTGATGCCGCTCTCCTGGTGTCTCCATAAGGCATGATGAATTCAGAGTAGAGATCAGCCATGAAGTTATGCTCTTCCTGGAAAGAATGTTGACTTGAAGTTTCCTTTGAGATAATTTTGAAGAGAATGATCAGCTTGATTGTGTTTTTTAAAAAATAAATGTGAGACAAGGCTCTCTTCATAAAAGGCAGTTTGTTCTTCCTCAGGAGAACTAGCATAGCTAACTAACATAGCACAGCCTCTCTAGGAACCTTCAGAAGCTGTCTAAGCCGTCGCAGCAGGGGGAATGTGTTCCTTGCATATACACATGCGTGTTTGTGTGCACACACACTTTTCTCTGCTCTTCAGACATCTGCTCTATAATTGGATCAGTCTGTTACTGAGTGTAAATTGTTGGATGCTAATTTTCTGTGGTAATTTGGAGATGCTCCAGTGCAATGCTAGGGAAAGAGGAGGTTTTTTTAGATACATAAGTTCAAGGATGGCCCAAGACATTTTCCGCCCGAAGAACAATAAGGCGGAATGCAGTTGCATTTTCTTTTCACTGTTGGTGACCAAATGTTGTTTTCTGGTACATCTGAGGCATCAGATTAGCTTAGGAGTCACATAGTAACACTGCCAAGGAATAGAAAGCTGCCACTACTCTTAATGGCACCTGTTTTCTAAAGTAATTACTAGGTTTTGCCTACAGCAGGGGTAGGCAACCTTGGCTTTTTTATGACTCGTGGACTTCAACTCCCAGAATTCCTGAGTCAGCCATGCTGAGGGAAAAGGGAGAGGTTTCCAAGCTGAGCCATGCTGGCTCAGGAATTCTGGGAGTTGAAGTCCACGAGTCATAAAAGAGGCAAGGTTGCCTACCCCTGGCCTAAAGATAAGGCTGGATCTTCCCGCATGTGACTCCCAAGATGCTGATAGGTGTCTGTGACCACGTACAATGTCGGTTAACAAGCAGTTCCTCCAAGTCTGTTTTCTGGGGTGATCCTGATGATGGAACTCTCCTGAAATTAATTTTACAAGATCAAAGGAAGCTTTATGATGAGGCAGATAATGAATCGGGCATGGATTTGGGTAGCCTGACCACTGAGTGGCTACGGGGAAATTGACTAAAGTCGATTATTGAGAAGCAGTCCATTTAAGAGGCTTGTTTGGAAGGTTGAATGCACCAGAATAATGTTACGTTTGCTCAGTCTCTATTGCACAGGACACGTTCACCCACTTGCTGTATTCAGATAGATATTATATAAAATCAAGTGCATATTGCTCAAGTTCATGATTCCAGTGACTGGTTTGATATAGAATACTGGAAGAAATCAAGGGATATCGGAGGTGTTGGCAGCGAAGGTGAAAAAATTCATTTTTTCATGATCACCTGATGTGGTGTTATTCAGAATTATAGCATTGGTCCAGCTGTTACTGTGTTCCTGAGCTGTAGGTCTTCAAGAAAGCAGAAGGTCCAAATTCCTTGGATCAGAGATAGGGAAACATATGACTTTTCAGAGGTTGCTCAATAATCATTCCCAGCATCTCTCGCATGATTTGAGTCTGCTCTGAATGTATCAATTAGCAGCATCTGGGGAGCCATTTGTATCTTAACATTAAATCAGGGGTCTTCAAACTTGGCCCTTTTATAACTTGTGGACTTCAACTCCCAGAATTCCTCAGCCAGTGTGCCTGGCTGAGGAATTCTGGGAATTGAAATCCACAAGTCATAAAAGGGCCAAGTTTGAAGACCCCTGCATTAAATGGAGGTGTGGGAAACAGAGTCCTTCTATCATTTCTCCAAATGTAGCATCCTATACAGATGTGTTAAACTTTCAAAATTCCCAACTAATAAAACGAGGAGCCGGCAAGTGGGGGAGCACAACTCTACATAAGAAGCATCCATTTTGTTATGGAGACTCTTGGGTTTGTTTATTTTTTTCAGCACTGCAGTCCATGTATGGGGCAAACCTTGGAGACAAATATCATCCCTTCTGATTTCTGACTGAAATTGCAAAGCGAAATACATGTAGTCCTCGACTTATGACCACGATTGAGCCCAAAATTTCCATTGCTAAGCAAGACAGTTGTTAAGTGATTTGGGCTCCATTTTACGACCTTTCTTGGCACCGTTGTTAAGTGCATCACTGCAGTTGTTAAGTTAGTAACATGGTTGTTAAGTGAATCCGGCTTCCCCATTGACTTTGCTTGTCAGAAGGTCACAAAACGTGATCACATGACGCCAGGACGCTGCAACCGTCATAAATGCAGGTCAGTTGCCAATTTTGATCATGTGACCATGGGGATGTTGCAACGGTCATAAGTATGAAAAACAGTCCTAAGTCATTTTTTGCTGTGCTGTTGTAACTTAGAATGATCACTAAACAAATGGATGTAAGTCGAGGACTACTTGTATGTTAGTGTGTGCATTTATACACATAATCCCAACCGTATCCATATGCTGTCTTGTGCCTATTCAGGAAAGATGAACTCAAAAGATTAGCTAAAAACATCCACTCTGGACCAATCTGACCCAAATTATCTTGTCAATATGCCATCTAAGCACACGACACAATTTCGTCCTTTTCTCCTGAATCTTGCTTACGGTTAGTATTACATTTTTCTGCACATTCAGGTTTTGAAGGTTCTCTCCAGTGATTGTGGCTTCGCTTTCCCATGATTACAATGTTTCTGGGTGGGTGTGGTTTTAAAATCTGGTCGCATACCAAAGATTGGGACAGAGCCTGCCATCTATAAGGGGAACACACTGTTGGTGGAGCCAGCAAATAGTTAATCTTTAAAAGAAGAACTGGCACTTTGCTCCAAATTCTTAAAAGAAGAACTGGCACTTAGCTTTAAATTCTCCTGGGAGGAAGGAATTTGCAGGCAGGAAATTTATTTTATTTTTTTATTTTTTTAAATTCTAATCACATCAAGACGTTTGGGTTATTCTCCAAAAAGAAGGGAAAGAGTTTGAGAAGGTTTAAAGGAAAAAAGATATACACAACATTTTATATGATGTACTAAACCTGATTTATGGCTTACTGTGAATGTTCATGATGTTGCCAGCTGCCTCCTCTCTGCTGGATGCAGCTGGAAAACCACCATTGCTGAATTGCTCAATATTTGTAGAGTCATCTGTCCCAAGACTTTCACCTGTCTTAAGAGAATCAAACTTAAGCGTCCAGTTAGCAAAAATGGAAATTGGAGACTAATTTCATTGTAAGTCTTGAACAAACCAATGGTAGATCCAGTGTAGATCAGGAGGGATAGGAGGCTTCACTTAATCAAAACCTTGTTCCCTCCTCTCCTTTTAATCATTCCTCAATTTCCTTGATATGTTAGCTGTCCTGAACACAATCATAATCAGGGTACATATTGGATGTATTCTTTTGTATTTACTTATTACAGGTAGTCCTCAACTTACAACCACTTGAAATTACAACAGTTCTGAAAAAAGTGACTTACGATGAGTCTTCACACTTACTGCCATCCCCGCCATCCCACGGTCATGTGATCAAAATTTGCAGCGTTCCCAGGGACATGTGATTGCTATTTCTGACTTTCCCAGCTGGCTTCTGACAAGCAGAGTCAATGGGAGAAGCCAGATTCGCTTAATAACCATGTGATTCACTTAACAACTGCAGTGATTCACTTAACAACCATGGCAAAATCGGGTGCCACTCATTTAACAACCACCTTGCTTAGCAATGGAAATTCTGGTGTCAGCTGTGGTCATAAGTCAGGACTACCTATTTTTGACTTGTTTCACTGGCAAATGCTCATGATATTTCCATAGCTAAACTTAGGAGGCATCTAGGAGGAAGAACCCAACAATTACTTGCCAGTCCAACTTAATTAGATTTTCCAGTCTGGTGGAATTCTCACATTATCTCTGGCAGAAGAAAAAGAACATTGGGAATTTATATTCATAGAAAAAAGTATGCAGGGAAACTTGGAATCACTTGCTATAACTTAAAATAATGTCGAGAGGGCTGTAAAGCAGTATGACGCGGTATATAAGTCTAAGTGCTATTGCTATTTCATCCAAGTGTGGGATCATCTATTCTCTCTGTTCTTCCAATAATAAAAATGGAGCAGCTTCAAGTCCTCTTTGACCCCCCCTTTTGAAACCAGATCATGCCTGACCCTCTGAACAATTCCCCCCCCCTCAAATCATTCTGTCCCAGAAAGTTGCTTATTTTTTAAAAAAAGCTGATACATCTCTCTTCATCTGTGGCAGCTATAACAAAAGGGAAAAAAGACAATGCAGCCCAACTTAACACTCAAACATGAACACCCTAGAAGTAATGTAATCATAACTGGGGAGTGTGAACATCCACTTCACATTCATTACATCTAGATGGATTCCTCCTTCTTTTTAATGAATGAAACAGCTGTCAGGGCTAACCATAGTTGAAATCTCTTGTTGCTCTGTCTTGAACGTGGTGTTTCAATGGGAAGGCCAGAACAGTAGCTTTTAAAAGAATCCCCCTCCCAGAGATATTTCAGGCTAATTTTTTTCTCCCTCCTGAGAAAAGCAAAGTCTTCCCATTCTTTTGTATAAGCGTGGCTCAGCTGTTTGCCTTGCTATGAATTTATGGATGGTGTTTTTTAACATACCTTTTTTTTTTTTTGCAACTGCTTCTTGACAAGTCATGAATCATATTATTGTTCTATTTGTACCCTGTTTTTTTTCCCCTTACGAGTAATTCAGAGCCATTTGCAGATGGCTTTCTGGCAGCTTCCCATTAAGGAAACTTTAGACAGGTGTCCCATTTAGTTTGTGAACCATCCATTAAGGAATGATAGCCGTCAGGGCAAGATGGTGGGAGAGAGCAGAGTTGTGGACGAGAAAGGGTTGGTCCTGTATTGAAATTCTTACATTTATTAAAATTAGGGCCGTAGCCCAGTTCAAGGCTTTGAGTGGATCGATGCCTGCAGGCTTTAGGCTGCAATTCTAATTGCTGTGATTGTATCTCAGGGTCTAAAGTGTGGATCCTCTTGATCAGAGATCAAGCAGGAAGGCTTGCTGTCCAAGGAGGTTAATACATTATGAGAGGTTTCTCCAAGGGGATGACAGAAATCTCCATACTTTGTTTTCAAAATTCTGTAACGGCTACAGAGCTCAACTACAGTTCTTATCACTCCAGACCAGGTGTCTTCAAACGTGGCCTATTTGAGACTTGTGGACTTCAACTCCCAGAATTCCTCAGCCAGGTATGCTGGCTGAGGAATTCTGGGAGTTGAAGTCCACAAGTCTCAAATAGGCCAAGTTTGAAGACCCCTGCTCTAGACAGTAGGGACAAGAGCAAAGAATTTTGGAATTTGTAACTCATTTGGTGTTAGAATTAGTGGGAAGAGAAGTAATGAGGAAACCAAAGAGGGAATGAGAAGGTTAAATAAATCTCAAGCCTTCCTCTGGTTTCTGCCTCTGGCTTATCTGCCATAGGCCCTTCCTCACTTGTGTGGAAATGGATGTCTCTGCTTTTGGATGGAGTGTGAGTCATGCAGTATTTGCAGAGAGGTTAAAAACCCACATTTCTGAGCCAGTAAAGGTGTTTCTTGTCATTTAAAATAAATCACTTTAGAAGACACACACACCGCCTAATGTGAAAGAGAAGAGGGAGTAACTTCTAAGATGGAGAAAACCATTTGGAATTCTTTATAAATATTTGTATAAAAATGTTTAAAATGGTGTCTAATGAAGAACAGACTTTGTTGTCTTAAATCATCTTTAAATTGCACTCCAGAAGTTGAGAAGTTTGTGGAACAGTTCCCCTTAAATCTATCAGTGGCTGTTTTAGCAATGCTTGGCTTTTCCCAAAAGTCCTCCTTAATTTCTCTCTCTGCACACCCCCCTCCATTCCTCTCGGCCTTGCTCACGATCTGTGGTTTCAGTGACACCCTTGCGGGCCCTCTGGAAGTTGAAGAATCACAAGTTGTCTATCAGCTGAGGATTGTCCTGCTCTGGCCTCATCTTTCCTGGAAGGAGTTCTTACTCCATTTCTTCTTCTAATGGATGATTAGCAAAGCGTCTAGTATCCTTTCATGCTTTTTGTTGAGCAGTGGTCATAGAGTTTCTGCGGATGCTGACAACAGCCTTGTGGGTCTAATGTAAAACAAAACGGGAGGAGAACAGAGAGCAACCCATATGCTAGCCCTGAACCAAAAACACATAGTCCTTGACTTATGACCTCAATTAAGCTCAAAATTTCTGTTGCTAAGTGAGACATTTGTTAAGTGAATTTTGCCCCTTTTTACAACCTTCCTTGTCCCATTTGTTAAGTGAATCATTGCAGTTGTTAACTTAGTAACATGGCTGTTAAGTGAATCTGGCTTCCCCATTGACTTTATAATATAATAATAATAAAGTTGGAAGGGACCTTGGAGGTCATCGAGTCCAACCCCCTGCTCAGGCAGGAAACCCTACACCATTTCGGACAAATGGCTGTCCAGTCTATTCTTAAAAACTTCCAGTGTTGGAGCATTCACAGCTTCTGGAGGCAGGTTGTTCCATTGGTTAATTGTTCTAACTGTCAGGAAGTTTCTCCTTAGTTCTAGGTTGCTTCTCTCCTTGATTAGTTTCCATCCATTGCTTCTTGTCCTGCCTTCAGGCGCTTTGGAGAATAGCTTGACTCCCTCTTCTCTGTGGCAGCCCCTGAGATACTGGAACACTGCTATTATGTCCCCCCTCGTCCTTCTCTTCGTTAAACTAGACATACCCAATTCCAGCAACCATTCCTTATATGTTTTAGCCTCCAGTCCCATAATCATCTTTGTTGCTCTTCTCTGTACTCTTTCTAGAGTCTCCGCGTCTTTTTTACATCGTGGTGACCAAAACTGAATGCAGTATTCCAAGTGTGGCCTTACCAAGGCATTGTAAAGTGGTATTAATACTTCATGTGATCTTGATTCTATCCCTCTGTTAATGCAGCCTAGCACTGCGTTGGCCTTTTTGGCAGCTGCAGCACACTGCTGGCTCATATTTAAGTGATTGTCCACTAGGACTCCGAGGTCCCTCTCACAGTTACTACTATTGAGCAAGGTACTCCCTATACTATACCTGTACATTTGGTTTTTCTTGCCTAAATGTAGAAGCCTACTTTTTTCACCATTGAATTTCATTTTGTTAGATAGCGCCCAGTGTTCAAGTCTGTTCAGGTCCTCCTGTATCTTAAGCCTGTCTTCTGGAGTGTTGGCTATTCCTGCCAGCTTGGTGTCGTCTGCAAATTTGATGAGTTCCCCATCTATCCCCTCGTCCAAATCGTTGATGAAGATGTTGAAGAGCACTGGGCCTAGAACAGAGCCCTGGGGCACCCCACTACACACTTCCCTCCATGTAGATGCGGTTCCATTGAGGACCACACGCTGAGTACGGCCGGTCAGCCAGCTACGGATCCATCTGGTGGTGATGCTGTCTGACTTTGCTTGTCAGAAGGTTGCAAAAGATGGTCACATGACCCCGAGACTCTGCAACCATCATAAATACATACATAAATATATGCCAGTTGCCAAGTGTTTGATCACATGACCATGGGAATCCTGCAACTATTGTAAGTGTGAAAAACTATTGTGTGAAAAAATTGTGTTCCCTAAAACCGGTTCCTGGTGCCAAAAAGGTTGGGGACCCCAATGCTGTATGTCATATAGTAAAATGAAAGTATTGGATATAAAGGATTGTTGTTTTGCAGCAAGCTTTCAATGCTCAGCATGTCTTCCTCAATGAAGCCAAACTCATGTCCTTCCTGGCCAGCGTGGCCCATAATTGAAGCACACCGGGTTTTAGAAAGCTGGTTTAGCAGCACTAGTCTGAGCTTGAAGGATGTTAAATTGGCTTCAATTGCTCAAAAGCAATTGACAATCAGTCTCCCTAGAGCTTCTATATGCTGCAGAATGTAATAGTCTCTGATATTATCTGTGGTTGTTTGCTCACTCAGAAGAGCAAAAACAACACATGTGGATTTCCTTGGGTGGGATCTGAAAGGGCAAATAAAAACATCTCTATGCTTGCCTGCTTTCGCCATGTTGCAACTGATCGTTCAACACTGATAGACGGGTGGTTAAAAAAAAGGAGGGGTCCGTCTGTTGATTTTTGTCAAGCATGCTGATCTGTGCAAAAAGGGGTTCACCACTCTTGGTTCCAGGGACCCAAAGGAAGACGGTGTGAGACAGCAAGAAAAATGAGGGACTTTCAGGGGCAGCTGTGTTTTACTAACCCAGTCATAATGCCCCTAAAAATCCTTATTGTTCCTTGCAATGTTCAACTATGCTCCGCAGTCAAGAAAGATTTTCAAAGGTGAGTTTCCATTGGGGGGACAGATCGGTTTCCATCCCACGGTGTAAGGATCCTCAGTTGTGGTCAAAGAAGAGTTGCAACCCCTTCCAATCTGTACACAGCATCAAACAGATTTGAATTATTTTTTTTTGCTTTTCTGTGTTGTTGTTCGTGACAGGCACTACTACTTCCTCTCCGCAACATGCTTCTATTGAACAGACAGATACAATATTTATTAAAGAGTGTCGTGAGTTTTCCTCTGCGCTGAATGTAAATATGCAGGCATACCGATCGTGCTGTTCCCGTTTGTAGTAAGCAGCGCTATGCAAAGTGCAAAAAAATGAAGCAAGGCACAGTAAGCAAAAGAAATGAAGGACGCACGATAAGGAAAAAGGAGAAGAAAAAAAAACATTGCAACATCAGGTATATACCGACATTATGGGTATATTGTAGATCCAGAGTAGGCCAGATCTCTTACATAACTACCATATTGGGCTTGCTCAAACTTTGGCAGCTTTCTTAAGAGTACATTGTGGAGCTCTGAAGCCTTTATACTATAGACCCAGAAGTTTGCCAGGCGCCCTGCTGAACAAATGTCTTTTCCATGCACACGGGGTTTGGATGCACACATGTTCCCCAGAAGAGGTTAGCCAGTGTCAGAGACAACCCCACGGAGTTCTTTGACCTGATTCTATCAAGTCCAACATACACACCAGAAGGCCTTTTCTGCCTGAGAGCTACTGTACAACAGTTTATATCTCAGCTGGTTTCATTTTTATGAACTCGGAGCTGAGGTATGTTCCTCTGAACAAGGTTGTGCAAATATTCTCTGCCAAGACTATTAAGACCGTGCCAAGAAAAGCTGCATTTTTCTCTCTCTCTCTTAGGAAAAGAATAAAAATTTTTGCATATGCACTTCTGATTTAAAAGAAAAACAATTATTTTTGCTTGCTACCTAGCTCTTGGCTTCAGCTAGGCTTAAGGCAGGACAATATGAGGTACTCAAGTGTTTCTCCTAACTGCTAAGAATCATACTCAATTTCCTCTCCCATCATTGTGCGTGTATTTCCATACAGCCTTGCTGTTGAAAGTGTTCAAAACCTGATTGCTAAAATTCTAAATACTATATCCTTTCTTGCAATTTTTTTTGATGGATAGATAGGGGTGCAACTCAAAAGATGCATCTTAGGAAATATTGGGAGCATCCTAGATCTATTTCTAAATTCCTTTAGTCTGCAGAGGGATCGTAACATTTGTGCTTAAATATGTGACTTTTCCTATCCTAGATTTCTTCTGGCAGCTAATCTATTTTATCCTTTTTTGTTGTTGTTGTTTTTGGTCCATAGGGCTCTGCTTCCAAGAAGCATTTCTTGAGTGACAACTGTACAGAACATTACAACTTCTATCCATGCTGCAAAATTTCAGTTGCACAAGGCAATCTTTTGTATTAAATTCCTTGACTGCTTTCAAGACGTGATGCTATTCCCAAGAAGAGAATGTCTACAGGATTGTCTATCTGGTACAAAGATGGGGAATTTGTCACTGTTCTAGATTTTGTAGAGTTACTATTCCTTTCATCCCAAATAGCACAGCTATGGAGAGGAAAACCAGGAGTTGTAATTCAAGAAGTTCTGGAAAAGCAAAAATTCTCCACTCCTGATCTAGGGTTTTTTTTTTTTAGTTTTTGTTAATTTGGCTGAGTCTTATCTAAGGCTGTGTCTTTCCTGTTGTTACAGGTAGTCCTTGACTTAAAACCATTCATTTAGCAACCATTTGAAGTTACAATGGCACTGAAAAAAGTTACTTATGACTGGTTCTTGCACTTACGATTGTTGTAGCATCCTCACAGTCTGTGACCAAAATTTGGGCACTAGGCAACTGGCATGTACTTACAACTGTTGCAGCGTCCTGGGGTCAAGTGATCATCATTTGCAACCTTCCCAGCTGGCTTCGGACAAGCAAATTCAATTGGTGAAGCTGGATTCACTTAACAAGGAGCAGGGATTCACTTAACACCGTGGCAAAAAAAAAAGGTTGTAAAATTGGCACAACTCACTTAACAACCACCTTGCTTAACAATGAAAAATTCTCTTCCCAATTGTGGTTGTAAGGCAGGGATTGCCTGTACTACAGGAATGAGGTTGGAAGATTTGACACCTTAGATTAGCTGAAAACAATCTTTAACCTTGAAACCCCCAGATGACATGAACGGTAGTCTATATATCACCTCTGACTCACAATTGGGAAGGGTGGGACTTGTAGTCCAGTGCATTTGGAAGGCATCAACCGGGACAAGGTTTCCTACAGAGATGAGATCACCCTGAAGAGCACCCAATGTGAATGCCTGTACCTTGAACAGGTAACTTCATCTTCGTCAGCATCTTAAACAGGTAAGCAGAAAAGCAGCTGTTCAGCTGTTGACTAAGGAAAGGATGCCCAAAGGACCACTTGGCCTCCTTAATGCCCACCTAGCCAATTGGTTAGGCTATTCCTGTGCAGCTCTAGATGCTGGATCAATCGCCTACTTTAAGGAAGGACATATTGATGCAACTAATTTATTTATTTATTTATTTTACATGAAGGGTGCAATGGCTCAGGGGTTAAGACGCTGGGCTTGCCGGCTGTAAAGTTAACAGCCCAAGTTCAAGACCTAAGCGCCGCGTGACGGGGTGAGCTCCTGTTATTTGCCCCAGCTCCTGCCCACCAAGCATTTCGAAAGCATACACATGTGAGTAAATAGGTACCACTTCAGTGGGAAGGTAACAGCATTTTGTGAGTCTTGGCTTATAGCCATGCTGGTCATACGAGCATGGAAATGTCTTTGGACAACACTGGCTCCCTCGGCTAGGAAACGGAGATGAGCACCCCTCCTTAGAGTCGGACATGACTGGACAGGGGAAACCTTTACCTTTTTTTAAGGGTACATGCTTTTCCAAATGATATCAAGGCATTTGCTGCTGGCTTTTCTAATGTGCTAAATGCTGTATTGTACACCGAATGCTGTCAAAATAAACACAACTTACAATAAATGCTTGGGATTACTCAGTTCATTGTATTTGCACTCTACTACCGTTCTCCAGGAAATTCAGTGAAGCAAATGTGAAATCATTTCATTTTGCCCCTATGAAGCAGGCTTTTTTTTTTTTTTTGAACAGAGAGAATTACAACTAAACAATGATTTGGATCCAAGTTTCCAGATGAAATCTAGCAAGACACGAAGAATAAAAAATAGGGTTTATTTCAGGATTTCTTCTTTCTTTCTGACTAGATGTACTGTAGAGGACGGATTAGAGAAAGGAAAAGATATTTGGATATTAACGACAGATGCTTATTCTCTGGACAGTATCCAGTTTTCTTAAAAGATCTGGTGAAGATTAAATTGGTTATTTCCAAGTTATTCAGGCTTGGATGTTACTTACTAATTGCTTTCTGCTTGGATACATACAAATACTAAGTGTCATGACAAGGAGAATAATTACACCTAACCCCAATGAGGTTTTCAGGTAATCAGTATTTTTGTAATCATTGGTGGGGGTTTTGTTTCTTTTTTGAGGGTTTTTTTGGTCTGTGTTTTTTGCAATTTTAGCCCAGAGTCCACTGAGCAGAGTATGAGTATAAGGTTTCTAAAAAGTGGATGGAGGGGAAGTTGTCATCCTGCTAATCATATTCAGACATACCCCAAGAGATGGAATTGCAATAAATTGATAGTAGACTGAAGAAAGTCATTGATGCAATGCATAATTAGTTTTATTTTTTTTAAAATAAAAAGGCTTCTTATACCAATATGTATTTAAAGTTTCAATAGAGAATGACGATATTTCATTGTAATCCATATATAATCTACAATTGTAACCAATTTATTCATCACAACTAACATCACGTTTTCAAGACACTAATTTCATATATTAATACTTTTTCCAGTGTTGAAGAACCAACATGCAGTAAAATGTGGTAATGTCTTTTGCCCCCTCTGGGTAGGATGGGAGTTTTAGACCAACATGCCTGAAGGGCATCTGCTCTGGGAAGGCTGGTTGAGAGGTTTTAAACAGTGAAGTGACAAATGAGGATAAGATCCTGGTCAATACTTGCAAAGAAAGAAAAGTATTTCAAGTTAACTTCATTTCCTGAGAATGTCCATGGAGTTTCCTTGGCAACATACTTTGCTAGTGATGCCTTTTGGGACTTATTTAATTTTTTAAAATTCCAGTCATGTCAATGGCCCTCAATGTCCTGCTTGGTCTGTCATCTGCATCTTCAAATTTTGGTGACCACTCCCAACACCCACCTCACCCCACTTCCCAACAGGTTGCCTCTTTAGCAAATGTTCCCACTAGAGTTTTTTTTCCCCACCTACGGTCTGGAAAGGCCTCCTATTGCTACAGAGGTGAGAAGGAAGGGTCAGTCTGTTTTTGTTGGCACAGCCTGTGGATGTGATTAGCTTTATCTGTGTTTTGAGTTGTGTTGAACACAGCAGAGGGAGCATTACCTCACTGTGCATCAGGCTGCAGACCAGAAAGCCATTACTCTCACATATTTTTAGCGCTACAAACAGGAAAAGGCCTGCCACGGCTATGGATGTTTGGGGATGCTTTCCTTTCTGCCCTTTGCTTTTTCTTTGCCGTATCATATTTATCCTCTTGTTGCAAGGCACCATAAAGCCAATGATGACCCTTTGTCTGGAAAAGGAAATGATCGCTTGTTGTTCCTTATGTGGGAATAATTTTCCTCAGCTTCCTTTGGATCATAAATCATGGGTGGCTGTTAATACGAGGAGGAACGCTGGTGGCCTCCCCTCCACAGCTAGACAGTATGTTCCTCTTGAAAACCAGCATAATCTCTGCTGTCAGTTGCGGCGGGGGGGATATCTTATTTTCCCCCACACCTAGATGTTTTAAGTGCTTTGGGAGGGGGTGATTGTATTCTGCTGTACAGATTTTTTTCAGTGCATTAAATGAATGTTTTTCTTTACCTGGCCCATTTTGCTCAGAGATTTCCAACTTTGGGGGGGGGGGGGCTGATGGTTCCACTTGGGATATTGAGAATGCATTTTGGCTGTCCCACAAAATGGCCCTTGTGGAGGGCCTGGCCAGGCACCAAACATCTATTACCAAACATTTTATTGTACACTGCCTAGAGTCCCTCTGTGAGGAGGGTTCAA
Organism: Azemiops feae; assembly: GCA_023970755.1. Taxonomy (NCBI): domain Eukaryota; kingdom Metazoa; phylum Chordata; class Lepidosauria; order Squamata; family Viperidae; genus Azemiops; species Azemiops feae. The sequence goes on along the minus strand of JALGBA010000340.1, from coordinate 139,766 downwards.
AAATGTGATAGATAGATAGATAGATAGATAGATAGATAGATAGATAGATAGATATAGATAGATATAGATAGATATAGATATAGATATAGATATAGATTAGATAGATAGATAGATAGATAGATAGATAGATAGATAGATAGATAGATAGATAGATAGATAGATAGATAGATAGATAGATAGATAATCTATTTACCAGACAACAAAGTGAGAAAAGCTTTTCCTTAACTAGCCTCTAGACTCCTGAGTGGCTCTTTACCACATTAACGAACTTTGGTTTAGATCAGGGATCTCCAAGCTTGGCAACTTCAAGATTTGTGGACTTCACCTCTGAGAATTCCCTAACCAGGATGGCTGGCTGAGGAATTCTGGGAGTTGAAGTCCACAAGTCTTAAATTTGACAAGGTTGGACACCCCTGGTTTAGATTTTCTGGACAGGTGGGCACATTCTCTAAGCTGTCTTTAGGCTGCACTAGTTTTATAGCATGTAGCACCCCCTTTTTTAAAATTAAATCACCGACAGACACCTGCTAGGTGTCAAGGCAAGGGCTGATAGGCCTCTGGTATCCACCACCTCACCCTGGGAACAAGTCTGCCTCCAGACGTTAGACTTTTGTGTATCTGCCAGCCTTCTTCTCTAAGATTGAAGATTGTTCGGGTTCAGCATCAAGCAAAGCTCTGGAGGCAGATCCTTTACACAAATAGATACCTTATATATGGAATATGTAGCCAGTTCTCGACAATACAACCAACTCTGATCAGAGGCTGGGTGGAGCCTCATATTACTGCAGGCCTGAAAGAACCTTATTCACAGGTTGGTCTTTCATGTGATTGTTGCACATGACAGGGTATTATTTCTTTTTCATGCAATAACTGGGTTCTCGCCTGTTACTAACTTGTGGTTTGCTTTGGCCATGCTTGATGGAAGAAGCCATGGAGGCCTGGTTCACCCGTCACACTAAGCCATAAGACATGGCTCTTAAGCCACAACCACTTCATTCCTGCAATATATAATCCAAAGCAAAGAGGCCTTTTGCAGAAATGGAGAGTCTTAATTCTTTTGACAATCAAAGAAGGAGATCCTGAAGCAGAGGGAACTGGGGTTGATGCAAAAGACATTCCTTTAGCAACCACCACTAGATTAAGTCACTTTTTTTATTCTCCCAGACAGTTTAAGCATTTCAGTTGAAAAGTAGCTTCAGGTAAGTATTTTTCCTTGCAGTGATTTCACTGGTGGTAGAACAGGAAGTGGTGAAAATGTTGCACGTTCCACACATTCCCAATGCGGTGCTTGTGTAAAGCTACCAACTGATTAGAGAACATTCAGCAGATTAATCATCAGCTTGTTGACAGGTTGATCAATTAATTCATTGGTTGGGTGTTAATCTGTTATAGCAGAACATCAATAAAATTGCCATTCAGAAATAATCAAGGAGATCTAGAATACAATTCAATCAAGAGAAATTCATTTCCTGCTGGGTTTTCTCTCTTGTTTTCTTTTGCTTTCCTATTTAAATTTAAATTTAATAAATATTAATTAATTAATTTCCTCTTTACTATACTGCAAGGTAGCTGAGCTGAAACAGCCAATAACATCTGTAATTTTCAGATCTGCTGAAAGTTTAAATTAAATGTTATTGCTTTATTAACCTAAAGCTTTAATTTACTAATTGATAATTTATTTTTTTTAAAAAAAATGGGTTTATTGCTTCATTATTCATTAAAATATTTTTTATATTTTTTCTTACTGGAGGCAGCCGTCCTAATTCACATTTTCCAGGAGTTGCTGTAAGGAAAAGTTGGAGGTCAATATGTTTCTTCCTATTGGTGTCAAAAGCAAGTGCTGCTATTAATTTGGCAATTTATTCACAAGAAATCACTAGACCAGAGCAGAACATTGCCTTTGTGGTATTTGTTTGTTTGTTTATTAAAAGAGTTCAGATAGTCACCCATCTACCAAAAGGAACTTGGGAGGAGGGGAATAAAATGCAACTACACTATACAATACAGCAATCATTTAAAGAAATAAACAATGTTGAGGTCCCCACCAACGACACCATGTATTAGCTATATCAATATCCTGGCCTCAGTACCTTGGGGAAAAATCCAGATCCTTGTTGCTATAATACATGGACAAATGACTAGAATATGTTAATGGTGGATGAATTGTAGTAGGAATAGTAAACCTTGAATTTAGCCACGCCTCTGAAGTATGTATGTTTAGGATTGGTATGAACGATAGCAAGCAGTGGACGTGTGCATTCTCGTTCTTTTGAAATCCCTGTCTTGTAGAGAACTAGTTGAAACACATTGCCTTGGTGATAAGAAAGTTGCAGCCTGTAATAAGTCATAATTTACAACAGGCAGCTTTTAATATTAAGCAGCACTTTGTATAAGCTTGTTTATAAGTTGCACACAGCTTTTGCTCATCACTGTTGATTTAATAGTGTGTGGTGTGTGTGTCGTAATTGTTTAGAACATCATGTGAAATGAGGGAGTGTACGTGTATGCAGATATTTCTAAAGCTAGGAACTGATTTAATAATTTCTGATTCTTTTTTTCTTTCTGTTCATGGTGGAAAGTAAATGCAGTGATCTGAGTGTTGAAATAGTTGTGCAAGACTCCTCATTCACTTACCCCCAGTCTGAAAACCTCCACCTTCACATATTGAGAGGATAATTTCCTTAATTTAACAATTTCTGGGCATTCAAGTTCTAAAACCTCTGGAAGGCATCCAGCTTGGAGAAATTGGTTTAAGGCAGGAGTCCCTCACCCCCAAGCTGCGGGCCATTACTGGTCCGTGGCCTGTTAGAAACTGGACTCTGCATGCGGCAGGCAGGTGAGCAAAGCTTCATCTGCGCACATGCGGGATCTTAAGTTGTGCATGAAACTATTCCCCTCCCCCTCCCGGTCTGTGGAAGACAATTTTTTCTTCTGAAACCAGTCCCGGGTGCCAGAAAGGCTGGGGACTGCTGGTTTAAGGGGTATGAAACATCATATTATGCCTTGCTGTAGCTGCCTCCAAAAATGGTATTTTCTCCCTCTAATGATGGGAAATAGGCACATCTCAAGACTTGCAAAGTTGTTTACTGGTCCATGCCAGTCAGGACCTCCTTTAGCTATTCCCTCCAAATGTGAATCAAGTTCTGGTGTTATATTGGTACTGATGGTGGGTAAGCCACAGAATGTTTTCTGCCATGGCTCAATGAAAGCTCCGAGAGCATACAAAGCATATCCCCACCACCATCTCCCCACTTTAGAAAGCCATGGCCAATCTTGTTTCCTAGTTGCCCATTCTATGCACAGATATCTTATCTATTCTAACCCAGGCAGCAGGTTACCTTGCTTAAACAGAGCCATTAGACCGTGATGCAGGAGGACCAGAAATATATCTTGGTGGTGTTGTTCTTACTGCCATGATACAATCCTTAATATAGGTGGTTAACCATGATTAGTCAGATTCACCCTTCAGCTTCCTCTAGAGACACACTAGGTATCTCTTCTTTTTCATTTCTCAGAGTTCCTCTAAAAGCTAAGAAACCCTGTGAGATCTGCATGTAGAGACACACCACACAGGCACAACCTTATCCATGGCCACAGCCACCCCTTCATTCCCATAGCAGACTAATATTTCAGTCAAACCACCAAATCCTCAGGAACTTCCCCAAATGTCCCTAGAAATCTAATAAGGTCTATCAGGCAACTGAGAAGAACCAACTGAATGGGTCCTACCTCTCTGAGGTGGGAAGCTAGTGTCGTAAGTGTATGATACCACTATTAATCCAATCCCAGTATCAAGCACTTCAAGCAGGGAAGTCATCATGCAGCAGGAATATTGGTACAATGGCAGAAGTCCCATCCGTTCTCTAGAGCAGGAGTCCCCAACCCCCAGGTCGCACAAGTGGTGGGTAAGCCCATGTGCTTGCACGTGAAGCTCCCCTCGAACAAGTGGCAGCCGCTTGCCCTTGCACACCCACCCACCTGCCACTCACAGGGAATTATTCCTTCTCCCACCCCCTGCCAGGCCACCAAGCCAAAAAAGCTGTCCTAGAGCCAAACTTCAAAAACAGGGTTTCATATTCAATTATTTGCAGAACAATGACACTGAAACCCACAAAAGATCTCCATCCAGTCTCCACAACTGTGCTGTGTCCAACCCAAGTGAACACATTTCCAAGAGGGAAACCTCTTTCAAAGTGCCCATCCAGATCGTGATAATGCATGTCAGGTCAGCCCTCATATCCATAATAACGTGGATGAAGAGATGTGATGGAATGTCTACCAGACCTGGGGAACGTGAAAGAGGGAGCAAAAGTATTATGGGAGGAAATTGAATTGTCACAGAAAAATTCCTTATTTTAGAAGAAGACAGATGTGAGAAAGAGACATAGAGTAACTACCTTAATTATGCTAGACATAGGTTGATCGAGAAAATTGCTTTAACAGGCTTTCAAAATTCTGTTACCCTAAACGTTTTTGTTTTTTTTCAAAAATCCAAATGGTTCACATTCCTGAGTTTTCTAGCCTTATTGTAGGCATTGAACAGCAACAACTGAATCCAAGATCTCTTAGAATCTGAAGATCAGGCATTGGGGTTGAGCCCAGAAGGCAGAATCTGTACCAGACTCCAAATACAGGTAATTGATTTATCACCACAATTGAGCCCAAAATTTCTATTGCTAAGCAAGACAGTTGTTAAGTGAGTTTTGCCCCATTTTACAACCTTACTTACCACAGTTGTTAAATGAATCACTGCAGTTGTTAGGTTAGGGACACGGTTGTGACGTGAATGTAGCTTCCCCCTTTGACTTTGCTTGTCAGAAGGTCACATAAGGTGATCACATGACCCTGGGACACTGCAACCGTCATAAATATGAGACAGTTGCCAAGCATCTGAATTTTGATCACGTGACCATGGGGATGCTGCAAGGATCATGTGAAAAATGGTCATAAGTCACCTTTTCAGTACCGTTGTAACTTCAAACACAATGAACTGTTGTGAGTCGAGGACTACCTGTATACTTTCCCTGAGATTAGCCTGCCCCCACCATCCATCCCTCCATCCCTTCTTCTGCTCATCACCACAAAGATGTCACAGTACTGCCTGCCCTTTCCTGGAACTGAACCCACCCTGCTATTTATGCCCCTAGCTCCATGGATTTCATCCAACATCCAGGTATTATCACCAACCACTTCCAAGACTAGATGACTTGTCAGAACCTTAAGTCCACTTCTACTGCGTCTGCTTCAGCACAGAGTAGACTTCAGGCCTAAACAAGCCAGCTGTCCCCTCACCACACACCCTTCATACCCAGATTGCTACCTCCAATCCTGTGACTGCCTTCACCATGACTAATCAGGGCATGAAAACAACCCACTCTAACCCAATTACAACCCGGTGTTACAGTATCTGAGAAGGATATGTTGCCCTTCACAGTCTCACACCCAGAGGGAAGGCAAATTTCTCATCAGTTGTCCCCAGTCCAAGAGAACCATCCATTACAACCTTTCAAAACTAGAAAACACAGATCTCAGGCCTAACTGTCGCACCTTTGGCTAATCCTGTCAATACAGAAGGCCCAAACAGCAGTGAGAACAGACAGCTTTCCTGTGGTCCCAGTGGCAGTATTCAGTCACTCCAGCACTGCAGCACACCAAAACCTTGCATACCTAGGATCCCATATAGCTGGTACACTGAATTGACCAGAGAAGCAGTTGCTGCTGATCACAAGGAAACACCATCACTGCTGCCACTCTAAAATCTTAACATCAAGCAGGTGATTGGTGGCACTTCCGAGTAAACTCCTATTAGCCTCCAGAAGCACCAGTCATGATTTCAACAAAATTTTCAAGTCCAACAATCCCCAAAGCATTAGACCAGGGGTTCCCAACCGGGGGTGAGTGCAAGACAATATTCCAGGGGGTGCGAAAACTTGGGTTTTCAAAATTATAGTGTATATGCATAATTTGTTGTCGTTATTTTGAACTTTTGTAAGGGGTGCGAGAATATATCAGAAGCGTTCTAGGGGTGTGGGGTATAGAAAAGGCTGGAAGCCGCTGCATTAGACCTTCAGCCCCATACACAGCTATTCCCTTTGTCCACCAACCCTCTATAACTCCCAACTGGCCTACGTGTTTTCTCACATACCTCTAAAATGTAAAGTATCACCGGAAACGCTGGAAGTTCAAAGAACTTGCCCCTGACCATCTACCTTCCCTTGTTTTATTTAAAGGGAAAGAGGTAATGGAGAACAAAATGAGCCATTCATCCGTGAATAGTTTTAAGAAAGGAAAGCATGCCTGTATTTATTTAATTATTAAATTGATATGCTGCCCATCTCAAGGTGATCCATGGCCTGAAGGGCTTAACATTGATTTGAATCGCCCATTCCCTGCTGTGTGTAGAAGGCCAATGACTCCTTTAGGAGCTTGACCCTCCACGGACACAGTGAAAATCCTTCTGCTATTCTATTAGCAAGAGCAATCTTCCCTCTTTGATATTTCAATATCATTTACCCAGGAATGGAAAATGCTCCCCATGACACATGATGTTCAATTAATCCAAAAACCTGACAGGAGATATTCAAATTTCACAGCAATAGCTGCTTTTTTCAGTGAGGCTTTTTATGAAAAAGCAAGCAATCACACAAGAGAAAGTGATTAGCAATTTAACACTTTATCTCCTAGTGGAAAAGGGGTGAAATCCCAGTTGCTTAATGGTGTTACTGAAACTGGACTTTTTCACCTTGTCATTTTTAAAATCAAAATGGACCCCTGGCTGCTCCAGAAAGCAAATTGGCTAAACTGAGTTTACTGTCTGAAAAGATGCAAGCGGTTGTTTTGAGGAGGGGTGGAGGCAGTGAGAATACAAGAATACTTATGACCATTTGTTTAGTGTCCATTCGAAGATACAATGGCACTGAAAAAAGTGACTTACGACCAATCCTCACGCTTAGGACCGTTGCAGCATCCCCACAGTCACATGATCAAAATTTGGGCCTTTGGCAATCAGCATGTATTTACAACAGAGGCAGTATCCTGGGATGGTGGTGAGGGGGGGGCTCATGATTGTCATTTGTGACCTTCCCAGTTGGCTTCCGACAAAGAAAGTCCTTGGATAAAGCTGGATTCACTTAACAACTGTACGATTCACTTAACAATTGCAGTGATTTCACTTAATAACTGTGGCAAAAGAGATCATAAAATCAGGCATGATTCATTTAACCCGCCTTGGTTAACAACAGAAATTCTGGTACCAATTTATGGTCGTAAGCTGAGGACTACTTGTATATCAATGGGCATCTACAGAAATGTGTCAAAAGGGTCAGGATTACAACCATGGCCATATGACTGAAGGTCGGTCCCTTTTGACATGTAACATACGTAAAAAAAAGTGGCATAACTTCTACTGCGCAGTTGAAACCACCATCTTGATTTTTTTACCCTATCCTCCCACAGATGCCTCTGGATACCTCATTTTCACTCATAATACTAAGATTTAAATTGAATAGGGAGAAAGGTCTTTTAAAAAAAAAAAAAAAAAAACATTGGCCAATTAACTAGTATTTCTCCTCCAGTTGCTGTGATGTGGTGTTAAGAATCCCTAGAAATGAAACATGGGCAGCTGACGGTTTTCTTGTTGTCACTTGTGAACTATTCCTTAAGGACGTTATGCATGACAATTTGTCATGTCGCTACCTCAGCGTAATTTGGCTTCTGTTTTGTAAGGAACATTTCACCCACTTAATATTAAGATGTGCTTGTAAAGTTAGAGTGAAATTTCTATGTGAAACATTGTATAAAGGGCATGTGGCACTGTAAGGAGACTTATGGGAAAGAAGGAATGTCTGCAAAACTTTCTCAGGAGCACAATTAAAACCCGGTTTTGCCAACCTGGTCCCTGGCATGCTGGGATGGCAGCATGATGGCCTGGTTCTGTCCAGCCTCCCTCTTGTGCAATTTGCCACACAGATGGACCTCCTATCCTCCTTCAAACCTTTCCTAGGATGGAGTGTATTAACCTGTGTCAAAGACCTGGAAGCACCATCACTCTAAAACTGGAGAGATTATCGTTAAATAAGTAGACAACCAGGTGCTGTTGAACATCAGTTCCCAGTTGCTCTAGTAACCCTGGACAATGATAAGAGATGCTGGGAGCTGAAGTTTAGTATCTGGTTACCGTTCTGGGCTGTTCAAGTCAGGAGTTGTGTACAGGTAGTCCAACTTATTTTAGTGAGCGTTCAAAGTTACAATGGCACTGAAAAAAGTCATTTAAGACTGTTTTTCATACTCAAAACTGTTGCAGTGCCCCCATGTTCATGTGATCAAAATTCAGATGCTTGGCAACTGACTTATATTTAATTCAGATGCTTGGCAACTGACTCATATTTAGTGTCCCGGGGTCATGTGATCACTTTTTGCAACCTTCTGAACAGCAAAGTCAATGGGGAATCCAGATTCACTTAAGAACCGTGTTACGAACTTAACAACTGCACTTAACAACTGTGGCAGGAAAGGTCGTAAAATGGGGCAAAACTCACTTAACAACTGTATTGCTTAGCAACAGAAATTTTGGGCTGAATCGGTGGTCTTACAGTATATCAAGGATTACCTGTAATGTGAAGAAGATCATAATCGTATCTAACATTCTAATCCAGGTCTCCTAAGACTTGGAGAAATTATCCGAGTCTATCCTTGGGGCTGAACTGGTAAGAAGATCTTTTTAACTGAACTCTTTGGTCCGCAAAGCACAAGCTCAGCCTCTAAACTGCAGCCAGAATTCGTATGCCATTCCCACCAAGAGACAATCACAAATATGAAAAATGCATATGCCTTACTTCGTAGTAAAATGGAAGTTTTAGAAGCGGAAATTGTACCATTTGACTAGGGAAGAGTCGATCCCCAAATGCTAAGCACAGCTTAGTGTTGGCAGCATGCAAGTCACTTTAAAACAGCACAGTTGACAAATGCTAACAAGACGCCATTGGAACAAGTGAACTGAGCATTTTAGGCTACAACCGACTTCGGTTTTATCATCCTAATTCTTTTGTAATCCTAATCCATCTGACCCCAGTTCCTTCTGGACTAAAGAGGGGATAAAAGAACTAGGGAGGATTTCGTTCAATTCGGCAGGATTGGGAACTCCTTTTCAAAAAGCGATCCGCCATATTCAAATTCTGTCATACGATAGGCATTCTTTTAAAGCACTTTTATGGTAGGAGCTTGTCTAGAAATGCAAATAATGAGGGAAGAGTTGCTATGAGAGCAGAGAGATCTCCAGCCCTGAATTATGGTGATTCCCTGGCCTGTCTCCAGCCATGTCTTTGCCTTCCCAAATCTGTTATACTTCAGGAATGTGTGACACACGGTTACAATGGGAGGATATTGTTTCCTGCTTGCTAACAATCCCTAAATATACACGGAGGTGCTGACAATCGATCTCCGTGATATACGCTCATCTGTCACTGAACTAAAGTCCTTGTCTTGCAAATATGACATTCTGAAGGCCACCAAGGATGCCCGGTTACTGAAAACAGACACTAATGTTTGAGTGTGAACTCATGCCCCAAAAGGCCAGCCTCGTTCCTATAGCTCTCACTCTTGAGAATCTCTTGCGATGGCCCTGATGTGGCATTTAGCACCAGCTCAGCTTGCCTTCTTTTCCATGGGTCGATTGCCAATGGGTTGCTGTATACCCTTAAAATGTATTCGGTGAAACAGCTCTAGAAATATGAAGGCGAGGCAGCTCATCTGCATCAAGCAAGCAAGCAACCTTTAAAGGGAGGTGGGAATTTGAAAATTAAAAAGATAAGCCTCTCCCAAAATGGCTGCCCCAGAGAGGGAGTCACTAGGCACAAAACGATTGCCATACTGGATCAAACTCCTCGAAAACAAAAAGAATAGCAGAACAGAATAACAGAGTTGGAAGAGACCTTGAAGGTCTTCCACTGCTCAGGCAGGAAGCCCTATACCATTTCAGACAAATGGTTGTCCAACCTCTTCTTAAAAACTCCCTTCTTAAAACTTAAAAAAAGATGAATCAAAAAGCAAACTGGTACGGTTCTTCCTAGTATTCTCCTGTTGATCCCTGTTTACCTTTTTCTAAGCAGGTAATCAACAAACCCCTTCAACCCATCCTTTTTATTTTTCTAAGAACGCCTTTGGAGCCCGATGCATTCTGGTCAATAAAAATGATTTCCTAGGGTTGGGTTTTGCTTTGTGGCATTTTAATTTCCCACTGAATATTGTTTTAATTAAAAGACTTTTAAAACATGAAATGAAGTGGGACAGAGGACAATGAGAAGAGCCTGCCAACACATGTTTGCTTACAGACACTCTATGGTCTATTTATCATGTTTTTTTTATGCAAATGCCTGGTGTTATTGGTCTGAAGTTTGATAGGCTCCACCCTACCAACTTTTTTACAAACCATCCTATTCTGCAGAAACAGATTGGTATTAATTGATTGCAACCTGGGGTGAAAGTCACCTAAGCCTTTAGAAAAACAAGGGAAAGTGTGGCATTAATCCTGTAGAAGCCCTCAGACTGAACTGACATGCTGTTCAAGCCAGCAAAGTATGTTCTGAATTGCAGAGAAGCTACAGAAAATTCTGTTCAAAATACATCTCAACTAGGACTGTCAAAGCCATCTGATCTTTGTGAGTTACATTAGCTGGTTTGCCCTTCTTGGGCTCCTAGTGTTGACTGGAGATTCATTATTCGTCAGTTTTCACTTTCCCCCGAAAATTGTTATGCAATTCTTCGCAACTGGAAGACATCAACATACTCTACAGTCCAAATATATTGGAAGGGATTTTTTTATGAGAATAAATGAGAGAAAAACAGGGTTGGAAGGGACCTTGGAGATCTTGTAGCCCAACCCCCTGCTCTGGCAGGAAACCCTATGACATTTCAGACAAATGATTGTCTAATCTCTTCTTGAAAACCTCCAGTGTTGGAGCATCCACAACTTCTGGAGGCAAATTGTTCCACTGATTAATTGTTCCAACTGTCAGGAAATTTCTTCTTAGTTCTAAGTTGCTTCTCTCCTTGATTAGTTTCCGTCCACTGTTTCTTGTCCTGCCCTCAGGTGCTTTGGAGAATAGGTTGACACCCCCCCCTTCATCAGGAATATTTTGGAGAGAATTTTTTAAAATCTCACAAGTCAGGAGCAGGAACCTCTGAAAGACATACAGTTCTCAAGTGAACAGATTTATTCATTCCTAAGTGAACATTATTCATTCATTTACTCATGACTTTTTCACTTCTCTAATGCTTTGTGGAGAATTTCCTTCTATCTTCTCAGGTTTTTCAAGTAAAACAAAAGCATTTTGATAACAAGCACCAAGGCATCTCTGACTTGAATTTTGACATTTGGGAAACCTTAGCTATCTCACACAATAATGCACTCAGCCAGGCGATAACATTTCAGCATGAAGGAAATTGCCATTGCTGGGTCTGGCCCACTGTGTGCTGTGGTAATTCTTTCAGATGTGTCATTTTTTTTTATCTGGGGAGGGATAAAAGGAATGTGAAAAAGAAAAATGTGACCTTTGTAAAGAAAAAGCAGATGAGGGCTTTACACAATCTTGGAGCAGATCAATCTGGCAAGGAAAGGCTAGTAAAAAAGGATGATCATGATGAAGATCACGATACTATAGAAGTGAAAAAACAAAATAAAACCAGCTTATCGAACTTCAGTGGAACACTGTGACTTGAAGCATTTTTTTTCTTCTACATCTGATAACATCTCAAAGGCCCTATTCTCTACGTATTTAGCTGCTACCAACCAATGTCCAAAAGCTAATTCTTCTACCATTTTTTAAATGGACTGATAATATAGCTACAGCAAAAGGAAATGCCAGTGGCATCGCTCGTAGTCTTTTTTTAAAAAACAAGTTTTATTAATTTTCCAATTTTACAAAGCTCCAGGTATTAAGGAAGCAACATGGATTGGATAATCCATAGTCCAATAACAAGCTCTTTCATACATATGTCAGGCTACATCATCAAAAATTTCCTCTCTGTTTCCCTAGGTTATTATATCACATTCAGATTAATACATTGCTAGTTATAACTCAAATCAGTTGAAACATTTATCAATATCTTTTGACTTATACGCCTCCATATCCTGTTTTTAACTTTTATCTAATTTCAGTGAGAGTGTTCCAGTTGGCTTAATGTCCATAGTATTTAGGTTTCTGATAGCCCACGGTTCCCTTAGTTCATTACAAAATAATTATCATATCTAAAATACACTTATTATTTAGTCAGATAAATTCTTACTTTATTTCACAATCATATTCTACTTCTCATCCTAATATCATCACTTACTAATAAAATAACCTTTATCATCAGCCCGTAGTCTTAACCAGCTCCTTAGATGCACTCACTGTATTAAAGTTTTCTTTGAGACCAAGGACCGCATAAGTATCACCGCCTGTTTTCAGCAAAGCAACGGGGAGAATGTGAGAATTATTCATAGGGACCCAAGAGGGTTGTTATATCTAGCTATTTATAGCAAAGGCAGCAACAGGATCAAGTCAATGCAGCACCTTCTATCTACAAATGGTCCAAATCAAGGGTACAGCTTGGAAGTTGGGGGTCTTCCATTCTGGCCATGGCGTAAGAGTACAGATTAACCCCATAGACGTGGGATAGAACACACTTTAAATAGAGTTTTAGGACACAGAGAATACATAGACATGCCAGTGACCCAGTGTTATCTACTGATGGAGAAGATGGGGCTGAAATTTCTACCCTTCTTTATTTAGTGCAGTTGACCCAAATTGCTGTCTTAGTTCAATCAGAAAAAGTCCAGCCCCATAGAAGATAAAGGGTGGACTGTCCTTAGCAAGAGGACACTGCCACAAAACCTGTCAAGCAAGTCAAATACAGGAAACCCTTGACTTACAATCACAATTGACCCCCAAATTTCCATTGCTAAGCAAGACAGTTGTTATGTGAGTTTTGCCCCATGATATGCCCTTTCTTGCCAGAATTGTTAAATGAATCACTGCAGAATTGTTAAGTTAGTAACATGGTTGTTAACTGAATCTGGCTTTCCCATTGACTTTGCTTGTCAGAAGGATGCAAAAAAGTGATCACATGACCCCGGGATACTGCAACTGTCATAAATACATGCCAGTTGCCAAGCCTCCGAATTTTGATCACATCATCATGGGGATGGTGCAGTGGTGGTGAAGTGTGAAAAATGGTCACTTTTTTCAGTGCTGTCACTAAACAAATGGTTGTAAGTCAAGAACTATCTGTCGGGCATATTACCTGCGTCTCACTTTTTCAATCAATACAGTTCTAGCTCCAGTCTGCTACTGCTTTCACCCCCATCGGTGGCCTTTCCAAATAGGTCCTTGCAGATGTGTTGGATCACAGCACCTATCACTCAGCATGCACTGAATGCCAAAGGAGTAAACCTGGAGTCCAGATGCATAGGATCAGGCTGGAAATTTATTGAAGATCTGATTTAACAGCATTAATCACAGAGCTAGTGTTGTTAATGATAGGAGCCATTGGAAAATAATGCTGTGTCCAGCTTTGAATCCATAAACATCCAGGTTTCCTCATATATTGTAACAAAATCAATTGCTAGAATTCCTTTCTTCCTTAGTGAACTAATTAGGACTTCTTGAATATTTTTGACACATTGTTAACAGTTAAGTAAGCAATGTTGAATATTTACAGTTTAGTAATTTTTTTAGTATTGCCTAACGTTATGTGCTGAAATATTTATGTACTGCTCTGTTTTATCTTGGCTGACTTGACTTTAATAAATCTACTGAAAGTTCTTCATTGCTTAATTCATCATGAGTTGAACTCAGAGATGCATGAATCAGTATTCCAGGACTAAACCAAACTTTAAAAAAAAAACCCAAAAAAACCAACCCCAGGTGTACTTAATTATACTAGTTGTACTTAGTCCTGTTTCAGTTGTGATTTTACAGGCTGCTGCTTTGGGTATATTTTGTTGATCAATACATTTGATCCCCTGCTATTTTGTTTTTATTTTATTTGTACAGGGCTACAAGTGTTTGTGGGGTATTGCATGATAAAATATATTAAATAAACAAATGAATATTTTTTTCTTTTTTTTAAAAAAAAGTTGAACTTGCTGAAGCTGCACATTTTTCTCCATCAAAAAACAGACCCTGGAATTCCATCAATTTTTTTAAAGTCCTTGGGAAATGGAGGCATTGCAAAGATCAACTTTATCTCTGAAACTGGGCAGACAGTCCAACATTTCTAGTCAGCATGCTGAGCCAGGACCCCTCCTTATGTATATTTTGGCTATCCAGCTAAGGCCCAATGGCTTTATTAAATCCTGCGGGAATCCTTCCCTTACACACACATGTAGTGGCCGTCTGAGAAGCTGGATCATGCCCATTCCCACTTCATTCCCAAAGCCATTTGAAATTTCCTGAGGAAATAAGAACACAGTTGTCAATTTGTGGTGTCACGAGAAGGGAATTTGCAGTGTTGGAAGGACTGACTGTGTGTGTGTGTGTGTGCGTGCGTGTGTGTGCCTTGGCATGGGGAATATTATTCACTCCATCGAACGGTGTCAGATTCTGGCAACTTTTCCTCTTGCCAGCCAGGAAGAAGGGGGGAGGAGAGGAGGGAGGAGAAAGCACATTCTGAATCAAAGTAAATGAAGGTGTGTGTGTGTGTGTGTGTGTGTGTGAAATTAAGAGGAAGAGTGACATGCATTTTTGCTCACCTTCGGGAGAGGGAGGGAATGCAAATGGGCCAATTCTTCAGTTTCCACCACTTTGGCCAGTCCTTGAGAGTTGGACCTTTCCTCCAAGTGAGACATGGTGGTGTAAAGGGCCAGTCTCCAATGCTGTAGGAAGCACAAAGCAGTTCTGTGTTGCTTTTAGGCCTGCATGTTGACTTCCAAATTTCGGTCTTATCCTTGGCTTTTGAAACAAGGCACCAAACTAACCATATGCCAGCTGCTACTCAGCTCACAGGCCTCTGCCAATCTGGGTGAGCTGCAGAGTCCCAATTTGTTGCCTGTCTTAAGAAGAATGAGCCGGATGTGGCCACCTAGAAGCTGCCAACTCCAGCTTATTTATCCAATCAGGCAATGATGAAGCCCTCCCCCTTCTCAAAAGGTGACTCCGGTTGGCACACATTGAAAACCACAAAATGAGAAGCAGCAATCAGGAAATATAATAAAACCCCAAAATAAAACGTTTCCCATCATCCCCAACCAACGACCACCTATTTGAGGCTGATGGGGTGGACTCTAACAAGCCTAGTCCCTTTATAGGGTTTGGTCCGTGTGTTTTAAGCTATTGTAGGTCCAGATGCTCTTCTGCGTAACATCATCCACTTGGCACTTATATGATAAAGAAGGATCCAGAGCATTGCTTCACCGCCTCTACTTATTTTCATTTATTTATTAAATATGTGCATTGCCCATCTCAGTTCAGAGGCAACTATTGGTAGCTTACAAACATTAACAACCGGTAAACATTAAAACAATAAATAACAATAATAATTATAATTTACCATTAAAAATGGGTGGGAATGTTATGTCCTGGGACTGCTGAATGACTCAGCAGGCTCAGGAGGCTGCAGAAGGCCCGGGCAATCCACGTGGTTGCCCGGGACCAGACAGGCTGTCTCCAGCTTTGTGCGCATGCGCAAGGCGGGAGACTAGCCTTGCATTGATTGGCTGACGCTGTCCCTTGCAAGGGAGTATAAAAGGCCTTGGCGCCATTTTGTGTTCTGTTCTGTTCGTGATCTCAATAAAGACTTGTGTTTGTTACTCCTGCCTCGCCTCGATGTCTTTTCTTTGGAAACAGTACATTGGCGACAAAGGTGGGATCCGCTGCAAGAAGAACAACAAGAGAAGCTAGGCTGACTTACCAGAGGAGGCCTGAAGCGCTGGGAAGTTCGGCGTCCGGAGGAAGCGATTGCCTGCCAGTACGAAAACGCTGGAGGTGAGCTCGGCTTCGAGGGACCCCTTCTCATTCCTTGCAGTGAGAGGCATCAAAGAGGCTACAGGCTGTAACGATGTCAAAGCTGTCTGTCGGAATTTGATACTTCTCACCCTGAGCGCTGGAGTTCTTACGTGGCTCGAGTGGAAAATTATTTTTGAGTAAACAAGATCCAGGAGGACGGCCTTAAAGCTGCTACATTACTGTGTGTCTGTGGGCAAGAGACTTTCGATATTGCAGAGAATCTTGTAGCCCCAGCACCACTGGAGTCAATTGTGTATGCTGACTTGAAGAGGATGCTGAGAGAGCACTTCGAACCCAAGCTCTCAGTAATGGCTTGGAGGCATGCGTTTGAGCAGAGGGACCAGAGGCCTGGTGAGTCTGCTGCGGACTTTGTTGCTGCCTTAAGACAAGCAGCTAGGCAGTGCGAGTTCAAGGATCTGGAAGAGAGGCTCCGGGATCGCTTGGTTTGCGGACTGCGAAGTCGTGAGCTGCAACAGAAACTTTTTGCAAAAGAAGATGTCTCATTCCAAGATGCTTTGAGAGAGATTGCAGCTGAAGAAGCAGCGGGCGGCGCTGTGAAGGCTTTGCGGCTCACCAGGAACCCTCCCACGGCGGTCTCCATCCATCAAGATGTCGCTCGAGAGGAATCTGAAGTGGATCCAGAAGAGGAGGTGGACAGGCTTCAGCATGCAGAAGAGAAGAGGCCTCAAGGGCGCAGAGAAAAAGTGACAGCATCCCTTCGATGTTTCAGTTGTGGAGGACGCCACAAGCGAACTGATTGCTGGTTCCGCTCCGCTATCTGCCGGGCATGTGGCAGGCAAGGCCACATTGCATCCGTCTGTTTGGGTTGCCAGAGGGAACGGTCTGCAGAAGAATTGCAGAAGAATTGAAAGGTACCAAGGTCCCCAGCCAACACAGGGTGGGCTTCTGCGCGTCCCGTAGGGACGTTTTCAAAACCGGGGTTCACAGGCCACTTAAAAAGAAGCTTCACATTGACGTGAAGTTGCAAGGGGTTCCCTTGTCGATGGAGTTGGACACAGGGTCCGCTTTATCGATCATTTCCTTTGACACCTTCAATAAGGTTTGCAACAGAAGTGGCCTACGAGTCAAACTCAGGCCTTCAAGTTTAATCCTTACTGACTTTCAGAATTCCAGAGTCAGTGTGAAGGGGGAGGCCATGCTCAGGGTGCAGCGTAGGAGTTTTGAGGGGCTGCTAGATGTGGTAGTAGTTGGGGGTGATCGTGTGAGCCTTATTGGGCTTGATTGATTCGAGGCCCTTGGAATTCAAGTGACTGGACTTCACAATCTGCAAACGTCAGGCCTTGCAAAAGTTTGCAAGGAGTTTGCTGATGTGTTCAGTTCAGAGCTTGGCTCATACAAGGGGCCTCCCATTGCTTTACGTTTAGACTCAGCCATCGCACCCATCAGGATCAAGCCCTGAAGGGTGCCCTTTGCCCTAAAAAACAAAATAGATGCAGAGCTGGACAAGCTGCTCCAGCAGGGCATTTTAGAGCCTGTGAACTCTAGTCCATGGGAAACACCTATAGTCACGCCACTGAAAGCCAATAGAGAAGTCCGGATTTGTGCGGGCTATAAATGTACACTTAATAAAGCATTGCAGCAGCATGCCTACCCGGTGCCTGTGGTGAGCCATATTTTGGCCTCCCTCAAGGGGGGGCGAATCTTTGCAAAGCTTGATTTGGCTCAGGCCTATCAACAGTTACCTGTTGATGAGGCAACGGCTGAGGCCCAAACAATTGTGACGCACTGGGGAGCCTTTAAGGTCAAAAGGCTGCAGTTTGGGGTTAATGTGGCCCCTGGCATATTCCAAAGTGTAATGGAGCGAACGCTCCGTGGTATCCCTGGGGGTCTGTCCCTACTTTGATGACATCCTCATCGCTGGGGAGTCATCTGTGAACTTAGCTGAAAGGCTGAGGGCTGTCTTGCTGTGTTTCCGCCAAGTAGGGCTGAAGCTGAAGCAAAATAAGTGTAAAATTGGAGTCACCTCCACTGAGTTCCTGGGATTCCGTATTGATGCTGAAGGCATCCATCCCGCGGAATCCAAGCTTCGAGCGATTCAGCAGGCCCCAAGCCCCCAGTCGAAGAGTGAGCTTCAAGCCTTCCTGGGGAGGTTAAATTTTTATCATTCTTTCCTTCCTCACAAGGCTGCAGTGGCTGAGCCGTTACACCGGCTCTTGGACAAACAGGCTCCATGGAAATGGAGAAAAGTTCATGAAAGGAGTTTCACAGAGGTCAAGGCCTTGCTCTCTTCAAATGCGGTTTTAGCGCATTTCAATGAGCAGCTGCCTGTGTGCATAGCTTGTGATGCATCCCCTTATGGGGTTGGGGCTGTGCTGAGCCACCTCAAGGCTGATGGGACACAAGTCCTGTGGCCTACTACTCCAGGACTCTCTCATCTGCAGAGCGTAATTATGCGCAGATTGACAGAGAAGCCTTGGCAATAATGGCTGGCGTAAAGAAATTCCATGAATTCTTGTATGGCCGCCATTTCACGGTTTACACAGACCATAAGCCTTTGCTGGGTTTGTTTACAACAAACAAACAAACCCCTCACATTATATCTCCAAGAATGCTGAGATGGTCAATTTTCCTGTCAGCATATGACTACACCCTGGTTCACAAACCAGGTAAAGAAATGGGCCATGCAGATGGCCTCAGCAGATTACCTCTACACCAGATAGAGGCAGATCCGGCTCCGGCTCTTCACATTCTCTCCATTCAGGAATTGCCTGAATCTCCCCTTAATGCTAGGATGTGGCTGCTTACACGCGTGCTGACGTGGGTGTTGTCAGGATGGCCTGACACGTGTCTGGGTGCAGAATTCCAGAGTTTCTGGCAAAGGAAACACGAGCTTTCCATTTTCAAAGGATGTATCCTATGGGGTAGCAGGGTAGTCATCCCGGCCTCATTAAGGACTAGAGTCTTGTTCTCTCTGCATGAGGGACATCCGGGAATAGTCTGGATGAAGGTGCTTGCGCATAGCCACCTCTGGTGGCCTGGGCTCGATAAAGAGATCGAGACCCAGGTGCATGGGTGCCAAGTGTGCCAACAGTCAAGGCCAGAAATGCCCCAGGCCCCTGTACATAGGTGGGAGGAGACACATACCCCATGGTCAAGGGTACACATCGACTACGCTGGGCCCTTTCAGGGGCAATTCTTCCTTCTCGTGGACAGCCATTCCAAGTGGCTAGAGGTTGTTCCTGTCTCCTCCACTACTACTGCTAGGACCATCCAGGTGCTGAGAGGAATCTTCGCCTCACATGGTCTTCCAGATGTCCTTGTCTCAGACAACAGACCCCAATTCACATCTTCTGAGTTTCAGGGTTTTCTCCAAGCCAACATGATCCAGCATGCCAAATCTGTGCTGTTCCATCCAGCTTCCAATGGCCAGGCTGAGCATATGGTGCGTACTACCAAAGATGCTTTAAAGAGAATCACTCACGGGAACTGGCATCACAGGTTAGCTGACTTTCTTCTTTGTCACCGCACCACACCTTGCACTGCCACTAGAAAGAGCCCAGCTGAACTCCGCTGGGGTCGCAAACTCATTACTAAGCTGGACAGGTTGTACCCCGACCGGTTGGCTTCACAGGTGTCACAGCCGCAGGCACCTAGGAGACTACAGGTGGGCGATCCGGTCTGGGCAAGGAACTATGGACCTGGACATCTCTGGGTGACAGCCGTGGTATGCAAGGTCTCTGGGCCGCTGTCATACAAAGTGGCCTTGGATGATGGTCGTGTGCTCAGACGTCACATTGACCAACTGCGCTGGTGGCTTCCCAGCCACTCTTCCGCTCCTGGCTCTGCTCTAGGGGGGGAGGAGGACCACAATTACGATTGTGGACCACAGTCTCTCCGCGAAGAGGGACCTTCAAATGTTCCTGCACATGTTCCTGAAGGGGGTTTTGCCATGGAGGCGGCTCCTGACTCTGGCACAGGCACCGGGTCTATGGGACATTGCTGTCAATCAGCTACTCAGGCCCCTCCAGCTGCTGGTCTTGGGCTCGAAGGACAGTGTTCCCAAGAGGGGTCCATTGTGGATTTCGGGAATTCCACCCCACCACTGGACTTGGGGAACTCCACCCCACCAAGGAACTCTGGTTTGGGTTTAGCGAATCCAGCCAGTCAGCAGTTTGGAGGGTTGCCTGGGTCTTGGGGGCATCAAAGTCCTGGTCTGCCTAGTCTAGCAGGTGAGATGGCACGCCAGGCACACACGCTGGCTCCAAGAAGGTCAGAGAGGGCCAAGGGTCCACCCAAACATCTAAAAGACTATGTGAGGTTCCTGTCAAGTATAAGGGAGGCTTAATAGTTCTCTAGGACTCAGGACACACTCATAGAAGGTGAGAAACAATAGGAGGTATTCTTGTAAATACAAGAAATGGAATGAAGGGGTCTGCCAGTGTGCAGGCATAACTGTGTTTAGAAATAATAACATGATAACTGAACACATGTATATGTGTGCTGCTCTAAAACAGTAAGTATTCATTTATTGTTTTATCCAAGGGGGGGAGGGGTGTTATGTCCTGGGACTGCTGAATGACTCAGCAGGCTCAGGAGGCTGCAGAAGGCCCGGGCAAACCACATGGTTGCCCGGGACCAGACAGGCTGTCTCCAGCTTTGTGCGCATGCACAAGGCGGGAGACTAGCCTTGCATTGATTGGCTGACGCTGTCCCTTGCAAGGGAGTATAAAAGGCCTTGGCACCATTTTGTGTTCTGTTCTGTTCGTGATCTCAATAAAGAAGTTGTGTTTGTTACTCCTGCCTCGCCTCGATGTCTTTTCTTCGGAAACAGAACAGGGAACATAAAATACAGAGGTGGGGTGTTTTCTTATAACCCAATAGCTACCTCTGGGAATGGTGCATCCCCCGGCAGAGCCGGGTCTTCAGGCCCTACAGACGGTCAGGAGGGTGAGTGAGGATCTCACCTTGGGGGAATACAATGTCCCCAAGGGCAGGAGCCACAGCAGAAAAGGGTTCTTCTCCTGGACATCTACACGAGACCTCTGTGCCCAGGAACTATTTCTCCTCACTATGCAAAGCAAGGCACCACAAAAACATTATCTGGAGGAAAACGGGTCTAATCCTTGTTCTCAATATGTGATCAGGGCCAGCAACACCTCAGACCGATATAGAGCTGACCCTACTCATTTGTGATTTACACTGGACTCCTTTGCAGACCTGTACTTTCTCATTTAGCTCTCAAGGAAGCTAGTTTGACAAGGTTTAGAGTTGTAATTAAGCTGGGGTTCATGACATCCCAATTAATAAATAGCTGCTAGTACTTGCTAAATTCAGAACGAGGCACCTTGAAGGCTGCAGCTCTCTATCCTTTGGTCCTGTGTTCCAAGAGCCCAAGAGCAGAGTGTTGACCTCAAAAAAGGAAGACACATGCTGTATAAGAGAAAACTTCATGTGCTTTGGGATTTTCATTCAAAGCGGGAAAGTCATGGTAATTTTAGGATGTGCTGGCAGGGAGCGATGGAAGTCTAGAGAACACCAAGCAGGTGATTGAATTCATTAATAGTGACAGGGCAATGTGGATGTTTAACTGCGGGGCTGTCCCACTTGGGAGGAGAGGTCAAGTGGGGAATTAGTCTGGAATCATTACACAGACATAAGAGGGCAAGGTCTGAACCCTCTTGAATGCCAGTCCGGGAAGATTCCTAGTTTAAACTTCAGGTGTGGGTCTGCTTATTCACACCTGACAAGGGCCAAGTCTCTCCCCTTTCTCCTAGAATTACTCTGCTTAAGGATTACACATCAATATGAACACTGCTCTGGATTAACCAGAGTAAAAAGGGATAGTCCCTTAGTAGATTGTCCATTCTTCTAGTTGGATCCATTGGCAAGTAGCCCAAAGGGTTTGATATTTTTTTTATGCATTGCCAAATCTAAACCCTGTTACAATATTTCTGATTTTTCCTCTAC
Source organism: Azemiops feae (assembly GCA_023970755.1). NCBI lineage: Eukaryota > Metazoa > Chordata > Lepidosauria > Squamata > Viperidae > Azemiops > Azemiops feae. The sequence continues at coordinate 117,855 of JALGBA010000340.1, read as the reverse complement.
AAAACTCCCTGTTGCTCCAGGATTTACTCATGGCAGCATCTCTTGCTAGAGAATGCAAGCAACCTTTTGCCAGATTGTCCCAAAATCAAGCAGTGCACCGCTGAGATGTAGTCATAATCCCACTAATTTATACCCCCAAAGGCAGTGGAGTCATGGTAATGATAATCTAATGGAGAGCAGTCTATTAGTTGCCTAAAGTAGACAATTCTCATTTCAAGTTTCTGTCAGCATCTTAATCACACTTATCCTCCCCCTTGCCATTATCAAACTGAAAGAAATAGGCACACATTTCAACTGCTTTTCATTATACTGGACAATTCTTTCTGTGTGTGGTGAAGAGAGAGCTAAGCTCTGGAGTGGCTTTGATTATACGATCATCGTGCCTCAACCGGGGAAAACCAAGGAGGACCGAGAAAAATCAGATATTGGTCATTTCCAAGCATGGTACGTTTGCATCTCCAGAATCAAATCTGCATAATTTCAAATAGTTCAGACTCAGTGCATAAGAGGCACTGCAGCTCTGGACCTAGTGGTGAGTAAGCTGTTCTCTCCTGGTGCCTGCTGGATGAATCCCTATAGGTTTTGTGGTTGAGTTTTTTTGGGGTTTTTTTGCAAGATTTCAGAAGTGACTTGCCATTGTCCTCCTAGGGCTAGCCCAGAATGACTGGCCCAAGCTAGCTTTGTACCTAAGGTAGGATTAGAACTCCTGATCGCCTGGTTTTTATCCTGATGCCTTAACCACTACACCAAAGTGGCTCACTATTTTAACAAACTCCTCTTTCCCTCTCACCTTCTTCAAAACCAAATTGCCAGGTCCTTAAAACAGAAAGGCAGCATGATGTTTTTCAGCTTTCCCTCATTAAAACTATTGGGATTCCCCCCCCCCCCCGGAAAGCCAGAATGCAACATAAGTTCCCACATCAATATGGCATACAAAGTATTTTATTTAATTCCGTTTTACATGGAATGGGAACAAGGTGTTGGTGGTTGTGGCAGGATGTCGACTAAAATAGGAAAAACCTGATGTGCAGGTAGAAGGTAAATGGCAGTAGAACTTTTATGAAGAATCTGGGTGTCTTAGGTGATTTATTCATGAGGCAACAGAATGCCTTAACTGCCAAAAGCATCACTATTGATGCAATGTTAGATTGCATCAACAGTGATACAACATTGAGATCGCAAGAAATGATCCTTCTCCTTTGCTGAGCTGATCAGACTCTCCCCAGAATATTATGTCCAGGTTTGGTCACTACAGAGTCACTTGATAGTGAGACGGAAGGCATATAAATTTAAAAAATGCACGCATGCATGCATGCATGCATACAAGAAGATTGCTGAGAAACTGGAAAGAGTGTAGAGAGGAATAAGAAAAGTGATGGGGGCCTGGAAAGCCCCCATCATATGAAGAACAGTGAAAAGAACTGCATACGTTTGTTTAGCTTAAAAAAAATAGAAGGCTAAGGGGAAATACGATAGCAGCTTTCCAATACTTGAACAGCTGTCCCAGGGAAAAGGGCGTGGATTTTCCTCCATAGTGCCTGGGGTTTGGACAAAACCAATGGGTAGAAGCTTTATAGAGAGAGACCCAAACTCGAAATAAGGAGTAATTTCTTGACCCTGACAGCTGTTAAAACAGTGGAAAAGCCTGCCTCCTGGAGTTACGGATGCTCTATTTTTGGAGGTTTTCAAACAAATTTGGACAGCTATTTGTCTGGGATGGTTTGAGGATTCCTGCCTTGGGCAGGGGGTTCCACCAAGACCTTCAAGTACCTTCCGACTCTATGATTCTGGGAATCAACCTGTGGCAGCTCAAGACTGGCCCTGCCTTTTTGCTTCTTGTTCTTGAAGGGTCTGAAGAGGCTTCAATGAAGTCAATGGCAAGTTACCATCATGCTGCTTTTAAGGGGCTAAGCAGTGACAGTGTAGAAGTGCCCATTGCCTCCTTTCATTTAGGGTTGTGTTTTCTCACTGCTTTTCCTCTCCTCTTTTTCCAACTATGGATATGGCACTGGAAGGAGGAAGACATAATTGCACCGTGACTTTTGACTGGTAACACAAAGAATCCTCTGTCTGGATGCCCCCTTGGATTCTTGCTAATGCTAACCAGTCACACTCTCTGAATGCAAATGCTCTTGTGGCGCTCTATCCTGGCATTCTCCAGATGCTGGCTGGGAATTCTAGAAGCTGACATTACAATGCAGTGTGAGGGTGCCAAGATCCAGGAAAGGCTGTTGGCCATTTGCCTGATCCTGATTTTCAGCATGAGGAAAAATCTACAAAATCTGTTGGACTGAACAATGAAGGAATTCCATAGCAACAAGTAAGAGTGAAGTGGGATTGTTAACTGTCTCCTTCATCTCCCTTTCTCTAGCTCATTACAGGATGAGGATCTGTACGTTAATGATGTCTCCTTTAAGCCACATTCTAAAAACCAATTAGTAATGAAAGCTTCCAGATGCCTGAGAGGCAATTTGTTAGTGATGAGCTTCGTTAAGGTGCACAATATAAATATGCTTTCACAGCTATTGATGCATGCAAAGAAACATTGATGGTCTTATGTGGGCTCCTTCCTGCAAATTTAATATCGTATTTACCACTTAAAGAAATATTTCCCAGTGGTACCTAGCCTGATCTCTATGCCCTTTGCACAAATAAATCCAATTTTGAACAACTGTTTAGTTTGAAAAAAATACAGCAGTGTCTGTATACTTAAGTCAAAAACAGTTTGGCTAGCTTAAAGTTTAGACTGCCACCACGAACGGGCTAATCTGACTCAGTCTAAGGTTGAATAGGCACGCAAAAGATTGCAGTACTTTTTTTTTCTGGCTTAAAATTGGAGGACACAGGGCTCCTAATGCTCCAATTACTTATTTTTAGAGAACAAAGAACAAGACTTACTCACATCCTCAGAGGAGACCACCTGCCTGTATTTTGGCATGAGTCACCGTTCTTAGTATGGTTCCTGATCAGAAGGAAGCCAAAATTGACTTATACAGGAATGCCACTGGCAGCCTCGTCCAAGGGTGGGTAATCCTTCTGTGCATCTTGAGTTGGGAGAAACGGGATGACCTCATCAAACTTTGAGCAAAGCAAATACTTCTACCCAGCAGAGCCTGAAACTAGAGGCTTGATTCACATAGCAAAGCTTTCCTCCAGATGGACGTCCTTTGGGTTCAAAGTGGTCTTCCGCCAATGTGTTTGTTTATTACTAGCAGCCACCATCATGCCTCACTGTGAGATGGGTGCCAACTCACAGACGTCTAAATTACATCACTCAGCTGTGGTGGTCCATCCAGCCCTCAACAATAGATGACCTTCAGGTCTGAACCCACCCACCTGTTGATCATGTTGATCCAAGAAAATAAGTCTACCAAAGACAGGTAAGCTGATACCTTGCAATGGCTTAACTCCTGGAAATGCTTGGAAGCTGATGCTAAAGCTCCAAAACACATTTCCTCAACACAGCACCAATGAAAATAATCAACCATTTCTAATCAAAGGGTTCTCTGCATTACAATTGCTCTACAAGCTCTACAGCAATGCATTGTGTGGCAGGAGCCAAACAATCTTCATGACCTGAGTTTTCTTGGAAGAAAGGAAATTCAGCTATTAAGGGCTTTAAATGAGGGGAGTAACAAAACATGTTATACAAATGCAAGGAAGAGAATGCCCGTCCCATTTATTGGGATGTGGGGGTTGAGCCAGTCCTAATGAATTGTTTGCAAAGATTTTCCTTTTTGTGTGTGCCCATACTGGGGTACAAGGAATAGCTCAGCAGTTATTTTAGCAATAAAAGAAGGAAAAAAGGCGGTGTTTCTTTCCCAAGAGATTTTGCCCTCCTTTCCCATTTAGAACAAAAACCAACCAAAGCAAAAAATGCTCTGAATATCCAGGAAAAAAATAAGCCTGAATAGCAATTAAACAACCTTCCAAGCAGGGAAATAAAAAATACCCATCAGTGCAATGTACTGAGCTAAAAGTTCTTTCAAAGGAACGTTTGGCTTCCAAAGGGCAGATTGGGTGGGGTGAGGGGAAAAACGAAGAAAAGAAATATGAAGGGCAGCATTTTACAGCCTCTTTTTTCCTTGACAATTGTTTATTTGTTGTGCCTCTTCCAAGGTAGAGTACACACACAAACACACACAAACACAGATAAACACACACACATATACATTTTTTTTAAAATTGTTTCTGGCACTGCCAAGGGCAAAACTGCGGAATCTTTTGATAGCCCTTCCAAGAAATAGCTCCATGTGCTGAAAGTATTACGACTGGATTATGTTCCATCCCAATCCTTTAAAAGAGCTGCTGTTTTTAACCAACTTCATGCAATCGTCAAATAGAGAGCGCTGCTGTTTTCATTTCAGATTGGTGAAGAGGCTTTTGGAGGGGGATAGAACCTAGCATAATAAATGTCTGTTTTATTAGATGTACAGGCATGCCAAGAATTGGTTTCGTTTAAAAATAAAGCAGAATCGAGGGCTGAGATGGCTAAAGGACAATGAACAAGTACTGCACAGGTGGCCTTTGTTCATTTAGCGATCATTCAAAGCTACAGCAGCGTTGAAAATTTACTTCCAACCAGTATTTGCATTTACAATCATTGCAGCATCCCCTGATCAACATTTTGGTGCTTGGCCACCGGCATGTAGTATTTACGATGGTTGCAGTATCCTGGGGCCATGTGATCCCCATTTTTAACCTTTGCAGCTGACCTCTAATAAGCAAAGTCACTGGGGAAGCTGGATTCACTTAACGATCATGTGATTCACTTAACAACTGCAGTGATTCACTTAAGAGCAGTGGGGAAAATGTTAGAAAATCAAGCACCACTTACTTAACAATGGCCTTGCTTAGCAATGGAAATTCTGCTCCCAAATGTGGTTGTAAATCAAGGATTACTTGTATCTCATTTTGGTGGCATTACTTGAAAGAAAACGGGGAAATGGCCTGAACTCTCAGTGATGCCATTCGTATAATCTAATTTTTTTTCAGTTGCCACTTTGGACTATAGTCCTGTAATTCCCATTTTGTCCTCCAATCCTCCTTAATTCTTGAGAATCAGCTGGATGTTCCAACCATACAGTCAGCCTTAAACTAGAGAGCCAACATGGTGAAACATTTAAAATATTGAACTAAGGACTTGGGAGATTCCCCTGGGCCATGGAAACCAAGATCATCATTGATGTTCACTCTTTCCCTCTCAGCTCAAGTTACCTCCTAAACTTTTTTATTGGAGGAATAAAACACTCTGCCTTGTGTTTCTGAAAGAAAGGGGAGGTGTAAATGCAACAAACAAACAAACTGCAAGGAATATTATCCTCCTAAATTTTAGCTGGAGCATAATAGCTTCCTCATCCCAATCACACACAAGAATAATGAAGTAGGTGTGGTAATGAAAAGAATCCAGACATCTCCTGTTTGGGCAAATATCTGCCTTCCTGAAACCATCCGTCTTGGCGATCACTCCAGTCTTTCTCAAGGATTCTTCCTGCTCCTACTTGCAGCCTATGCCCTGGGGTTGCTGCCGTGGCACCCCTGTGGAATGGGGGTAAACCTAAACTCAACAGAGACTGGCTGGAATTACTTGGCAGACCCAGAAATGTTAAAAGATCTCCTGAGGAGCATCAGCAGAGATGAAAAGGATACCTTGGATCAAAGTGGCAGATTTCCACATGCTTTAGACCACACTTCCTGGGAGTGGAACTTCTTTCTCACCGCTACTTATACAAGTATATCATTTTCTTCCATTTTCTCATACTGACGATATACAGAAGGAGTAAGAATGCCAGCAGTAGTATTGTGGGTGATGAATATATCTAGTTCTCCATCTGAAATCTTTTGTACATCTTTCTGTTCCATATTTCGGCGCTGGAATGAGAAGGCTGGTGGAGGGCCACACCTGTTTCTTCACAAAGATCTAATCTTCTATAAAAGAAGAAGGCCAAGAGAGAAACTTGAATGAGAAGAATGCCTAGAGCCTTCTCTAATCTGGAGTTCTCACAGAGTTGATGAAACTACAGTTCTAAAATTCCTAGCCAGCCTGGCCTAAGAATTTTCAGAATTGCAGGCCAATTGATCAAGACAGAATCAGGATAGAGAAGACTGGAATGCAGCTTTTTCTTTATCTCTAAGATCTCAGCTCTGGGGAAGGCCCAAGTTCCATCCACTAAAAAAATAAATATACATAACCCTGAACATATCCTACAAAATATTACAGAGGGTATATATGCAATGTCAACTTACTCTACTTGTATCTGTTACACAAGAATAAAATGGGCCCGTACTTCTACAATCATCTTAATTATAAAACATTTGGGGAGGTCCAGAGTAACATGACTTGCCAATCATCTTCTGTCTCCCTTCCCCTTTTCTGTCTTTTCTTTCCGCAATCCATTCAGCAGTAGAATTACTTAATACCGTTGGATGATTTTGTTTGGAGGTCTAACTGAGGCCAATGGGTAAATGCAATAAAAGGGGAACTCCCAAACAGAGCTCAAGGCTTTCCTCTTGTAGCAGGTCAACCATACCTGTTTCTTCACCAACAAGGCAAGTTACATAGTGTGTATATATCTAAATGTTTAATATATTTTCTGGTAGCTTGAGCAAAATATCTCACTTTTTTCTTCTCCTTCATTGCCAGAAACAATAGCAATAATATTCCTTCAGGCTGACAACATCAAGCATGCTGAAGTCAAGACCAGATGAGGAATCTACATAGAAGCGAGAGCGAAGATCCAAACTCAGTAAAGGAAATACTGTCAAGGGAATTAACACCTGGGCAACTTCAGTTATTAGATACACAGCTGGAATAGTGAACTGGTCTCAAGCAGAACTAAAAGCTCTGGATAGAAAGACCAGAAAAATAATGACAATGAATCATGGCCTTCATCCACGCAGTGACATTGACAGACTTATCAAAGAAAGTAGGTGGAAGTGGAATGTTGCAAGTACATCAGACAACCGAAGAAAAAAGGGCATTGGAAGAATACTTGGAGAACAGTGAAGAAGGTGTGCTGAAGCTACCATGTTTCCCCGAAAATAAGACCCGGTCTTATATATTTTTTGCCACTAAAAGAGACACTAGGTCTTATTTTCGGGGATGTCTTACCCGCTTACCTCAGGACTGCCGCAAACAGGCCTCCCACACCCCACACTTGTCACGCCGCCACCTGGCTTCTTCTGTGGCCACTTGCCGCTGCTCACGGCAGGACGTCGTGTGGCACAAGCGGTCTATCATGTTGTAATAGAAGGGAATCTTTAGCTGCAAATGCGTATCCTTCAGTATCCTTAAAATGAAGGGCTTATTTCTTTCCTTCCTTCCCCTTGTCACTGCTGAGACCCTGGATCCATCTTAGTCCTCTCATCTGAGTGACTTGCTCTCTGAAGATGGCCCTGCTATATTGTAACAACATACTCAACCCTCAACAATTTCCAAGTGGTCATAAACACACACATTAGAAGTTGAGAACAGTTTCTTTGTTTAGGTCGAGAAACACAAGTGCATCTCAAGAGGCTTCCATTTGTGTGCCGCCCCCTTTGTTCATCCCCAAATTGACATCAAATTGTATAGATTAAGGGCCATGCAAACCACTTCTGCATTTGTTGCTGCCAAATCTATCTGAACTGTCCTTGAAATCACCAGGAGCTGAGCTTGCCTTGAAGGCAACTTTACATTTTAATTTAGAATAAACAAAACTTTACTTCTGTGCAAGGCTGATTGCTGAGGTGTGCATGACACATGCTGGAAAGAGTGGTCTGCTAGACCTCTTCCTCTGACTTTGCTCAAGTGCAACAAAGAGAGTGTCTTTTGCTTCCTTTTTGCAACCAACTTTTAGATCCATAGCTGGCCTCTCAAGCTGGTGGTCCTCAAGGGTTTAAGGTGCTGCTTGTTTTGCTGTCTCTTAAGGAGATGCCAGGTCCTTTCAATATAAGCCCTTAAGTGTGACTTTTAAAAGGGGGGAAAGCCCTTGTTTCCAACAGGAGCAGTGTGTTTGGTTTTAAGCTTTTTCAAGCTTGTTTGTTTAGCCTGGCTCTGCATTCCAAATTGTTATTGCTATTAGAGCCACCAATAAAAATAGAGGAAATCAAGAAAGTACATTAGAACTGCATGGATGACAGCCCAGTTCTGCTCCCACCTCCCTTTGAAAACACAGCCAAACGGTGGAGTAAACAGACTCTCCATCCGTCAAGATTTAGCTCCTAGGCCAGACTGGAGTGCTACCGTCTCAGTCTATTCCAGGAACTGCACAGGTGCACCTGCCTAACATCCCTTTCAACATTAACCATTTCCAATTTTTTTAGGAAAATCACTGCCAGAAATGCCAATTTGAAAAGTACTTTTATGTTGACTTCTCCTCAAAGAGCTTTTTGGAACGGAAGAGCCCAAAGACCTGGACAGCAGAGCAAGGAGGCACTCAATCCCCTTGTCTAATGTTGTAGTTTTGTCAGCTTTATGTGACTCCACATCCTCTTTTGTCCTTTTTTTTTTTTTTTTGGATGACATGGTGATCCTTCTTACCAATCTAGATCTTCAGCATGCAGAGCCAACTTATTTTTGATTTATACAGGTAGGCCTCAATTTACAATAATTCCTTTAATGATCATCCAGAGTTACAGTGGCACTGAAAAAAAGGACTTACAGCCAGTCCTTGCACTTACAACCACGGCGGAGCCCCTGTGGTCATGTGATCGCCCTTTGCCTGTATTTACAACTGTTGCAACACCCCCCCGGGTCATATGATCGCCATTTGCAATCTTCCCAGTAGGTTTCCAACAAGCAAAGGCAATGGGGGAAGTCAAATTCTCTCAACAACTGTGTGTGATTCACTTAGCAGCTACAGCAAATAGGTTATAAAATGGGGTGTGGCTCACTTAATGACTGCATCACTTAGTAACAGAAGTTCTGTTTCAAATTGTGTTGTAAGCTGGCGACTACCTGTACAGCTCTTTTCCACATTTGGAATGAATGAATATGCTCACTTTGGATTCTCTTTGGGTTTTTTCTCCTATTTTTAAATATGGTTTCCTCCCACACAGTTGAGATTGCTTTCAGGAAAATGTACAGTAAAATATGTCTGTATTTCTGTGCACATTTCTTTAAGCGTACATATTTTTGTTTGCAGTTTTATTTAATGCACCTGATTTTTGCCAATGCAATGGATTTCTGAGGAAATTTCTCATAAATATGCAGGGACGGTTTTCTTTATACTGCTGTTTTCTTTCTTGGCAAAGTGCTGGCATGATTTGGAACGAAGTGGCTGTCTTACTGAATTGACTTTCAAGTGGGAATTAAAGGAATTTCGTCCCATTCCATCCCTAATGTTAATCTTTTGTTAAACTATTTTCGAGTCTTTCCAGTGAAATATATAAAGAACGGTTGCTGGAATTGGGTATGTCTAGTTTAATGAAGAGAAGGACTAGTGGTGACATGATAGCAGTGTTCCAATATCTCAGGAGTTGCCACAAAGAAGAGGAAGTCAAGCTATTCTCCAAAGCGCCTGAAGGCAGGACAAGAAGCAACAGATGGAAACTAATCAAAGAGAGAAGCAACCTAGAATTAAGGAGAAACTTCCTGACAGTTAGAACAATTAACCAGTGGAACAACCTGCCTCCAGAAGCAGTGAATGCTCCAACACTGGAAGCTTTTAAGAAGAGACTGGATTTGTCCGAAATGGTATAGGGTCTCCTACTTGAGCAGGGGGTTGGACTAGAAGACCTCCAAGGTCCCTTCCAACTCTTGTTATTCTGTTATTCTTGTATCTGCTTTTCCAAAGGGAACTTTCTCATATGGGACAGGCTCTCAAATTTTGTGGTACAGTGACTCTTTGAATGATGGATGATTTTGTGTGACTTCTCAATAATAAAACAAATATGTTTATGGGATTTGGATCGGGCAATGTAAAAAAAAAATTCCAATTTTAATATTTAAATTTTAATCGACAGATTATATTACAGATCTCAAACTCTGGGTTGCTACAGCCGTCCTCTGGAACCCCTCCTGTGCCAGTGAAAGTGGAATCAGGTTGAAAGAAAAATCAGATCACTGCCTCCCATGTTGCTAGTGACCCCCTGGAAGATCCTGACCCAAAGTTTGAGAATTCCTATCAAAGTGCACTTTTGCCCTGCAGAAGAAAACGTATTGATGACTCTGCAGTGCTATTTGTAAGAAGGAAGGAGGAATTTCATTTGTGGCTTTTTCAAAGCGTGTCTATGAATACAAACCGGCCGGAAACAGGACTCCAGCTTGTTGGTGTTTCCTGCAAAATATGTACCAATTTCGCATTCCAGAATTATGTTCTCTACATGCTTTCCTCCGTGGAGAAAGAAAAAAAAAACAAAATTCGGTCAAACTGACCGAAATATCTCAATTAACAATCTGGCTTCACATGTTTAGTTATTGCATTCTGATATGTCATTTTAGGAAATGAGGTAAACAGGGTCTGTCAACAGATGTCAAAAAAAGTCAGCTTGCACCTTTTTTTTACTCCTCTCTCTCTCTCTCTCTCTCTCTCTCTCTCTCTCTCTCTCTCTCTCTCTCTCTCTCTCTCTCTCTCTCTCTCCTTCCCTCCCTCCCTCCCTCCCTGAACATAAAATCAGAGTTGTTGGCAGACCACACACAGAGGTGCATATTTATGAATTTATGACCTCCAATAAACACAGCTATTGTTTACCATCCTGCGAGAGAGTCAGAAAAAGTTATAATGAGATAATAATAGTGAAAGGCTCCTAACACATTTATTTCTGATGTGTCAGCAAAAAAATTTTTTATCAGGGGCTCTCCAGCTGGCACCAGCAGCACATAAGCAGCTGCAAAGAAAGGTTACAGGCACAGCAGCATCAGCTCCAGGGCAGAGACTTCAGCAAGGGGAAAAAAAAGGGGGAGGGTTAAAACTGAGAAGGTGGGGAAACAGGCAAGTGGAGGCAGAAGAAGCAGACATCTGCATAGAATATAGCTCGGAAGAAGAGGACAACCAGCAGCAAGGTGGATTGACTCAGTTACAGTGGCGATGGGTGCACCATTGGAAGACCTGAAAGACCAGCTGAGGGACAGATTGCCATGCAGAAGATCTATGTATGGGATCTTTTAAGAGTTGACAATGATTTGTTGGCACATGATCAATCAATCACGTAATCCAGAAGCTCTATATGTTAATTGAATGATGCATAAGATACACACAAAGACACACAGAGATAAAACCTTCCCCAGTTCATGGTGTGCTTTTCAAGATGTCTGGCTTTTCTAAATGATGAAAATGCCATCAGACTTAAAATGTTCCTTTACACCAGGGGTGTCAAACTCAATTTCATTGAGGGCCGCATCTGCATTGTGGTTGCCCTGGGGGGGCCAGGTGGGTGTGGCCAGGGTGGGTGCAGCCTACTGGGTGGGTGTGGATGGAGTGGCTGTGCTCTACTGGGTGGGCATGGCCTGCTCTTCATCATTCGCATCAAGGGTGCCTGTGGGGGCCTGGGCAGGAGTGGGACAGGTCTGAGGGTCTCTGGCAGAAGGGGTTGGCACCAGGGGCTGAGCCAGGCAGCGTGAATCTGAAAAGAAGTGTGACGCCACCCTGCCCCCAGCCTGCCCAGTTTTGGCAGGCAGCAGGGCGCTCTCCTCACAGCGCCGAGAGGCTGAGCTGGGCGGTGTGAAGCTCACCAGCTTTGCACCTTGCTACCTGCTGAAACTGGGCAGGCTGGGGGCTGGGCGGCATCGCGCTTCTTTTTGGATTTGTGCTGCCCAGCTCAGCCTCTCGGCACTGTGAGGAGAGCGCCTTGCTGCCTGCCGAAACCGGGCAGGCTGGGGGCTGGGCGGCATTGCGCAGGTAACAATGGCAGTGCTGCAATGGTTGTAAGTGTGAAAGGTGGTCATAAGTCATTTTTTTTAGTGTTGTAACCCCTCCCCCGGAGCCCATCAAGCCGGATATGTGAAGTAGGCAAGGGCCATTTGCTGGCCACTTCCAGGCGATGGTGCATTTCTTCATTCCTCACAAAGGGTGACACCTTCCCAGCATGCACCCAGGGGGCGGGGGCGACGCAGCAGGGGCTGGTTCCTCGCTGTTTCCAGACAGCCTTGTGGAGCTAAGACTGAATGCGTTTCAGCGTAGATGGCCACAAAATTGTACATTGGCTCCCGGCCAGCCTGGGCCAGGGCCAAGGCAGCGGGGGCTTTTCCCTCACTGTTTCCAGGATGGCTTCACGGGCCACATGAAACCATTTTGCGGGCCGCATCCGGCCCCCGGGCCTTGTGTTTGACATGTCTGCTTTACACTTAGAACATTCAAATGTGGAAACCATCTCAAGGAATGACCAATGGATGAAAGAAGTGAGAAAGAAACTGGGACTGTTTAACCGTTCCTTCTCCCCACATCTTAAAAAAAACCACCACCAAAAAATCTGGAAGAAACAATTAAAGACAACCCCACTGAATGGGCTGGAAGCTGGTTACTCATTCCCAGCAACTATACTTTCCGGTAGCTAAATTTCATTAAAGAGAGGGAACTAGGAATATGTTGATGTGCCTGCTATGTAAAGCCTACTTTAGCTCTAAAACAAGAAGGAAATCCATCCAAGCTTAAGTATTCTGAAGCCAATAAGGCAACAATCCAAAAAACACCTATGGTATTAGTTGCTGGGTTCACATAATATACTAGGTTAAAATAAAGTTAGCAACCTGGGGACTCCATGAGCGGTGTGGACACAGATGATTGGACAAATTGAGTAAACCATCACTTAGTGTGAAGCTAATCTGAACAGGACGATGTTACTAAGAGACATTTCACTTATGCACCTAGCCTAGAATAAATCATATTTTGTTAACAGAAGAGCTGGATGCTTTAAGACATCCCAGTAACTGATAACGCTTTTGGTTTCAGAGCCCCCAAAGCACCAGTTAAACTGACCCCAAGCTAACAGGTTTGAATAAATGGGAGTCTGCTTTGGCTTCTCCCCAACTCCTAATAAAAGAGGCCTCTTTGGTGCAATCCCATTTATACCACCCCATTTCACACCATATTTTATAATTCCTCCAAGTGGGAAGCTGAGTTTAGTCACTAAATATCTTTTTAGGTGTTAGTTAAGTTCAGAATATCAGAGCATTTTGCTAAATGAGTCAAAGCAATAGTCGGTTCCTGACTTCCACTTGTCCTCCTGTATTCTTGAGAATGGTACTTTGAGAAAAAGAGGAAGAAAGGAAAATGGAGGACTGCCTAACAACATCCATAAAGGAGGCCAAGATATTCTCTCTTCAACCATCATCTCTGGAATGAATTCTGAATATGTTGAGACCTAAAGCATATGCAAAGAGATAATAAATAACTAGTTTAACCATGCTGAGTATCGATTTTACTTTGAATTCTTTGTGTGGGGTTTTATTTTTTATTTTATTTATTATTGAATTTATTTGCCACCCATTATTTTCCACAAGGAAACTCTTGTGGTTGTTGTTTTCTTTATTTTGTGGTATTCCCAATACATTCCTTTATAGACCTAGGATGAAACAGTGTTAAGAAAATTGGAGGAGGATTGAGGAGACCAAAAATACAAATTCATCTTAAAGTAAGCTTTGGGCCAGTCATCCTCGCTCAGCTCAATTTATCTTACAAGGCTTTGGTGGGGGTAAATTGGAGAGGGCCCACTTCTGCTTCTGGAGGCAAAATATATAACTATATATATATATATATATATATAGGGTTTCCAAATGGCTGGTAGGCGGGAGGTATCATCTCGTTTATTCATGCTGTGTGGGCGTTTTTCTATCTCGATGGCTTCTCTGATTATTCTGTTGTTAAAGTGTTCCGTTTTGGCAATAGTTCTGGCAATATATATATATTGCCAATATATAAATATATATATATATATATATTGCCAATATATATATTGCCAGAACTATTGCCAAAACGGAACACTTTAACAACAGAATAATCAGAGAAGCCATCGAGATAGAAAAACGCCCACACAGCATGAATAAACGAGATGATACCTCCCGCCTACCAGCCATTTGGAAACCCAGCCTTATTGACAGACGAATCCCTAGCACAAGGAGCGACACTGGACCCACACTCACGAAGACCACACATGATGTCACCACCACACATCCACGCAAAAAGCAGACTCAAACCCGCACCGATGATGAGGCACGACCGCGGACCAGAAACCAGACCACAGCTGCATCATTGGCCATTTTAAACCCCTCCATTCCACACGTGAAGCAAACTGACACCCACCTTGAAGATGTGGCACGACCACGAACGCGAAGCCAAACTACAGCAATGCAGCTCTCCATCTCAAATTCCCCTGCAACTCAGACTAATCCTAGCACAACAGGGCCCCCACCCAAGCAGAGCACACCCCCATCCAATCAGAGCACAGCCAACCCCCCATCCAATCAGAGCATAGCCAACCCCCCATCCAATCAGAGCACAGCCAAGCCCCTAACCAATCAGAACACACCTCCACCCAATCAGAACACATCCAAGCTCCCATCCAATCAGTTCATACCTCCACTGGCAGTTAAAAGGAAGAAACAGCTGCGATCACACATTGCTCCTAGAAGCACGAAGCCGAAGACACCAGCCTGAAGATGACGAATGGGACTTCGTCAAAACGTTGCCAAGACACTTTCAATTTTACACGGGAGAAAACCCGAATTACCAAAGACCTACATACAAACACCCGTGAAAACCTCAGAAAACAAATATCGTACCTCTACGGGGAGGAAATCTACCATCTGACCAGGACCTATGAAAAACTCGAAGTCCAAAGAGCTTCCATTCTATGTGACCTCGCATTCTTACGCAACTGCCGAGATCAAAATTTAATCCCCACATGCTTCCAATTGAAATTCCACTCCAACTCTGCAGCCACCAAACGCATCCTGAAAAGAACAGAATTGGCCCTAATCAGAAATGAACTTCACACAAAAAGATTCCTCCTAGACCAAATCAACAAAGATCTCCTCACACTTCACCTCAAACTCAGCAACAAGATCCACCCCGCACTTTGGAACAAATCCAAACAACTCGCCGTCTGGAGAGCCGAAACACAGACCACCCTCAAGACAGACACACATACCAACAAATTCCGAAGACTACAGGAACGCCAGAAACAAACCCTTCCTCCCTCACAGCCACACATGAAACAAACAGTGCATAACATCTCAGATAGGATCCTCACCAAAGCCGAAACCGATGTCCTTTCCAAAGGATTCAACTTTGCAGTCGCTCCCAAACACATCCCCACTGAAACCATTATATGCGGAGTTGAAACCAGCCTGACCAAAATCAACCCCGACGCCACTAACAGAATCAGACTCGAAATCACCAACATCCTCTGCACCAGCAAACCCCCCAAAAGCAACTTACACAAAGAGGAACAGACAGCACTAATTAACCTGAAAGAAGACACCAGCATAATAATCCTACCAGCAGACAAGGGCAACGCCACGGTGGTTATGAACACATCTGACTACCAAACCAAATTAACCAACCTACTCCAGGACTCCACATACAAACCCCTAATCACAGATCCCACCACCTACCTGGAAAAAACCACTAGATCCAAAATAAAAGCCTCCCCCATCAGCGAAGAGATCCAGCAAAGAATCATTCCCAGAGAAAAATCATCCAGATGCCCCAAGCTCTATGGTCTCCCCAAGATACACAAAGAAGGAACCCCACTTAGACCCATAGTCAGCTCCATAGGCTCACCTCTACAAAACCTAGCCAAATTTCTCGCCAAACAACTACAGCCCTATTCAGAATCCATCACCTCACACGTAAAAAAATTCATTCCAATTCATAGAGATCATAAAGAAACAAAACTTACAGCCCAGCGACCTACTCGTAAGCTTTGATGTCATTTCCCTCTTCACCCAAGTGCCAATCCAAGAAGCCTTGACAGCTATCCAAAACAAATATAACCCCCCCAAGCACATCCTAGATCTGACCAACCATTGCCTATCCAACACATACTTCATCTATAACGGACAAAAATACAAACAAATAGAAGGAGCACCCATGGGGTCACCCCTCTCACCTGTCATTGCAAACCTCTACATGGAACACTTTGAAACCCAAGCTCTAGAAAAGTCTGATCATAAACCCAAACTCTGGCTCAGATACGTAGACGACACCTTCATAATCTGGCCACATGGGAAAGAAAAACTAGACAACTTCCTCACACACCTCAACAGCCTACACCCCAAAATACAGTTCACCATGGAAACAGAAGCTAACAAGCAACTTCCCTTCCTGGATGTCTTAGTCTACAAGAAATCCAATGGCTCCCTAGGACACACCATCTACCAGAAGAAAACACACACAACCGCTATCTGCACGCACTCTCACACCACCACCCAGCACAGATCAACTCCGTAGCCAAGACACTCATCTCGAGAACAAAACGCTTAGCTGACGAACAACACCTAAAAACCGAACTACACACTCTCACTAATGTACTAACATCCAACGGATTCCAAAGAAATAAGATTACCAACTTAATCCAAAAAGAAACCCCCACTAAAATCCAAGACATAGAACAAGAAAACGGCAAAGCCCTCCTCCCCTACATAAAAGGCACCACAGACAAAATCAGCAAGATCCTCCACAAACACAACATCAAGACAGCATTCTGCACAAACCGAAAAATATCCACCATCCTAAGAAACCCCAAAGACAAAATTGAGTTAGAAAATCAAGGAGTATATGAAATCCCATGCACCGCCTGCCCCACCACATACATCGGACAAACCAACAGAAGAATAAGTGCACGCATTGAAGAACACAAGAACTCAGTCAGAAAAGAGGAACCAACATCCTCCCTGGTCCAACACCTCAAAGCCACAGGACATAAAATTGATTTTAAAAATACCAGAACTATTGCCAAAACTGAACACTTTAACAACAGAATAATCAGAGAAGCCATCGAGATAGAAAAACGCCCACACAGCATGAATAAACGAGATGATATCTCCCGCCTACCAGCCATTTGGAAACCCAGCCTTATTGACAGACGAATCCCTAGCACAAGGAGCAACACTGGACCCACACTCACGAAGACCACACATGATGTCACCACCACACATCCACACAAAAAGCAGACTCAAACCCGCACCGATGATGAGGCACGACCGCGGACCAGAAACCAGACCACAGCTGCATCATTGGCCATTTTAAACCCCTCCATTTCATACGTGAAGCAAACTGACACCCACCTTGAAGATGTGGCACGACCACGAACGCGAAGCCAAACAACAGCAATGCAGCTCTCCATCTCAAATCCCCCTGCAACTCAGACTAATCTGAGCACAACAGGGCCCCCACCCAAGCAGAGCACACACCCCGCCAATCAGAGCACAGCCAACCCCCCATCCAATCAGAGCACAGCCAAGCCCCTAACCAATCAGAACACACCTCCACCCAATCAGAACACAGCCAAGCTCCCATCCAATCAGTTCATACCTCCACTGGCAGTTAAAAGGAAGAAACAGCTGTGATCACACATTGCTCCTAGAAGCACGAAGCCGAAGACACCAGCCTGAAGATGATGAATGGGACTTCGTCGAAACGTTGCCAAGACACTTTCAATTTTACGCGGGAGAAAACCCGAATTACCAAAGACCTACATATGTATATATGTATATATTTCTTAAAGAGATGGGAGAGATGGGAGATGGGAGTACCAGACCATCTTATTTGTCTCTTGAGAAACCTATATGCGGGTCAAGAAGCAACAGTGAGAACTGGACACAGAATGACTGATTGGTTCAAAATTGGGAAAGGAGTCCGGCAAGGCTGTATTCTGTTGCCCTGCCTATTTAACTTATATGCAGAGCACATCATGAGAAAGGCAGGGCTAGATGAATCAAAAGTTGGAATTAAGATTGCCGGGAGAAATATCAACAACCTAAGATATGCAGATGATACCACTCTAATGGCAGAAAGTGAAGAGGAACTAAAGAGCCTCTTGATGCGGGTGAAGAAGGAGAGTGCAAAAGTTGGCTTGAAACTCAACATTAAGAAAACCAAAATCATGGCATCCGGCCCTCTCAATTCCTGGCAAATAGATGGGGAAGAAATGGAGGTAGTGACAGATTTTATCTTCCTGGGCTTCAAGATCACCACAGATGGGGACTGCAGCCAAGAAATTAAAAGACGCTTGCTCCTGAGGAGGAAAGCTATGGCAAATTTAGACAGCATACTAAAAAGCAGAGACATCACCCTGCCAACAAAAGTACGTATAATCAAGGCCATGGTTTTCCCAGTTGCAATGTATGGCTGTGAAAGTTGGACCATAAGAAAGGCTGAGCGCAAAGAATTGAGGCCTTTGAACTATGGTGCTGGAGAAGACTCTTGCGAGTCCCTTGGACTGCAAGGCGATCAAACCGGTCAGTCCTAGAGGAGATCAACCCTGACTGCTCTCTAGAAGGCCAGATCCTGAAGTTGAAACTCAAGTACTTTGGCCACCTAATGAGAAGGAAGGACTCACTGGAGAAGAGCCTAATGCTGGGAAAGATTGAGGGCAATAGAAGAAGGGGACGACAGAGAATGAAGTGGCTGGATGGAGTCACTGAAGCAGTAGGCGTGAGCTTAAATGGACTCCAGAAGATGGTAGAGGACAGGAAGGCCTGGAGGAACGTTGTCCATGGGGTCGCAATGGGTTGGACACGACTTCGCAACTAACAACAACAACATATGAATATATATGTATATATATATAGAGAGAGACATACCTACTGTAGAGAGAGGACTTCCGTGGGTTAACCCTTTCTCATTTAAACCTTCCCCACAAGCAAAATTGAATTGTTGCACAGCTACTTTTTGTGTTTCTGATTTCGTACAAAATGTTGTTTGGTCTGTATTTCTGGGCTCTGGAGTGGAAAATCCAAAGTTCCTTTCTGTTTTCCCTCAGCTGAACTGAAAGGAGATGTAGATAGAATAACTATGAATTCCCAAACTGGACAGCCAAACTAACAGCAGAGTATGAAATTTTCAGTGGAAAAGCCTTTGGAGGTTTCCAGGGAAGTTTTATTCCTTTTGTAACCATGAGCCAATAGCAAATCTGAGTGTAGAATGTGACAGTACACAGCAGGGGTGTCCAACCTTGGCAACTTTAAGATGTGTGGACTTCAACTCCCAGAATTCCCCAGCCAGCCATGAATGAAGACAGCTGGAATTCTGGGAATAGAAGTCCACAGGTCTTAAAAGTGCCAAGATTGGACACCCCTGGAATACAGTATTGGTGAAACTGACATGAACTTCATTGTTGTTTTGTTCTGTCTCTCCGCTCACCTTTGAGGCCAGTCTGTACTGTATTCTTGTTCCTTGTGTTCATGTGGCAATGAAGATATGCTTAGAAACCCAAGTCCTGGAAAATTGGAATAAACAGCTGAAAAAAACCATGCACTGAAAAAAAAAGAAAAAGTTGTCAACAAAATGCCAAATGGATGAGATAATTTTGGGCTTGGAAACTTTCCCTGCATGCACTTAACCCTGGTACAAACATGCCATGGCCAACTCTTTCCCATGTGATGTCCTCATGACGTCTCATGCAGCTCAGTGGAATGACCATCTTAAGTCATCTTCATTCTCCAAATGCCAAACCAGGATTCACACAGATCAAACACCAGTCAGCCTTTCTACTGAACCCCAAATCAATATGTCTGTCACTTTTTAGACATGCAGGGAACACCCAGGATGCACATTAGTCTAAACCGTGGTTTGATGGACAAATCATGATTAGCCAAAACAAACCAATGTTATCAGGGCAGAAGCGGGCAACCTTTCAATGGCCAAGGCTGCCCTTAACATTTTGAAGGATGGTTTGAGAGTTGCCAAATGTGTGAAGTCATACAAGTTGTCCTTGACTTACAACCATTTGCTTAGTGACTGTTCAAAGGTAAAAAGTGACTTATGATCATTTTTCACGCTTACAATTGTTGCAGCATCCCTATGGTCACATGATTAAAATTCGGATGCTTGGCAATTGGTATGTATTTACAACAGTTGCGGTGTCCTGGGGTCATGTGATCAGCTTCTGTGACCTTCTGGCAAGCAAAGTCAATGGGGAAGCCAGATTCATTTAACAACCATTTTACTAACTTAACTGCAGTCATTCACTTAGCAAAAGTGGTGGAAAAGGTTGTAAAATGGAACAAAACTCAGTTAATAACACTCTCCCTTAGCAACAGAAATGTTGGGTTCAGCTGGGGTTGTAAGTTGAGGACCACCTGTGCTTTGGGGTAAATTCTCAAGTCTGATTTCCTTCTGAAATTGGTAGGATCCAGTAACGAAATCGGTAAAATCACTTACGTTGCCCATTACGTCATGGCGTTCTCAGTTACAAGGCGCTGGCCAGGAAACCATTCCAAAATCAGGTTGCACTTTTTCCATCAAGTTTTTTTTTAACCTAATTTTCTTGATACCACCTTTACTATTTTTATAAATAATTCAAGGCAGTGAACGTATCTAATTTTAGGGGGGTTCTTGGTGCTATTTTCTTGCAGATGTTTCATTACCTAAACCTAGGTAACATCATCAGTGCCAGTCTGCAAGAAAACAGCCAAGCTCAAAGAGTAACAAGGACTCCCCCTCATTTCAACCCTGAACTACAAATAGTCTCCTCTATTGATAGCTTCATGGATTACTGCCTTGTCGTGGCGAAGGGGCTTGCGTAACTCAATGAAGTTATGAGCTATGCCGTGCAGGGCCACCCAAGACGGACAGGTCATAGCAGAGAGTTCTGACAAAATGTGATCCACTGGAGAAGGAAATGGCAACCCACTCCAGTATCTTTGCCATGAAAACCCCATGGACAGTACTAAAAGGCAAAAAGATATGACGCTGGAAGATGAGCCCCTCAGGTCGGAAGGTGTCCAATATGCTACTGGGGAAGAGCAGAGGGCTAGTACTAGTAGCGCCAGAAAGAGTGAAGCGACTGGGCCAAAGCCGAAAGGACGCTCAGCTGTGGATGCATCTGGTGGTGAAAGGAAAGTCCGATGTTGTAAAGATTTTTTCTCCATAGGAACCTGGAACGTAAGATCCATGAATCAAGGCAAACTGGACGTGGTCAAACAAGAGATGACAAGACTGAACATCGACATCTTAGGAATCAGCGAACTAAAATGGACAGGAATGGGTGAATTTAATTCAGAGGACCATCAGGTATACTACTGCGGGCAAGAATCCCTCAGAAGAAATGGAGTAGCCTTCATAGTCAATAAAAGAGTAGGAAAAGCAATACTGGGATACAATCCCCAAAATGACAGAATGATCTCAGTGCGAATCCAAGGCAAGCCATTCAATATCACAGTAATCCAAGTCTATGCCCCAACCACTGGTGCTGAAGAGGATGAAATTGACCGGTTCTATGAAACCCTACAGCACCTTATAGAATCAACACCAAAAAATGATGTCCTTATCATCATGGGGGATTGGAATGCTAAAGTAGGAAGCCAAAAAATAAACGGAATAACAGGCAAGTTTGGCCTTGGAGTACAAAATGAAGCAGGGCACAGGCTGATAGAATTTTGTCAAGAGAATACGATGGTCATAGCAAACACTCTTTTCCAACAACCCAAGAGACGTCTCTACACATGGACATCACCAGACGGTCAACACAGAAACCAGATTGACTATGTGCTCTGCAGCCAAAGAAGCTCTATACAGTCAGTAAAAACAAGACCAGGAGCTGACTGTGGTTCAGATCATGAGCTTCTCGTTGCAAAATTTAGGCTTAAATTGAAGAAAGTAGGGAAAAACACTAGGCCACTCAAGTATGAACTAAATCATATCCCTGATGAATATACAGTAGAGGTGACAAATAGATTTAAGGAATTAGATCTGATAGACAGAGTGCCTGAAGAACTATGGACGGAGGTTCGCAACATTGTACAAGAGGTAGCAACTAAAACCATCCCAAAGAAAAAGAAATGCAAGAAAGCAAAATGGCTGTCTGAGGAAGCTTTGCAAATAGCTGAGGAAAGAAGGGAAGCGAAAGGCAAGGGAGAAAGAGAAAGATACACCCAATTGAATGCAGAGAATAGCTAGAAGAGATAAGAATGCCTTCTTAAATGAACAGTGCAAAGAAATAGAAGAGAACAATAGAACAGGGAGAACCAGAGATCTCTTAAAAAAATTGGAGATATGAAGGGAACGTTTCATGCAAAGATGGGCATGATAAAGGACCAAAATGGCAGGGACCTAACAGAGGCAGAAGAGATTAAGAAGAGGTGGCAAAATTACACAGAAGAACTATACAAGAAAGAGCTTAGCATCCTGTAACACGAGGGGGTGGTCACTGACCCGCGCAGACATCCTAGAATGTGAAGTGAAATGGGCCTTAGGAAAGCGGAGCAACAACAAAGTAGGGATTACTGACAGTATCCGCTGAGCTATTCAAAATCTTAAAAGACGATGCAGTAAAAGTGCTGCACTCAATTTGCCAGCAAATTTGGAAAACTCACCAGTGGCCACAGGATTGGAAAAGATCAGTTTACATTCCAATTCCAAAGAAAGGCAATGCCAAAGAATGTTCAAACTATTGCACCATTGCACTCATTTCACATGCAAGTAAAGTTATGCTTAAAATCCTACAAAATCCTACAAATCCTCCAGCAGTATGTGGATTGAGAACTTCCAGAAGTACAAGCAGGATTTCGAAGAGGCAGAGGAACTAGAGATCAAATTGCCAATATACGCTGGATTATGGAGAAAGCTAGGGAGTTCCAGAAAAACATCTACTTCTGCTTCATTGACTATGCTAAAGCCTTTGATTGTGTGGATCACAACAAATTGTGGCAAGTTCTTAAAGAGATGGGAGTACCAGACCATCTTATTTGTCTCTTGAGAAACCTATATGTGGGTCAAGAAGCAACAGTGAGAACTGGACACGGAACCACTGATTGGTTCAAAATTGGGAAAGGAGTCCGGCAAGGCTGTATTCTGTCGCCCTGCCTATTTAACTTATATGCAGAGCACATCATGAGAAAGGCAGGGCTAGATGAATCAAAAGTTGGAATTAAGATTGCCGGGAGAAATATCAACAACCTAAGATATGCAGATGATACCACTCTAATGGCAGAAAGTGAAGAGGAACTAAAGAGCCTCTTGATGCGGGTGAAGAAGGAGAGTGCAAAAGTTGGCTTGAAACTCAACATTAAGAAAACCAAAATCATGGCATCCGGCCCTCTCAATTCCTGGCAAATAGATGGGGAAGAAATGGAGGTAGTGACAGATTTTATCTTCCTGGGCTCTAAGATCACCACAGATGGGGACTGCAGCCAAGAAATTAAAAGACGCTTGCTCCTGGGGAGGAAAGCTATGGCAAATTTAGACAGCATACTAAAAAGCAGAGACATCACCCTGCCAACAAAAGTACGTATAGTCAAGGCCATGGTTTTCCCAGTTGCAATGTATGGCTGTGAAAGTTGGACCATAAGAAAGGCTGAACGCAAAAGAATTGAGGCCTTTGAACTATGGTGCTGGAGAAGACTCTTGCGAGTCCCTTGGACTGCAAGGCGATCAAACCGGTCAGTCCTAGAGAAGATCAACCCTGACTGCTCCTTAGAAGGCCAGATCCTGAAGTTGAAACTCAAGTACTTTGGCCACCTAATGAGAAGGAAGGACTCACTGGAGAAGAGCCTAATGCTGGGAAAGATTGAGGGCAATAGAAGAAGGGGACGACAGAGAATGAAGTGGCTGGATGGAGTCACTGAAGCAGTAGGCGTGAGCTTAAATGGACTCCAGAAGATGGTAGAGGACAGGAAGGCCTGGAGGAACGTTGTCCATGGGGTCGCAATGGGTCGGACACGACTTCGCAACTAACAACAACAACAATTGATAGCTAACTATTTATTTATTTATGTATACAAACAACCCAAGGCAGTGAACATACCTAATACTCCTCCCTCCTCCTATTTTTCTCACAACAAGCCTGTGAGGTGGGTTGGGCTGAAAGAGAGTGACTGCCCTAAGGTCACCCAGCTGACTTTCATGTCTAAGTCAGGATTTGAACTCACGGTCTCCCAGTTTCTAGCCAGGGGCCTTAACGCTAACCCTTACCAGACTCCTTCTTACACATGTAAGAAACCTCTTCTCTTGCTGTGTCTGGAAGTTCAACTTGGGGAAAGCGTGCATTCACTCAGCTTCCATCATGCCACTTTCTGAAGCCAGCCGACTGAGGAAATGTATGATAAACCTTCAAAGGAGCAAAGTGCTGACAGCACCGAAGTGGGTAAACTGGCTGCAAAGTTGCTCGTAGGCCCCTGTAGCCTGATTGCTTTTTTCCGTCGTCGCTCCCAGGACATCCTTCATTTAACAAGGCGCTAAAGATTGGTGGCATTTTGGGAAAGGAAAGAGAGGATTACAGTTTAAAATAGCTGGAAAACAGCTTTAAAAACCAAGAACAGCCAGAAGAAAAGGAACATCACAGTCCCCACCCACCAAACCTGCAACTTTATTGAATTTTATTTCTTGCTCCTGAAGGAGCCCAGGGCAGACCAATAAAAAGAAAAGTTGAGTAAAAATAAATAAGTCAACAACAAGCCACACGCCTCCTGCAAAACATAACATCTTCTTTGAGCTGAATTCTACTTCTAGTGACTGCAGATCATGTCATATGATCGTGTCATGGGGTAATTTGGCCTTTCTTCTTATTCCCATTAAAAAAATGTTTATTTTCAATCTAGCCTACAGCCTCAGCCTATCCTAGAGGTCCTCCTTCTAAACCTCACCCTGTTTAGCTCGCCTGGATCAGCCAAGGTCAGACAGTGCCGCCACCTAGTTGGGCACTTCCTAAAACAAAACCATACAGGCATTGCCCAAAGATTTAAAACATCACTAAAAAGACCATCTGACCGCTAATTTGATCCTGCAGCAGTGGTGGTGGTGTGGAGTCAGCAGGCAAAGAAGAGGGGGAAATAAAGAGATGTTCCCGCATGGAGTCACTCTGTGGGAGGAAATGAGATAGATCAGGGGTCTTCAAACTTGGCCCTTTTATGACTTGTGGACTTCAACTCCCAGAATTCTGGGAGTTGAAGTGCACAAATCATAAAAGGGCCAAGTTTGAAAACCCCTAGAGATAGATAGATAGATAGATAGATAGATAGATAGATAGATAGATAGATAGATAGATAGATAGATAGATAGATAGATAGATAGATAGATAGATAGATAGATAGATAGATAGATAGATAGATAGATAGATAGATAACCTTTATTGTCATTTTTTACTGTGGGCACAATGGCACACATTAAAAATGAAACTTAGTTGCTTGCTCTCAAAGTGTACACATGCATAACACACATTTAAACATACTATATACAACATACGTATAGACCTACACCCTTACATATAAGCAACATATAAATACTAATCACTATCCAACTTGAATACGTAACGAAAGAAGGAAGCTTTAGAGTTCACAAGGTTAATACTGTATGGAACAAAACTGTGACTGAATCTGGCTGTTCTGCTTCCGATACCACGGAGCCTCCTCTCAGAAGGTAACAAGGAAAACAGGTTGTGAAGAGGATGTGTAGTGTCCCAGACAATCTTATGGACCCTGCTCAAGCAACACTTAAATCCGGATCGAAGGGAGGGAACTGCCAATAATCTTTTCAGCCATCCTCACCACTCTCTGCACCACCTTCCTGTCTGAAGCAGTGATGCTTCTAAACCAGACTGTGATATAGGCCAGATTAGTGAAGCTGTTATCTACCAGTTTCCAAGGAAGAGCAGTCAGTCTGGTGAGATTCTTGTAAAATAGGTAATCAACAATAAAGAAACTGCTTTGGTCTGTTCAAGGAGTTATTCTGGTTACTTATGCCTGACAGGAACTGCAGTATTTGAACTGCAGTTCAAATACTTGACAACAGACAAGTATTCATTGGCCACCTAGATATAGGCTAAGAAACCTCTTTTGAGAAAGACTCCCATAACAGGGAGGTTGTCACCAAGAAGTCCTGCTACTAACCACCGCATTGCTGAATTGAAGAAAGCCTTCCCAGCCCATCAGAATGCATAAGACTTGGGTTGATTTGTTTAAGTGATTAGGTCCTAAGCATGTAGATGCTTGGTGGCATTTATAGATGAACATCACCCTCTACCATTGGGACTGGCAGCTCATGAGTTACAAAAGCAGTATTTAAGGAACAGCTGATATTGCCCCATTTAGCCATTCCGCTAAGCAATTGGACTTTCTCCCTTGCTTGCAACATCAGGCCTCTTTCAAGGTGAGAGGATAGAATCTGGCAGAATGCCACAAGGGGAATAGGTTTCCCTGTGAACTCTTTCCCCAGTAACGTAATCAGTAAGTGTTTAACTGTCTTTTTACACAGCAGATGCAGCCAGCTACTTGTGGGAGAGGGAAAAGAAGGAGGAAATTACACTTGGACAACTAAGTTAATTTCCCCCCGATATGATTTACTGGATGATACTGACTGATTAAGAAGTGGAGTCAAAACTTTGAAAAAAGACTTCATATATGTTGCAAAGAAAGTTTCACCCCCAAAACATAAAACTTTGCAAAGCAAGTTAAAATAGGTGCTTCTAAAATCCTTCCTCTCCTCTTCTCCAGAAGTTAGAACAGTGAAGGAACTCTGAACGGATCCCGTGACTATCCTCGGACTATTAATATTCTCACAATCCCTCTCCCTAAAAGTTTGCCAGCACGGAGCACTTGACCAAGGGTTGCCTCTTCCATGCCAAGTCAGCCAGGCATGTCAACATCCTCGTGGTTGTTCTGTGACTCGCCCAAACATAAACATGAGCCATCACTTTTGATTGATTGTTCTGGCCAGAAGCTAAAGTCCAGGAACTTGTTGCTTCTTTCAAGCTGAACTCAGGATACATCTTAGCAGCAGGCCAGGATGCTGCTTGGTTGGGTATGAAGATGGCAAGGTGCTTTTCAAGGCCACAGTGGTTCGATGAGATTCAGCTGCATCTTCTCTTCTCTCCCGTTTCTCAGAGCCATGGGTCACAGAGTCATTTTGTTCAGTGAGACTAATGCTCCCTCCCCAATGCTTTCATTTCTCCGCTAACGATACTGAGAGAGGCCAAAGTTTATGAATTTCAGAGCAAACTAGGTTGAGTTGCATCTCGGAATTCATGAGCCAATCAGAATGCAATTCTTCACTTGACTTTGCATTTTTTCCCCCATGTTTGTGATGGAAATCTCAACTTCAAAGTGTATCGGGCTGTGCTTTAGAACGGGTATGTTATAACTGACTGGATTTACAAAGGTATTCCATAAATTGTGCTTTGTGAGAAATGACGTTCCAAAAATATTGGGTATGTATCTCCATGTGAATGTTTATGTCAATCTTTAATTTTAAAAAAGCCAGGTCTTTATTCCTTTAATGATGGTTGACGTGGACCAGGAATAAACCCATCAATTTATCCCATCCTGGCTGGAGAGAATTTATGGGCTCATCAGCTTGATCGATATGAATTGCCCTGGCAAAAATATGGGTAATTCTTGTGGACAGGAACAGAAAACTTCACCATCAATCCAGCCCCAGCCCACTGGGAAGACAAGCTCTGTTTGTCCTCTTCTGTGACATATCAAAAGTCCTGATTTCCAACTTGTGTTGGCTGAAGTGGCACAGTTTGGCTTGCCTGCTGTACTTGGCTGCATTGCAGGCAAATGTCTCCCTGTCCTCTGGCTACTCTGGCTACAGGAGTGGCCCTACTTCTCTGGTCACCAGTTACTGTCCTCCATGGCCATCTTCTTGGGCCACTTGCCCTCCCAAAAGAATCTCAACCTGGGAGCCTAAAGGGGAAGAGACTGCACTAGTGAAATTCTGAACATTTTTTTTGTTTTGTTTTACAAGTTCATTAAGGAGGGGTGAAACAGTGAATATTAAAATTGGGAGAAATTGGCAAGAGTTCTATCAATTTCTACTTCCCACCAGAATGAAATGGGAACTTTCTTTTCATTCTTTTCCTGGCTCGTTGGGGGAGACACCAAATGGAAAGGTAGCAAGCACGGGGGGCAAGCCAGCGAATGTAGCTCATATAAAATGCTGAACCAATGGAAACCACGCATTCTCAAAGACATGCCGGTGGCAAAGGGCTTGCTCTTCTGCCATTTGTGGGAGAGATAGATAAATAGGTGGGTCCAACCATCAGTGGCCATTGTATGCATGTTCTGGGGAGAAGGCCAGTCCATGACCATGGACGAAGTGGAGGAAGAAGTTGAAATCTGGAAAGGGATCCTTTAAGCTGGCTTCTTTTCCAGCTGTTTACACAAAGGAGTCAAGCTAAGACTGCAGGGCAGAAAAGCCCTTTATAAACCAGGAGACTCTGAGTTCTGGTCTCGCCTTAGGCATGAAAACTGGCTGGGTGACTTTGGGCCAGTCACCGTCTCTCAGCCTAACCCACCTCACAGGGTTGTTGTTGTGGGGAAAATAGGAGGAAGGAGTATTAGGTATGTTTGCCGTCTTGAGTTATAAGAATAATAAAGGTGGGATTAAAAATGAATAAATAAATTAGTCAGCCATCACTAACCCCTTACCTATGACCATCAAGAAGCATTGATGAAAGCAAAGAAAAGAACCTAAAATAGGAAATGTTTAAGTAACATTGTGGGGCATCTTTGCTGTCAATATAATAATATAATATAATATAATATAATATAATATAATATAATATAATATAATATAATATAATATAATATAATATAATATAATATAATATAATATAATATAATATAATATAATATAATATAATATAATAATATAATAATATAATATAATATAATATAATATAATATAATATAATATAATATAATATAATATAATATAATATAATATAATATAATATAATAATATAATAATATAATATAATATAATATAATATAATATAATATAATTAATATAATATAATATAATATAATATAATATAATATAATATAATATAATATAATATAATATAATATAATATAATATAATTAATATAATTAATATAATATAATATAATATAATATAATAAATATAATATAATATAATATAATATAATATAATATAATATAATATAATATAATATAATAATATAATATAATATAATATAATATAATATAATATAATATAATATAATATAATATAATATAATATAATATAATATAATATAATAACATAACATAACATAACATAACATAACATAAAATACAATACAATACAATACAATACAATACAATATATAATTTCAAGAAGCAATAGTTTATGAACTTTTTGCCCCATCAGCTTTCATTCCTGTCCAATAAGCATCTGTTTGTCAAGAGTTCAGCAACAAGAGGCATAAAGAGAAGAAAGGACAGATCATCTCCTTGCCTTTCTCATTCTACTCTTTGCTGCTGCTTTAAGGCATTTTTTTCCAGAACTACCTTCATCCTGAAGCTACGTCCAGCTGCAAAAACACATGTTAAAGCTGGTTTGGAGAACATGAGGACACAGGGCAATGGGTGGGCCAGGACCCTCTTTGTGGTAGCCCTCTCTATTTTGCTAAAAAGGGCTGGCATATGTAAACTGCTGTTCTAAAGTAAGAAAAAAATTAAACTATGATGTAAGCCCTAAAATGTAAAATATAGGCTTAAAGAAGCCTAAGATAGGCCCTCACAAATTCCCCTCCCATCTCAAAATTTGGGGGGGGGGGAAACCTCTACGTTTGGCACAAAGCCCCACCCACTTGGCATCACTGCCTTACCTTCTGCAGTTTTTACCTCCTCCGTTATTAAACATGCCCCCATCAACAAAAGTAGACCACCCATCTTAAAGCATTGGAGTGTGGAGAGATCAGGGGTGTATGGGAAATTGGGGGATTATGAGCCTATATTCTGTTTAACTTTGCATTTTAAAAAAATAAACCAATCCGACATTGTAACTAAACCACTAAGCCTATATTTAGTGAAAGGTTGGTATTTGTACAAACTATATCCTCCTTTTGTTCTTTTTTTCCTTTCTTTGCCATGTCTTTCTCGGTCAAAATTAAGATGGTACATTCTTGAGATGGGAAACTATATTTGGCCCTTTCTTATTTTAATCCCAAACACTATGAATACTGAGAGTCCTATATGAATAATAAACACACTGTTTGAACCAGCAGGGAGTGATGGCAATTACAATGCTCAAAGTTTTTCTCTTTATATCTTTTGTCTTCCTTCTTTTGAGGGAAGGAATTTTCCCCTTTCTCTCTCCTTAAAAAAAAACAAAACCTATAAATTAACCACTAAGAACATGTATCTTGGCTCTTATCTCCTCTCCGAATCATGTCATATACTTTCTCTTCCCACCCTAATCATTGCCAGAGGCCATCCTAACTGCTCGAAAGCTAGGATGTAATTTATCTAGGCCTAGTGCCCTATCAATTTTAATAGTTTTAATTATCCAACTGTCTCTTTGATTAAACATAAAAACCTTTTAATATAACTCACCACTCCCTCTCAACAACACACACACACACACGTGAATAAAAGAAGTTATGCTTCCTAGTCAATCCACAGCAACTGGCAGCCTTTTGACAGTTAATATTTAAGTCAAATTGTGCGGTCCAAGTTCAGTTTCCTTCTCTCCTTCCCAAAATATAGTAATCTCAGATTCAAAATAGGGTCTCCCAAACAAAACAAAACCTACTCTAACCCTATTAAATTAATCCAGAATAAAGAAACCCCCTTTATAGAATAGAAGCAACAGAACCACCTCTTATCTGTGCAAGAGTTCCACTGTGTTTTATTTTAATCTGATGGGTCAACCTTTAACACTGAGTTGAAACTGTATTTGAGGTTGCTTAATACGGTAGGTGGATAACATAGCTATAAGGCTCTCTCCACCATCTTCATCCAAAACTCCACCACCTCTAAGGGATACATATCTGAGGAAGTTTGGCAAGAGGTGGGATGGGGTGATGCTTAAGGATGCATATAGGAATTGTGGGGCCATGAGTCAACCTATTGTAACTGCAGCCTTTTAGAAAACTAACACTTCCTGGATAGGAATGCAGGGCTCAATCAATGAAAGGAACAATAAGAAAGCAGAACAAGAAACCTACTTTGGGCCATCAATATGCCTAGCTCCTTTGCCACTGCATGCAAGTTTTTAAAGAACAATCCTAACAGGAGAGCAGCAAGAGGGTCCATGGTAAGGAAACCAATACCAAATCCCATGGTTCACTGCTTTCCTTCCTGATTACTTATTTAATCATTTATTTTTCCTCCCCTTTTTCTATGGCTAGTGATATCTCCTGATTCCTTTCCCTTTGCTGGTACATATTCAAAATAAAGAGATTTGACTTGACTCCTTCCCCAATTTGGGGATAGGTCCAAAAGAAGAAGAGGGCTTTTGATCTAAGGAATCCACAGCCTTTCCTGATCTATTCCTTGAACACACTGTTGTTAAAATGCTACCACTGAGAAAATGAGTCAGCCCTCCAATGGGATAGCCAAACCCTTGTTGAACTTCGGGGAGTGCAAGTTTCATTGGTTCCTGAAGCAAAGAAGAGGAGATACAAACAGGTTACCCAAAATTTGAGAAATTGGCTTCAGAGTAAAGCTGGTGTGCAGGCTACATCTAATTGGCAGAGGTGCATGCAGCTCAGAAGGCGAGAAACATTAGCATCTGGAAGTGCTCAACACCACAACTCATCCATGAAAATGTGTCTTTGGGAAAAAAAATCAAAAGGAAATTCTCTTTCATCATATGGACTGAGAACTAGAAGCAAAAAAATAATAATGCAGGAGCATTTCTCTGCCTGACGCTAAGAAAACGACAGTGGGAAGTGTTTGTTAGTGCAGCAAGGAGATGTTTGAGGGGTGAGTTTTCTCTCTATAGGGGAATCTCTTTCTCTAATGGGCCTCCTGAGTCAGTTTCCCAGAAAGTTTGGTAGTCTTAGTGCTCAATTTGTAAGTCCAGTTTGCCTTTGTTCAGCACAGGCTCATTTCCCTATAATGTGTGTCAATATTATAGAAAAATGCAAGCATACCGGCTTAGAAAACATACATATTCAAAATTCCAGTGACTGTTAAATATAAACAGATCCCTAGCCATTGACAAACGCTGCATCAAAATCCTTTGCTTGGGTTATAGCAGATGCAGAAGTTAGATCTTTGAATGTAGATTCAGGTTAGATCTTTGAATGTAGATTCAGAAATATGTAGCGTATTTCAGAAGCCCATTTTTATTTTTTGCTGGGGAGGAGAGATGGCAAAAGTATAGCTGCAAAACTCAAATTGATACTGGGCCTAAAAAGGAACATTTGGTTTTGCGCCAGCCCCCAAAATTGGAAATTGCTATACTGGCAGATCATCTTCTCTAACCACCAAGTTTAAGTGCACTATGAGATCAAACCGGATATGGAATCTTCAGTTACTAATTCTTGAATTTTTTGGATTCTTTCCAATGTGATAAAATTCCATGTGCATCCTCAGCTGATATGATTGCGGGCAACTAAGCTAAGTAAAGCTGTGACACTGTTTTGGGATGTACCCTGGATGACTGGCAAGTGTAGTTGCAGTTCTTACAGCTTGGACAAGACTGTAATATGGGACTCTATATTCTGATACCAGAGGAGGAATAATTGGAAGAGGGAACTCTTCTAGATCTGACAGTTACAATCCATCCACTGGTGATGCCATGGAAAGGCTGTATCCTTTGGGGTGGATTATGGGTGAAGGTGAAGGAATGTACAACAGGTAGGGGAGGCGTCGTCGACTGTCTGCCCCCTCCCCCATTATCACTATATTTTCTTTCTCCCCTCTTTCTCAGCAATTGCCATCATTTATCTTTTTCACCTTTCACTGTTTCTTCTTGTGCATCACCATTGTCTCACATTTCTCCTCTCCCCTCCCCTCTTCTCTTCTCTTCTCTTCTCTTCTCTTCTCTTCTCTTCTCTTCTCTTCTCTTCTCTTCTCTTCTCTTCTCTTCTCTTCTTCTCTTCTCTTCTCTTCTCTTCTCTTCTCTTCTCTTCTTTCTTCCCTTCCCTTCCCTTCCCTTCCCACCCCCTCCCTTCCCCTTATCTCCTCTCCTCTCCTCTTCAGACCTCTGGTCCAGCTATGGAAACAACAGCTAGTGGCTTCAGAGACAAAAATAGAACTTTAGAACAAATCTGAAGAAAGCAAGAGGAAGTTGGGAAGTCTAAAGAATAACAATTGAGGAGGACCAGGCTTCCTCAGGGATAGCAGACAGAGGTAAAATTGGAGGAGCAAAGATCCCAGATATGCATTGGAACAGTGGCCCCCAACCTTTTGGGCATCAGAGACCAGTTCCATGGAAATCAACAAGAACAACAAGAAAAAAGTCAAGGAAACTGTAGGCCCACTAAAGAGAGAAGATGGCAAAGAAATAACAAGCAACAGGGAGAAAGCAGAGTTGCTTAACTCATACTTTGCATCAGTCTTCACACAAAAGGAAACCATAGCCCAACATACCAAAAAAACCACTGCAAAAGACAAACTAGAAACAAAAATTAAAATAAGCAAGAAAATGGTAAGAGAACACCTATCCAACCTTGACGAGTATAAATCACCGGGACCCGACAGATTACATCCCAGAGTTCTGAAGGAGCTGGCAGATGTTATCTCGGAACCATTGCACCACATCTTTCATAAATCCTGGAGCACCGGGGAAGTATCTGAGGATTGGAAAAGGGCTGATGTGGTTCCCATCTTCAAGAAAGGGGAAAAAACAGACCCAGGAAACTACAGACCAATCAGTTTAACATCAATACCTGGGAAGATCCTAGAAAAGATAATCAAAAAACAGATCTGCAAACAACTAGAAGCAAACAAAGTAATAACTAGTAGCCAGCACCGGTTTGTTAAAAACAAATCATGCCAAGCCAATCTTATTCTATTATTCGATAAGGTGACTAAACTAGTAGACCAGCGAAATGCTGTGGACATAGTATACTTAGATTTCAGTAAGGCATTTGATAAAATAGACCACAACCTACTCCTTGGTAAGCTAGAAAAAGATGGAATAGACAATATCACCACCAGATGGATCTGTAGCTGGCTAGCAAACCGTACTCAATGTGTAGTCCTCAATGGCACTACATCCACATGGAGAGAAGTAAGCAGTGGGGTACCACAAGGTTCCATCTTAGGTCCAGTACTCTTCAATATCTTCATCAATGACTTAGATGAGGGAATTGAAGGGGAACTCATCAAATTTGCAGATGACACCAAACTGATAGGAGTAGCCAACATCCCAGAAGACAAACTCAGGATCCAAAAAGATCTTGACAAACTTGAACAATGGGCCCTATCCAACAAAATGAGTTTTAGTGTGGAGAAAAACAGAGTTTTACATTTGGGCAGGAAAAATCAAAGGTACAAGTACAGATTGGGTGAGACCTGGCTCAAAAACAGTAACTGTGAGAGGGACCTTGGAGTCCTAGTAGACGATCACTTGACCATGAGCCAGCCAAACAAGCTAATACAATTCTGGGTTGTATAAACACAGGCATAGAATTAAGATCACGCAAGGTATTAGTACCGCTTTATAAAACCCTAGTAAGACCACACCTGGAATACTGCAGCCAATTTTGGT
Organism: Azemiops feae; assembly: GCA_023970755.1. Lineage (NCBI taxonomy): Eukaryota > Metazoa > Chordata > Lepidosauria > Squamata > Viperidae > Azemiops > Azemiops feae. Next base: position 83,323 of record JALGBA010000340.1, on the reverse strand, counting down.
CACCATATCACAAAAAAGATGTTGAGAGTTTGGAAACAATTCAGAGAAGAGCAACTAAGGCCTGGAGACTAAAAAATATGAGGAACGGCTGCAGGACTTGGGTTTAGCTAGTCCAGTGATGGCAAACCTTTTAGAGACCGAGTGCCCAAACTGCAACCCCAAACCCACTTATGCATCGTCGAGTGCCGGGTGGGTGTGGCCCATTGGCTGGGTGTGGCCCATTGGCTGGGCGTGGCCCATTGGGTGGGCATGGCCCATTGGGTGGGCATGGCCCATTGGGTGGGCTGTGGTGGTAATGGCAGACTGGGTGGGACTAAAAAGTTCAATCAATCAATTCCAACTTTGCAAGATCTTTTTTTTCCCCGTGAGAAGTTGAAATTGACTGATTGAACCTTTTTTTTTTTTGCACACGGTGGTGGAGGCCTAAAGTGAAAAGGTTTTATAAAACACAGCTGAAGGCCTAGGACTGGGGCGACGGTGCATGTGCCCACAGAGAGGGCTCTGAGTGCCGCCTCTGGCACCCATGCCATAGGTTCACCACCACTGAGCTAGTCTAAAGAAAAGAAGAAATAGGGGTGACATGATAGCAGTATTCCAGTATTTGAGGGGCTGCCACAAAGAAGAGGGGGTCATGTTATTCACCAAAGCATCACAGGGAAGGACGAGAAACAATGGTTGGAAAATGATCAAAGAGAGAAGCAACCTGGAATTAAGGAGAAACTTCCTGACAGTGAGGACAATTAACCAATGGAACAGCTTGCCTCCAGAAATCGTGGGTGCTTCATCACTGGAGATTTTAAAGAAGAGACTAGACAGTCACTTGTCTGAGATGGTATAGGTTCTCCTGCTTGAGCAGGGTGCTGGACTAGAAAACCTCCAAGGTCCCTTCCAGCTCTATTCTATTCTATTCTATTCTATTCTATTCTATTCTATTCTATTCTATTCTATTCTATTCTATTCTATTCTATTCTATTCTAAATAAGTTTTCCACGGACTAGAGGGGGCGTGGTTTCGCATGCTGCCTCCCTCCCGTGGATGGGGCTTCACTTATTTGTATGGCCCAGTTTCTGTCAGGCCGCAGAATGGTGCCGGTCCAAGGATCGGGGGTTGGGGATTCCTGCATTGGAATATAAAAGCAGAGCCCTAATACTATGGAATTTTTTGAAAATAAGAATGGAAAGTTCTTGATTGAACCAAGACTAGATAGGAAACCAGTGTTAAGATTTAAGGAAGCCAGCAAATCAATATTTTTTTTTCATATGGAGATGGACTCAGTAATGTAATATCACATTTAAACTCTCGGTAGAATTGATTACAAGAATGCCCCCCAAACCTCTAGGACAGGGGTCTTCAAACTTGGCCCTTTTTTGACTTGTGGACTTCAACTCCCAGAATTCCTTAGCCAGGCATGCTGGCTGAGGAATTCTGGGAGTTGAAGTCCACAAGTCATAAAAGGGCCAAGTTTGAAGGCCCCTGTTCTAGGAGGCTGGTATCAATGACATTCCCATCCTTTCAGTTTACGGAATCTCTCATTCTTAGGAGCTCTCCCTGGATGTTACAAAAGCCAGGCCCAAGTACATTATATTCACAGAACCCTTCTATTCCAGCCCACCACCCTCCCTCAGTTGTTTCTAACCCTATGAACGTTGCCAACCACATTCTGTTCCACTCACTCATGAAGAAGGTGGTTAAAATTCACTGCCGGCTTCGCAGAAAAACCAGGGGACTTTGCATATGACATCGTGGCCGTCTTTTGCAATTGACTAATGGCGAATTTGTCAATGCCAATGGTGTTCAAGTGGTGCTCCAGTTGTTTTGGGATTGCACCCAAGGCGCCTATTACTATTGATACTACCCTTGCTTGCCTTTGCCACAGTCTTTCTATTTCTATTTGTAAGTCTTTGTATTTTGTTATCTTCTCCAGTTCTTTCTCGTCTATTCTGCGGTCTCCAGGCACTACCACATCCACTATCCAGACTTTTTTGTCTTTCTTATCAACAATTGTTAAGTCCGGGGTATTATGTTGCAGGTGCTTGTCTGAAGTCCCAGAGCAGTTTAATTTTATCATTTTCTATGACTTTCTCTATTTTATGATCCCACCAGTTCTTGCTTACAGGCAAATGATATTTCTTGCAGATCTTCCAATGCACCATTGTTGCTATTTTGTCATGCCGCTGCTTGTAGTCAGTCTGTGCGATCTTCTTGCAGCAGCTTACCAGGTGGTCCACTGTTTCTTCAGCTTCTTTCCATAGGCGGCACTTACTGTCTGTTGCTGTCTTCTCAATTTTGACTTTGTATGCATTTGTCCTTAAGGCTTGGTCTTGTGCAGCCAGAATTAGTCCCTCGGTCTCTTTCTTCAATTTTCCTGCTCTTAGCCATTGCCAGGTATTACTATTATCATTATTATCATTATTATCATTATTATTATCATTATTATTGTTGTTGTTATTATTATCATTATTATCATTATTATCATTATCATCATTATCATCATCATCATCATCATCATCATCATCATCATCATCATCATCATCATTATTATTATTATTATTATTATTATTATTATTATTATTATTATTATTATTATTATTATTATTATTATTATTATTATCTTTTATTCATTAAACATGGACCTCAGTCAACTGAACATTCAAATTGGCTGGCGCTGATGGTTGACACGGGTTGCTACCAGCATCCTAGGTGTCAACCAGGTACCTTCTTAAAATATAAGATGTTCCGAGTAGCGCAGTTTTTTGTAACATTGCTGAAGTTATTGCAGGAAGCTGCAGTTTCTTGATATATTTTGCAAAGTTTTTGGACATAGTTCCCAGTGCCCCGATGACAATGGGTACCACTGTTACACGTTTCATCCATAATCGCGCAGTTTCAATGGCCAGGTCGCGATATTTCGTAATTTTTTTCAGTTCTTTTTCTTCGACCCTGGCATCTCCTGGTACAGCAGTATCAATCAGCTGTACGCTTCGGTTCTCTACAACTGCGATATCCGGCGTATTGTGTTCCAAATGGCGATCTGTCTGTATTTGAAAGTCCCACAAGATCTTCACCCTCTCATTCTCAACAACTTTTTCCACCCTGTGTTCCCACGACTTTTCGGATTGTCGTATTTTTTTACACAATGCCCAGTGAATTAATTTAGCAACTCGGTCATGTCTAGATTTGTAATCAGTTTGTGCGATTTTGCTGCACTCACAGATTAGGTGTGAAACAGTTTCAACTTTGTCATTGCAAAGTCGGCAATTTGGATTGTCAGTGGATTTTTATATCTTCGCTTTCATGGCATTAGTTTGTAATGCTTGTTCTTGAGCAGCCAGTATTAAGCCTTCCATTTCTTTCTTGATGGTTCCCATCTTAAGCCATGCCCATGTCAAGTTGTTATCACATTTTCCTTCAATGTTTTTCAAATGCTGTCCATGCAAAGCTTTGGTTTTCCATCTATTTAATCTGTCATCCAGCCGTTTTTCCTTATATTCTGCCTTTGTTTCTGTTTTCACAGCCTGCAGCAGTTTTTCTGTACTTTGATTCACATAGTCACTCAAACTTCCTTTTTCCTCTTCTACAGTTTGGTGGATTTGCAATAGTCCTCTGCCCCCTATTTTTCTTGGCAGGTACAACCTGTCAATGTCACTTCGTGGATGTAGAGCGTGGTGCATATTCAAAAGTTTACACGTTTTCCGATCTAGGTTTTCCAGTTCAGCCAAAGTCCAGTTGATAATTCCAGCTGGGTAGCGTATCACTGGGACTGCCCATGTATTAATGGCTTTAATTATGTTTCCAGCATTCAGCTTTGATTTTAAAATTTTGCGGATTCTCCTGATGTATTCCTTTTGCGTTGACTCTTTGACTTTTCCATTCAAGATGTTATCTGCTTCCAATATGCCTAGGTATTTGTAACCGTCATCCTTTGCTAGTGCTTTCACAATACTTCCATTTCCCAGTTCTATTCCTTCTATTTTTGCCATTTTTCCTCGTTGCATGGATAGTACAGCACATTTTCCAAGTCCAAAGTTCATTCTGATGTCGCTGCTAAATAGTTGGACTGCGTTGAGTATTGATTCAAGTTCAGTGTGGCTTTTCGCGTACAGTTTTAAGTCATCCATGTACAGCAGATGGTTTATCTTGCCATGCTGGCTTGAGATGTAGTATCCCAGTTTTGTGTTTCGTAAGATTATTGTCAATGGAATTAATGCAATGTTGAACAGTAGTGGTGAAAGTGAGTCCCCTGGGAAAATTCCTCGTCTGATGTTAATTTCACGATAATAATTTATTATTACTATTATTACTACTACTACTACTATTATTATTACTACTACTGCTGTTATTATTATTATTATTATTATTATTACTATTACTATTACTACTATTACTACTATTACTACTATTACTACTATTACTACTACTATTACTACTACTATTACTACTACTATTACTATTATTATTATTATTATTATTATTATTATTATTATTATTATTATTATTATTATTATTATTATTATTATTATTATTATTATTATTATTATTATTATTATTAGTCTCCTTTCCAGGAATAATTCCTGCATACGTTTATGACCTCCTTTTTTTCTGTGACATTTAATAGGTAATCATATCCCTTGTAGGTAACTTTGGGCATTTGGGGTGTTTTTCAGTGGGTACAAGCTACCTGAAATGTTTCCACCATATGCCTGTGAAACCACTGGTGGCACGAAAAAGTAGGTACAGTTAAGCCTTGCCATCCCATAGCAACAAAAATCTTGTGAGATCTTTCTGAAATCAGTATTCTCACAAGTACAGGTAGTCCTCGACTTACAGGAGTTCATTTAGTGACTGTTCCAAGTTACAACGGCACCGTAAAAAGTGACGTATGTCCATTTTTCACACTTATGACCATTGCAGCGTCCCCAAGGTCACACGATTTACATTTGGATGCTTCACAACTGATTCACACTTATGATGGTTGCAGTGTCTCAGAATCACATGATCCCCTTTTGCGACCTTCGTACAAGCAAAGTCAATGGAGAAGCCAGATTCACTTAACAACCCTGTTACTAATTTAAGAACCGCAGCAATTCACTTAACAAATGTGGCCAGAAAGGTCGTAAAATGGAGCAAAACTCACTTAACAAATGTCTCAGTTAGAAACATAAATTTTGGACTCAGTTGTGGTCCTAAGTTGAGGACTACCTGTAATCTGGTCAGGCTTCATTAAGAAGCCTCAAGATTATAAGAACTTTGCCTGAATCACTACACAGCATCACACAGTAACAGCTGCAGCTGGGAAATTTCCCCCAAACTGCCAGTTAAGTGTGTGCAAGCGTTTTATTGGAGTATGGCTCTTTAACCATGTATTTTTCTTGGACGCTAAGCATTATCTATGCCGAAGCAGTTGTTCTAGCATATTCTTGGGCTGTAAAATTACATATTTTCTCTTAACCACAGACAAATATTTAGAACACGCCATTTTAATTACTGCAGTATACATTCTTACCCTTATTAGTACAGGGAATTATGTGCTATTTATTTATTAAATAGACCCAGCTCAAACTAGGAGAGAGCGAGCTGCGCTTGGCAGAGTGGAAGAACATGCTTTAAAAATATATCAGCACTTAATAACACACCCAGGCCGACACGCCAAACAATATGTGAAATTTGGAGACTGAGATCTAGTGGCACAAACATAGCTCCAGATTTCAAACATGTGTCTCTGTCTCCTGTGGTGGTTTAGAAATAGCTGTGTAAGGATTTTCCTAATATGTTTCTTTCAATGCTTTTCGAGTTCAAAAAGACCTTCTGGGAATTAAGCACAAAATTAAAGTAAAGATAATTCAAGCCAGAAGAAAGATACCTGGTATGCACCATTTTAAACTGTTCTCCCCAACTTGCTATCTTGGTGGAATTTTAGAAGCAGTTCTTAACCACATTATTTCTAAACAGAAAATTGGATGCACCCCTGAAGTATATCTGTACATTCTAATGGACTCCTGTTGGACCTTGGTTCAATGGATACATTTGGGCATATTTCCCTGCTAGTAATAAAAAAAAAACCTGCCATGCAGACCTGCTGTAAGAACAAATGAACATCTGACATTAACCCACAAATATCTGTGATTAGGTTAGATTTCAGGCAAATGAAAGTCTGTCTTCCTTTTATGACAGCGTTTCTCAACTTTAGCAACTTTAAGATGTATGGACTCCAGCTCCCAGAATTTGCCAACAACTACCGTATGCCGTCTGGCGAATTCTGGGAGTTTAAGTCCACATATTTTAAAGCTGAGAAAGGCTGAGAAACATTGCTCTATGCATTCAGACAGTGGGTGAATGCAATGCTTCAGAATGGCTGATTACAATAACTATCACCATAACTAACATTATAATAACTAGCCATGTGTCCATGATCACTCAGATGATCCCGCTGTCTCGGTGCCAGATGGTAGCTATCAATGGGTTATTTATATCAATATTTACAACTTATACAGGTAGTCCTCTGACTTACAACAGTTGATTTAGTGCCCATTTAAAGTTACAATGACACTGAAAAAAGCAACTTGTGACAGTTTTTCACAAACATTTGCAGCATCCCTATGATCGTGTAATCAAAATTCAGATGCTGGGTCTCTGGATGCTATGCTATGCTCGTTGCAGACTCCCGGGGTTATGTGATCCCCTATTGTGAACTTCTGACAAGCAAAGTCAATGGGGAAGCCAGATTCACTTAACAACCTGGTTACTAACTCATCAACTGCAGTGATTCACTTAACAACTGTGGCAAGAGATGTTGTAAAATGGGGCAAAATTCACTTAACAAATGTCTCACTTAACAACATAAATTTTGGGCTCAATTGTGGTCATAGGTAGAGGACTACTGTACCTGTATAGAATAACGTGCAGGGAAGTCAAGCAGGCAGGCAGGCAAGCAGGAAGAAATGGCATGAAAAGGAGAACAGAATCACCTTTTCTAACTTAGTATCTCCCAAGTGTACTAGGGACACAGTGGCCATGCTCTTGAGAGAATCCTGAGAATTATAGCTCAGTCTACTTACCAGCTGGAGAATGCTTGCCTCAACCTTGGCTGGTAGAGAAAATGGAAGAATTATAGTTCCAACACATTTGGAGGGCGTCAGGCCCAGGAAATTGTATTCAAGGGATGGTTCCAGCAGCCCCTTTCTCCTCCAGCCATGCCCGCTGTAATCCAAAAGGAACGGATGACATATTTGAGACATGGAAAGGGAAACATTTCAGACCAACATTTGCAGGGGTAAACATATTGATCTGATATTATGTGAAGCTACCTGCTTCTTTGCTGACAGCACCACAATGCATTTTTTTGTTTTGTTTTGCTTTTTTTAAAGCTTGAGATTCCTTTTATTCCAAATTGATTGCAAGTATGTTTTAAGAAAGCATTACACTGTGCAACTACCCTGCACTGAAAAGGACAGGAATCCGTTCAGACTGAGTAGCAGTTTTTTTTTTAAGAGCACTCAGCTCAGAGATATGAAACAAGTTCTGAGAATATATTGTAGGCACGAAGCACAGAGGACGTGACTCTCTGGCTATGCCAAGGACCTACCATCCTCTCTATCTCACGATGAGTACAGAATATCTGACAACGTGCAAGCCAGCCGGTGACAACATGATTTAGGCAACCCTTTTGGAGAATTCTGACTCCTGCCTAAAACATGCTCAGTCTATAACAGCTCTTCAAAGCTATAAAAAGCTACTTTGGGCAGACAAAAGGCTCTCCAGGTAAGGATTCGAACCGGGACCTAGTTCCAAAGCACCCAGGAAACTCTTTGATAAAAGAGAAGAGTTCCATTCTCCCCACAGCCCTTTCGACGATTTTTCTGCGGGTGGCAACAGTGAGGTTGCTTTTGCACCTGGCTTTACTGCAGCAAATTGGTCTCCTTCATACATTTGGCTAGAATTCCCAGCCTCACCAGCCAGAATGATTTGAACATCAGAAGACACCGGATTGGAGAAGGCTGTTCTTTCCAATGCTTCTCTCCAGAAAGGAGAAGGAAGGGCAAGTTCCCAGTTGAAGTCATGCATCATGCTAACCTTAATATGTATTACTTTGGCATTAGTTTGGCGTCATGTGTGAACCCAGCATCCCATCTTTTGTTCTTCCAGGAGAGCTATTCTAGAAGAATAGAACCACTCATCTACCCTTCTGATTTATCTGAATCTCACTGCAGCCCAGTGAAGATCCCATCAGAGTCTGCAATATAGCCCGGTATCTACCCATCCCACCCCAGCCAAAGCACGGGGACTCCAAGAAAGTGGGAATTATTCTTCACAAAATAACCAAAGGCAGATCATGGCCAATAAAAATAAATATATATATATATCTGAGCTTCACTTTAGGAAAAGGGGGAGATTTAAATCACTTGACCTGAGTGGTTTTAAGATATGACTATTATCACTCCTGGATTTTTCAGGCATATTCAAATGTCCAGGTTATGGAACACAAGTCAAACAAAATGGAAATTGGGCTTTGGGCTACTGGCCCCTAACCATAGTGACATGCCCTGGCAGCCCTTTTTTTCTGCCATGTTCCCATGAAAGTTGCCTTTACCACGTTTCCAGTTCCTGAGAGAGGCAAGACTTATCCTTCATTGAACTGGCATAAGTGTGGCTTTCTCCATCTTATTCTAATGTGTGAGAGCAGCCTCAGGGTATACCACCTCTGCCAGGTGCTGTCAGCCATAATCTTGGAATTGACTTCAAATACAGTGCAATGCCAGTAGTGTATTTGCCTAGAGAGGAGAGAGCAGATGGCCATTCACTCACGGATATGGTTTCCGGCCTGTCTTCTGAAAAAGCTTTTCTTGGCTCAATTCAATTTCACTTATTTGAAGCATGCGGCTGTGAGATTGCTAAAGAAGGTTCTCAGAAGATCTCCAGCTACATTAAAATGCACAGCCACTTGGAATTACATTTTTTATAACATAGCTGCCATCATAATATTGGACAATCTGTCAGTCTAGTTCAGGGGTCTTCAAACTTGGCCCTTTTATGACTTGTGGACTTCAACTCCCAGAATTCTTCAGCCAGCATACCTGGCTGAGTAATTCTGGGAGCTGAAGTCCACAAGTCATAAAAGGGCCAACTTTGAAGATCCCTGGTCTAGATCTAACATCTACCCAAATGCCATAACCTAAATATAGCCAAGAAAGGTCTGATTCTTGCAAATTACTAGCTTAAAGTCAAACTGAGCATCACTTCAAATATTAGAAGATAAATATGTCACAAGTCAGCATGCGTGTCTTGTGCTCACAAAAAGCATGATGAAATATTGTGTGGTTCTTTACACACACTCAGCACAACAGATACCAGTGATTCAGATGTTTATTTCTCCTTTTGGTACTGGGCAGCGAACCAGTTAGTAATTCATTTCCAGAAGAATTCTGAAGAATTCAGCATCAATTGCCTGTGAATTCTCCCCCCCCGCCCCAATGTTGTCTGAAGCTGGAGTACAACAGTGTATCACATCTGAGGGTCTTCGGGTCTTCAAGGATCCAGACCATCAGAGGCTCCAGTCTGTGGTGCTGCTTTGCTATCTAATGACTCTTCTCCACATCCCAGCCTGAGTTACATGCAGTTCCCAGCATTATTTTGCAGCTCGTTTTATCTTTCAAGATCAACGCAATAAAATTAATTGTCAAACCACCAAAATCATATGACACTTTTGTCTTTCTCTTTCTGTTTTGCAAGTAAGATGATTAAATCTCTGATAGGGTTGATGCCTCTATTTTACTTAACCCAAAAGTCTATCCTAAAATCTCAAGAACTGCACCCCTGAGACATATCCTTTTGTCACCATAATGAACTTGCAACATGGGAAAGAAAACAAACCGACAAATTCTGATGCAGTAGAAGAGAATATTTGTAGCTCAGGGTGGAACTGTGAAATCCTTGGTGCCCTCTGGGCTTGGTTGTTTGCTTGTAGACATTTCATGACCCAACTAGGTAACATGAGCACCAAAAACTCCACAAATAGACACAAATAAAGGATGGTCCCTGGTTGGAAAAAAGGCTGTCCTCCCCATTCTACATGATCATTTAAGTTTTACTATTTACCATACTACCACTATCCATCCTGCCAAAATGCCCAGGCTTGAGATAGGTCTATGAGATAATGCAAAATGCTCTAGACATGGGCACACATTGGCATCATCTGCCCAAATGAATTCCATCACTACAAGATGGGAAGCAGCAAAGAGTCTGCTGACAATTTTCAATCTCTTGCCAAAAATGGGCAAAACAAAGCATCAACTATGAAAGATGCATCCTCAAAAAAGCATATTCTTTGGCAAAATTCATTCCCAAAATGCATATGAATGCAGCTATCATAAAGCAAACATTACACTTACATATAAACCTCTACAAGTTGAAAGTTATTAACTGCAAGAAATGAGAATTTCCCAGGTTTTTTTTAATGCCCCAAAATGTTGGAACAGAATGTGTACAATTTTGTGGACACAGACATGAGCAGATTAAGATTAATCCTGCACACTTCTACCCTTTCAGACATCTCCATTTATATTTTCTTAACCCCTAGTTGTTTTCCAAGCTGAAGGAGTCAATGCAGAGAACTCAGACCTATTTTTGTTCCATTTAGGAATTTCTGAATTTAAGCTTGATTTCTATAGACCATAAAAGGTTTGGAACAGGGATATTGAACCAATTTTTTTGCCCCCAGACTAAATTAACATGTGATTTCCTTTCAGGGATTGCAAGCCAGTGGGGCAAAAAGTACAGTGTAGTGTACCCTACACCAGGGCTTTTCAACCTTTTCACAGATTGTACCGCTTTTAGGACATGACAATATTTGAGTACCACCAGTGCTTAGCAAGGTGTTAAAAACTTGATGACTAAAAAAAAAAAAGGGGGGGGATTTTGGGTTTTACTGATTAGATTCATTTGTTGTTATAGAAATGGCTAGTTTATAATATTATGGAAAAGTAAAAAGTTGAGGTTCAATGTTAATGCTTCCTTCTACTGCAACAGAGGAAGTATGTTCTTTTTCCCTTCTCCCCCTCACTTTCCCCCCTTTTCCTCCCCACTGTGTCCTACTATTTGCTTTTGTATTTTTGTATTTTATTCTATAATCTAATAAAATATTACAAACTGTAGAAAAAAAGAAAAAAGTACCAGTTTTAATTTCTTTGGTGGCTGTTCCTTTGCTGAATCACTTTCCCTTTGCACTGACAAATGTATGATGAATTTATCCATGTTTATTAATATGCACCACTACCAGCTAGTTCAGGGGTCTTCAAACTTGGCACTTTTAAGACTTGTGGACTTCAACTCCCAGAATTCCTCAGCCCTCATGGCTGGTTGAGGAATTCTGGGAGTTGAAGTCCACAGGTCTTAAAGTTGCTAAGTTTGTAGACTCCTGAGCTAGCTGGTTGGCCCTTCTGAGCTCTTCACAGTGTAGTAAGAATGCACCCCCCCAATCCCTTCCCTGTGTCCTTAAAGACACAGGAATCAAGTGCAAAGCAAGAAAATAAAGAAACACAAACTCTGTTTTTTTTCTCTCTTTAAGCTGCCTCAGGGGTGTCACGTGTCACAATGTTGCTATTCTAGACTGAAAGGCTCCAGCAATTGCAAAAAGCTTTAGCTTTAAAGTAAGCCTGTTTACCTTCAAAGAAAACTTTCTAAAAGCCACAGACAGACTCAATTAAAGGGGGTAAAACTAATTACATTTGTTTAAAGGGATTAAACCTTTCCTGTTGTCTATTACCCCTTCCCCCACCCAAACCACATTCTTTTATAGCCTCTCCTCTCTTCCCCCCCTTTTCTTCAGTTCACCTCCAGCTCGAGCTGCTTCTGGAAACGCCAATCAGCTGGACCAATCAGCTGGAGGCCTGCCGGCTCCTGGGGCTTCTGCCGAGCCCAGAGAGTCCTGCAGCTGCAGCTACCTCTCCCTTAGGCTTGGCTCACTTCGGCTCATTCCCCTCCCCTGCTACACTTGGCTAGCAATCACGTACCACCTGCCATGTGGCAAAGTACCACAAGTGGTACCCGTACCACCAGTTGAAAAGCCCTGCCCTACACCCTGTTTCTTCAGATGGAACAGCTTGCCTTCAGAAGTTGTGGGTGCTTCATCACTGGAGGTTTTTAAGAACAGACTGGAGAGCCACTTGTCTGGAATGGTATAGGGTCTCCTGCTTCAGCAGGGGGTTGGACTAGAAGACCTCCGAGGTCCCTTCCAGCTCTATTCTGATTGAGAAGATGCACAGATACAGAAATGCATACTGTATATACACAGAACGGTGCAAAAAGGCATCCCTATTCATTCTCGCCCAGAAGACGTATGCCTTTGATCATCGCAAAGTGTCAGCCCTTTGAGGTAGTCCAGACAGAAACCAAAACCATGAGCACTAACTCTACCTTTATTCTGAAAGTCTGAAAGAACGTCTCCCCTCCGTTGCTTCTACTTTCCAGAGAACTAGGGAGCGTCCCTTCTGAGCTATCTTCTCTACCCACACAGGCCTCTTTTGGACTCAGATTTCTCTTATCAGACTGTTTATCTAGCCAGCAGCTCTCCCTCCTGTCTCTCCAAGGTTATTCTCACAGCCCATTTTTTTCACAGAGACACTTACACATCACACCCAGATACATACTCATTCATACCCAGCAATTCTTATACATATCAGGATATCATCGTCATCATCATTTTAGCTATTGTCGATCCACTGCAGGATGAAGGCCTCTCCTGCATATCCTGTTATCAGGATACACACACACATACACACACACACACACACACACACACACACAAAGAGGAACATTCTTCTACTGAAACTATCACAAAGGGTCAAGCAGTGAATTAGCCTTGAGTCCTTGCCCAGATGCAAAAGGCATAAGCCTGACCCTCCTCAACATCCACAAAGGATGCTCCTCAAGTATCCTTATCTGCTTCTTCCCAGGGGAAGGTAAGCAGTTTGGGGAAGATTCAATTGATAGTTGATAGGAGGAACAGGATGGTGGGAAAGCAAATGTCAGGCGCAAGCAACCGGAGCTGTCTGGGAAAAGACTCAAGACTATTTCACTGCTTGACTCTTCCTTCCAACCTGGCTGGCAGTTTCCCAACAGCCATAGTCCCAATTAGGCATGTCCTAAAAGCTACTTCTGCCATATTTTTTCAGACTTACGTTAGAGGTTACATTGATCAGAAGCTTTGTTGTCCTACATTACAAAACAGCTAATTACACCACTCAAAAACCCTAAGTCTACTGCTACCGAGTGGCTAAACCGTATAATGACATAGTCCACCCAACCTTTGAAGGAGGATTTATGGGTCTATGAAGCCCTAATGCAGGGGGCCACTGCACAAAGACCTAAAAACTCAAATAACTTTGCGGTTATGTTTTTGAATGATATTCCAGGAGAGTTTCAAAATAAATTCTATGCACACATATTCACACATATTCAGTTTAATTTGCATCAATTCTCAGTTATAGAAGGTCTGGCCCAAATCCTATGAAATCCACTGGAAAGTGGTTTTTTTTTAAAAAAAAAAAAAGTTTAATTGCTTCAATAGATTGTGGACAGAGCCCTTACTCAACCAAACCAGAAACAGGAAATGTAAAGGTCAAGTTGTTTGAATTGTATTTCAGTGAACTGGATTTCTAGCAAATTTTCAGAAATAAATATGGTCACTGACTAAAGCAGGCCACATGATACTAGGCTTCAAAAATGTGGACATGTGAGGAGTAGACCACCCCATGGAAATGGAAAGATACACTGTGGGTTGACATATTGATGCTCACAAGATACAGCCATAACTACAGGCATTTTCTACATCCCACATAGCTGAAGTTTGCATATGATTACTGTAGCCATGTGGGGAATGACATTGCCACTGGCTTTACCTGTGATGGATCAGAATAACTATGTGATGCAGATGCTAGTTCCTCTAAAATGTGCAGGATCGAACACTTCCTCATCCTAAAAATAAAGCCTCTTTGGAAAATTAATATATGAACACTGATCTTCCCAGCTTACCCTTCCCTCATGTGCTACTTTTTCTAGGTGCAGCATGTGTTGCTTCCTTCAAATGTGGAGAATTAGTTGATGTTATCATCTTCAGTTATTTGATATGCACAGTCACAGAACAGATTGACAACTCTATCAATTTTAGGCTTCCTTCTGTCTTTCTCTCCTGACCACCACCTATTCTCAATTAGTTTCACCTTTTCGCCATTGGCTTATAGATTTGATACACATTTTCATACACATTTCTCTTAAAATGTAGGTTTTTGCAAGTATTTTGCAAGCTCCTTTTAGAAATCTTTTTTTATGCTTATTTCAGGAATATTTTCCTTCCTTCCTTCCTCCCTCCCTCCCTCCCTCTCTCCCTCTCTCCCTCCCTCCCTCTCTTTTTTCTTTCTTTCTTTCTTTCTTTCTTTCTTTCTTTCTCTTTCTTTCTTTCCTTCCTTCCTTCCTTCCTTCCTTCCTTCTCTCTCTCTCTCTCTCTCTCTTTCTTTCTTTCTTTCTTTCTTTCTTTCTTTCTTTCCTTCTGACATTAGATGGGTTCTAATCTTAAAATGGGAATTGGACTCATTTTTCCTGTATTCTTCCTGAGCAGCAACCAAAAGAAGTTTGTAACACCGGCCCACTTGCCCACCACCTAGAAAACCACAGAGGGCTAAAAAGGACAGTAATTCAGCTTGGAAAAATGACGTCACAGGGCAGGACAGCTCCACATTCCTGCTGAGGAATGCAACTGGGTTTGGAAAGCTGCCAAGAGCTATTGACCCTCTCCTGGGTAAATACGTGCCAGTTGTCAAACTCACTAGAACACTTGAAACTCCTTGAAGTTCTGTGTTGCACTTTCTCCTATTTTCATTAATCGGGGAGTAAGTTACGCCAAGAAACGTAAGACACATTTACAAGAAAGCCCCGTTAGTCTCTGAGTAAAACCGTAAGGTTTCCAAACGTTTCATTTTGGCTGGATTGCCTCCTTAGCCTTTGGCGTTCCTGTTATTGTAAATAAAAGTTGAAAAATTATCTGAAAGACTTGGAGGTTTCTTAATGGGACCGCATCAACTGCTTTTCCTGTAATCCTGGTGGATTTTAACAATCTCAGATCAAGATGTGTAAAAAATGAGGGTAAAACTAGTATAAAATGTCATCCTCCTTCCAACCACAGAAAACATATCATTTGTTTCCCTTCTCCCAGAAGACTTGAAAGGCAAGTGCTTAAATGATAGATTCATCTGTCCATTCTGGTCTTCCTCCAAGCAAGGCAGAGCTTCAGAGCCAGATGTATTTCCTTGGCTGCATCAGAGGTGCCCAAGCCTCATTTACACAGGAGGTGAAGGAGAGATTAAATCTTCAGCAAGGAGCATACGGTCTGCCAGCACAAGCCTGTTCCCAATTTTCCCGGAGTCTCAAGAATTCATTCCAACAACATGGCTCAAAAATCAAGATTAACTTTCCCTCCTTTTATTTCATGACTCATCTTGGAGAGAAAATAAACTCTGGTCTGCCGTGCCATACTGTCGCCCCTGGTCCTGACATCACCTTGAATAGCAGTGCAGTGCATCTATCTGGTAAAGTGAGCCCCTAAGAATGGAAAATAAGTAGAGATTGCAGAGAATCTGCCAGAGAATTCTTACTGGAGAAACTTTACTCCAGGAAAAAGAAAAAGAAAAGGAAAGGAAAGGAGGAGGGGGGGAGGAGGAGGAGATTATTCCATCTCCAAATAATCTCTACCAAATTAATCTTGGCAACCAGTATTCTCTTCCTTTGTTCCTCGATCTTTCTCCCCCAGTTTACTTCTGCTCATTCCAAGGAGCATTCCAGATTGTTCACTCTGAAGGCAACAGGAGAATCGCGAAGAACTTTTTTCCTTCCTTTCTGTCTTCCATTTTGAGGCAGAAAAATGACCTGACTGCCTACAAACTGCAAACATGCTATCCAGGCCAAGCCTTCTGCATCCTAGCTATCTAGGGTATTGCAAGAATACCTGAAATGTTGTTTATAATATCGCCAATAAGTTAGGATTGTCCAAGCGAGCCATTCCTAACTTGGTGCCCAGTTGGCAAGGGTTCTTGAGAGTTGAAACCCAACACATCTGGAGGGCATCAAGTTGGGGAAGGCTTGGCTAAGCACAAGATCTCTGTTGCTCTCTCATCTTGGACCGCTTCAAGCCTAGTTCAAAGTCAGATGTCTGGCTCCTATCCAGGATGCTTTCTGAAGGCAACGGGGATGTTATGTATTCTGAGCTTAAATGCTGCAAAACTACTTAGACGATAGAACAAGGCCTTGTGCCATTAAGTATTCAGGCTGCAAAAAGCAGGAATATTACCAATTCAGCATCTTACAGTGCTTCCTCATTATCAAAAGTTTCTATCTCTTGGTGCCTTTCCCTGGTTATATTCTATTTTTGTTTTCAATCAGTTAATTCATTTGTTTATTTATTCACCACATCATTGGCCGTCTGCCCCCAAAACTGTCTCTAGGGCAATTTGCAGTATTATTCATGAAAACTGTGCAAAGATTCAGTTGAAGATTCAGTCTGAAGGTGATACTGGCAAATCGCTGAATCACACATCTTTACAAAATTGATCATGTATTCAGACTGACCTTTGATATTTCTAAAACCTATTTGATGATTTGTGGGCCTTTTGCACAAAACCCCCTTTTTTGCCAAATCAAACAGAATCAACTCAGTTTTGAGTCTCTTATTTGGAAATCTGAACTGATTAAATGATTTGAATTAGTCCTATTATATTCCGCACCCTATTTTTAATGTATTTTATTTACGTGACTTAAATTGACTTATTGTTTCCAATTTCAAAGAAACCTCAAATTGGTATCCAATAGTAGAATTTTAGAATATGAAAACATAATGATGTAAGATTGCAGGCACTGAAGAAGTGGCACATTTAAAATTATTTCTTTTTTTTTTTTTAAATAATTAAGGCAGCAATACTATTGTGCAAGGGAAGGCTGCCAGGTGGATAAAAAAAAGTTACAAAAGTTTCACTCTATCCAAAAAGAGGAGAATCCAAGAACAGAGAGGGAAAGTACCCCTAGATGAGTAACAGGAGCCTTCACCCCATTGCAATTCATTCATCCTTGCTATGAAGCATGCCGGAAGTAGATTCGGGCACCCCACCATAGAGTCCACTGGATAGAGAAGGCAATCTTTCTATGGAGATTGAGCTTTGCAAAAACAGATTCCTTTTTTTTTTTAACAAATTGGCAGTGGAAATGCAGAGAAGTAAGGAGAAAGATCTAATTGTGGGAACTGGTAAAAAATCATGCCCAAGGCCCTGGAAGGGTGCAAATTCCGACCGTGATTTCAACAATTCTGCAACTGTTGAGGTGTTGATGTTTTCGACCCTTTTTCTCAGCCAGAGCTTTGTTTTTAATTTCCTAATGTTTTTATGCAGAATCAACTCGAGAACTAACTTCTAAGAAACCTAAAGGAGTGAGTCATTCTGACTGCTCCAGTGTGGGACTAAGTTTGTATTTCAGGGGATGCAGGATTATGATGTAAGTGCTCAAAATCCAAAGAGAGTGGGATGACTAGGTAAATTAAATTATCTTAGCCGGGCAAATATGAATTGTATGCTGTTTCAAAATAATTATGTGAAGACATGAAATGAAATTAAGAAGGACATGTTAAAATGGGTGAAAAGAAAATTGTCACTGTCAGAGAGAATCTCTGTGATAAAAATGAATGTTTTGCTAAGAATGTTTTTGTTTCAGACAAAAACATCCTGTCTGAAGCAGTGATGCCTCCAAACCAGACTGTGATGCTGTATGACAGGATGCTCTCGATTGTCCCCCTGTAGAAAGTGGTCAGGACAGGGGAAGGAAGATGTGCTTTTCTCATGCGGCGCAGAAAATGCAGGCGCTGCTGTGCCAGATATATCTAAATGTATAAAGCAAGGGAAAAATCCACAAGTAAAATATAAAGTATTACAAGATGCAAAGGGAAGAGGAGGACTGAGTTATCAGATTTAAAATTATATTTTGTTGCTTATTGTTTGGTCTGGATGAAAAAAAATGGATGTTGCTGAGAAATAAGAGACTTTTAAAAGTAGAAGGTCACAACCACCTGAGGTTTGGATGGCATGGATATTTATGGTACAATGGAGTTAAAATTAAAGTGGATTTCAAAAATCATCGTATTCGGCATGCCATATGGAGAATATGGAATAGATATAAATTCAAAACACCTTTACAGATTTCAGCTCAAAAAGCATACTACAGAAGAGAAACAGCAGACAAAGGCAAATGGTTGACATACCAGAAATTATTTGAAAACCATCAAGGGGAATTTAAAATTGAATCAAGAGAACAATTAATAACAGAAGGATACAGTTGTCAATGGTTTTCCATTTACAGTTACCAGAAATGTACAAAAAGACTTATTGCTTGGAGCAAAGTAAGTCAGAATTTGAAGTACAGCTGTGCTCTGATGATGAACATATAATTGCTAAAATGTATAAACTTTTGTTGAAATTTGAAACATAGAAAGACAGGTTAAAGAATATATGATAAAAGTAGGCTAAGAATGTTGGTTATGCTGTACAGATAGATCAGTGTGAAGATATGTGGTCAAAAGGGTTGAAATTTGCATTGTGTTTGTCAACTCTGCAATGAGCCTGGCTGCAGCCATCTTTCTCTTCATTCTAGGTTGCCACACAGGATGGAGGGAGGGGGAGTTGCCCAGGTGCTTCACCAGTCATAATAATCTTCTGTCCCGTGGGAACCAAGGTCATCTACTGCTCCCGCGATCAGGGGCTGGGCATTGTATTAGAAAGCCCGCCAAATGAATGTATTGGGGAATGTAGTGATGGCATAGTTTTGTGGGTGGGACATTATACTTTGTAACTGCGAAATTTTAGTGGGAATTTCAGCCTTGTTTTCACTTTTGATTGTGCTAATACTTTGTAACTAATAAACATGTTCTTTGAGGAATTTTCAAGCCTTGGAGTTCTGCTTTATTCGTCTCTGTCTGTCGGAACCATGACAATGTTATGATCTCAAAGAAAATGTTTATGAAAGATATTGTTGGTACATGACGCCAGAAAAATGATTCAGAATGTATAAAGACACTTCAAATGTACGATGAAAATGTGAACAACACGAAGGGACATTCTATCGTGCTTGGTGGACATGTAAAAAAGCTAAAAAATAAAGAGGATTTTAAAGATTAATAGAATTTCTTTTAGGACTGATGGATAAACAGTTAGAAAAAATGATGGAATATTATTTTAGTATATGATTATTGTGGCAAGATTATTACATGTACAGAAATGGAAATATTAAATGCTAACCGCTATGGAAGAATAGTTGGTGAAATTGAAAAAACTTGCGGAGATGAATAAACTAATTTCTTTGATTAGAGAAAAGACACTAGATTTATTGAGGACTGGAAACTTCTTATGGATGTCTTGCATAAAAATAAAAAATAAACTTATGTCTTATGGCTTTAATAATTAGGTAGGGTAGATGTGTAGGAAGACGTTTTTTATGATGTGACTTTAGAGAGAGAGGTTAAATATAATTGCAATTCTAACTACTGTGAAAAACATCAGAAGTCACTTTATGTGTCTCTTTACTTTCTTTTCTATTTAAGTTTTTCTCCTTTTTTTTTTGCATTGTTTACTTTTTCCTTGATTTCTTTGTTTTCCTTTCTTCTTCCTGGATTGCAAGTACATCACATGCACAACAGTATCACAATAATTAAGGGCTTTCCCAGAAGTTTTGTGTGAGATGAGTAGCATTTAATGAGCATGAATAAAGATCTTTCTTGCTTTTAGAACAGGCAGAGGCAACCTGAGGCCCTAAGGCCACATGTAATGTTTTGTGTCCACCATAGGACCCTCCAGCTGCAATAAGTGAGATAAGCCCCTGCAGAATTGCGCAGAAAACAGAGGGAAAGTGTAATGTAAACTCCAAATTAGGACCAAAGTGATTATAAACAGTTTTTAAAAAACCACCAAAAACTTAGAATCCCCTTAGACATTTCTGGCCTAATCCATGCATGACAAATCCTTCTTATTTAATAGAATTACCCCATTGCTCCCCCAAAAGTGAAACATTTAGACTATTTTATTATTTTACTCTTACGTTTTCTTTTCAAAGTATGAGATTGTATAAAGTCACACATGGGTGACAGTGTTTCACATTTGTACACCCTGAGAAATGGCTATCATTCCAACACCATCACTAGTCGATAATGTGAAAAGATTTATTGAACATGGCTGTCTGCTACTTCCTCCCAAGAAATGATTTTCTTACAAGAATTCTGTTAAACGTGAAAGTTTCAGCAAAGACAACCCCCCCCTTTTCTTTCTGATGTGTTTTGAGGTTCAGTATAACCCTTTGCTGTCCAGCAAAGGATTGTTAAATAATTGCACTACGGAAAAATAAAAAGAAGACTTTTCTAGCAAGGAAATTGATACGCATATGGAAGCTGAGCTGTCCCAGAAGAAATTTTGCAAAATGTCTGCAGTTATACCAATAAGAATATAGTGCTGGACTTAAATGCCCGGAATTAAAAATTCCACAGAGACAAGCCTTCCAGGGTCCAAGAGGCCAGAACAGGAAAATATGCTCTGCTTAGCAACAAATATAATATAAATTACATATATAAAGAGACGTACAGAATAACAGAGTTGGAAGGGACCTCAGAGGTCTTCTAGTCCAACCCCCTGCTCAGGCAGGAAACCCTATACCATTTCAGACAAGTGGTTGTCCAGTCTCTTCTTAAAAACCTTCAGTGTTGGAGCATTCACAGCTTCTGGAGGCAAGTCGTTCTACTGGTTAATTGTTCTCACAGTCAGGAAGTTTCTCCTTAGTTCTAGGTTGGTTCTCTCCTTGATTAGTTTCCATCCATTGCTTCTTGTCCTGCCTTCAGGTGCTTTGGAGAATAGCTTGACTCCCTCTTCTTTGTGGCAGCCCCTGAGATACTGGAACACTGCTATCATGTCCCCCCTCGTCCTTCTCTTCGTTAAACTACACATACCCAATTCCAGCAACCGTTCCTTATATGTTTTAGCCTCCAGTCCCCTAATCATCTTTGTTGCTCTTCTCTGCATTCTTTCTAGAGTCAAATGTGAGGCTTGCTGAAATATTTAACAATGATTATTAATAAACATTTTGTTTTACATTATTTGATTCCTAACCAAGTTTTAATATTCTCCCTCCAGAGAGCTTTCCTATTTAATAGTCTGCCAAAGTCTATCTTCTGTTTCCCAAAAGTTATCTTCCCCTTAAAACAAAAGCTTCAACTTCATTTTTACAGTGCTTTAAACTACAGTTCTATGAAAAAAAAGGATTTATCCCTTTCCAATTTTCTAATTTCTTTTGCATATGTTTGGCCCTCGATAACATCAGAAACACATATAGCTAGTCCTCGATTTACAACAGTTCGTTTAGTGACCTTTCAAAGTTACAACAGCACTGAAAAAAGTGTCTTATGATTTTTTTCACACTTAAAACCATTGCAACATCCCCACGGTCACGTGATCAAAATTCAGACACTTGGCAATTGACTCATATTTATGATGGTTGCAGTGTTCCAAGATCATGTGGATCACCTTTTGTAACCTTCTGCAAGCAAAACCAAAGGGGGAAGCCAGATTGACTTAACAACCATGTCACTAACTTAACAATTGTAGTGATTCATTTAACAACTGTGGCAAGAAAGGTCTCACTTAGCAACAGAAAATTTGGGCTCCATCGTGGTCATAAGAGGAGGACTACCTGTATTGTGTTTATTGACGTATAAGAGGAAACTGCCTGAACAAATAACATTGTCATAAACAGGTTCATGCAACAGGTGGTTTGTTAATGTGAAAAAATAAACACTCCAGTTCAGGTAGTGGGATAACTGGTCCATTTGTGGACTTCATTCAGCTTTGGCTTCCTCACTGAAATGAATGTCATGGTTCCAACAAATGAAACTCTTCAAAAGAACTTCGAGGCATTGTTTACCTTAAAGAATCTTTATTTTGAGTAGCATAACATCGGCACTGCATAATCGAAGCCAAAAACTGAATTCCCCTCCCCTGAGCACATAGTATCAAAGCACAATTCCATCCTCCAATTAACAGTCATAAATCACATCCCCCGATTAGCTTGAAGCGCGGGCTTCCTCTCCAGTTCTCCAACCCGCCAATTCCTTATCAGCTCTGGTTACAATAACCTTGTTTCTCACGCTAGGTTTAGTGTTGTTATGTCTAGCTGGACTCTCGTTCACATCCCCCCTTCCAGCATCATCTAACTCTAAAAGCAAAAGGTAAAAGATGGCTACATTTCCCTCTGTTGTCAGTGCAAAAACATCCAATGTTAGCAGCGTTGACAGAAGTTCTCATTCCCATTCCAGAGGCACATCATACCCTTCATGAAGGAAATTTATGAAGATCTTCATTTAAAAAGTCATTTTTAAAGCTTATTGATGTGGAAAAAGTTATAAAATCATTTCTAAAGCTCTAGTGCTTCTTAAATATACAGCCAGGGTCTTAGTCTTGAAAAGGAGTCAACGTTGCATTCTTTTTTCCAAGAATTTCTCCTGTGAGAATCACTCTAAGAGCAGAAATTAAAATTGTTCAGGAAAATATAAAGGACCCCAGAACAACATTCAGGAGATCTGCATAACTTTCCTGCCTTAATTAAAGAGAGTGTTTGTGCCTCCACTATCAAAAGGACTGGGAAAATTGGGATTTCTGGGAGATAGCAAGATAGAAGCTAATGTTCATTAACAAAAACATTAAAGTAATACTTATCTCAAATTTATCAAACAGTACCTGGATGATGCCCAAGGATGATGCTCAATGGATGAGTCAAAAGTAGGTTTCCCCAGACTACATAGGTGTTGTTACATCTGTCGGAAACCAATATTGCATTCCACATAAGGACATTTATACAGCTGTCAATCTTGGAGGTACAGTATCAGGATTTGGGGATGTTTTGCTCCCTTAACACCTAGACAACATGCCATCGTTGAAGAAAGGATGAATTTTGCTTTGAATCAGAATTTTGCAGGAGAATATCAGACCATTTGTCAACTTCACTTGAATGTCTACGGAGTCATCCAGGTCATGGTTGTCCCAAAAGTGCTTTTTCAAAAGGCAGCTGGACTTTGTTTTTCCTTGAAGATGTTTTTGCTTGTCATTCGAGAAGCTTCTTCAGTTCTGACCGAATGGTGGAGGATGAAAGGATTTATATTCCTTGCAGTCATCTGGTCGTTAGCCTCAATGACTCTCAGAAAGAGTGCTAACGACCAGATGACTGCAAGGAATGTAAATCTTTCCATCCTCCACTATTCAGGATCCCTTTTGAAAAAGCACCCTTGGGACAACTTCATTTGAAGCACAAGTGGATCCAGGAGCAGGACACATTGATTCCAGATTTACATGGCCCAAGCCCAGCTCCCACCCCCACCATGAATTCTGTTGACTCTTACCCAGCACCCTTTAGCTTTGACCGTTAGTTGACTAGATTTTTGTATTAGTAGTAGCAGTTATTAACTTTTCTGTGCTTTGAACTCAATGAATGCTCCTGGTTATTTGTACCTGATAGGTACATAAGAGAAACATGGGAAACCTATAAAGATACAGATTGCTGGAGAAATAATTATGCAATGGAAATCTCTCCCAACTCTTGTGTCACTCATCCTCTTGGTTTTTAGCTTCCTATTTAATCCTCTTAATTTTAATCATTTTGTATTACCTTTTTATTATACTATAAGGCAGATTTCCCCAACATTTCCAGCTTTGTGAACCCAGGGGCGGGGGGAAGGTTTCGCACGAGTGGCTGGCAAGCGCGTGCGCGCACCCAGCTCCATTTAGGTGAGTGACGTGCATGCACGCCTCCCGCTCATGCAAATGGAGCATGCACACATGCGCTTGCTTGCTGCTCACGCAAGTGAGGATGCATGTGTGTGCCCACTTGCTGTTCGTTTCCGTGGCCCAGTTGCAAACCCCTCATGGCCCAATAGTGGGCCGTGGCCCACAGGTTGGAGACCCCTGCTATAAGGCACCCAGAGTAACTGCATCAGAGTAGTGGGCAGCAAAAATAAAATAAATAAATAAAGAAAAATAAACAAACAAAATTCAGGTAAGTACAAGACTTTGACATACAAACCATAATAATTTTAATTAAAATGTGCTTCTAAAAATAAATAGAAGCAAACTCAACAGCACTAATGTTCACGTTACAGTAGGTAAGCAGAAAGTCACTGATCTACTAATCCTTCATTCATATAATGCAACTAAGTACACAAAAAGAGTTCTGCTAGTTTGGAACAAAGGTTCCTCTCCTGATCACCTCTTAAGCAGGAATCTGCAGGATTTTTGTCCTTCAATTACATCATCTCTCATTGGACTCAACTTGGGAATCATGATCAGTACTTTTTAAAAAGCTATGCCATTGCCTTCCTTCCTTCCTTCCTTCCTTCCTTCCTTCCTTCCTTCCTTCCTTCCTTCCTTCCTTCCTTCCTTCCTTCCTTTCCTCCCTCCCTCCCTCCCCCTCCCTCCCTCTTTCTTTCTTTCTTTCTTTCTTTCTTTCTTTCTTTCTTTTTCTTTAGGAGATGGGAGGGTCTTATTAATGTAAATAGGTTCAAAGAAATACAAGCAGAGCTTCGACTTGCCTTCAATACAGGGAGTAGTACATAAATTGTTTAAGCAAATCAACACTTTTTTTAACTAAAGCCAAAACTGTTGTGTAAGGCTACATGAGCACTGTCTACAATATTTGTAGCAATAATCAAGATGCCTGACCTTTGGTCCTGGTTTGCTTGATCTTTGCTAGGCCTAGAATCCAGAAATCCAGAAAAGGCAGGGTCCCAGGTAATAGCCTTATCTCAGTATGTTTGGAGCACCATATGTAAGTTGAAGGAACACTGAATCACTCTGATGATGCACCAGAGCTACCACTGAAATGGTTTTGAAACAAAACATTTGATCAAGACAAATCAAGAAATTTGGTATGGCAGGCTAAAGGCTGAAGGAAAAACTTATTTATGCTGGATATGCAACCATTGAAACTTTTGATACAGCCGGTTTCAAACTAGGATTTATTAATTGCAATTGTACACAAACACGCTCACAACTCCTATGTTGTTGGGATTTAAACTAATCCCAGGCTCAGTATGAACCTGTTGTAATCTTAATACAATCCATCAAAACATGTTACTGTTACTTAAATATATTTGGGTTCTTCTATGTGGCTGACACGGCTGTAGCCACGTATCAGATTCAAAAGAAAGGAAGCAAAGAGGCAAAAAATTGTCCCTCCCTTTTTCTAAGTGGGGGAGGGAGACATATGTTCTCTAGCTCAAATGGAATCTAATCTGTATAGAAGACCATCATACTTCATAATGGCCAGAAAATAGAATTTACAAATTCATCTCTAGAACTTCTTGGAATCCTAGAGGAATCCAAAGGTGCTTTTCCAAAAGGTAACTGGACTTTCTTGTTTTTTTCCTTGAAAACATTTCACTTCTCATCCCAGAAGCTTCATCAGTCACAACTGAAGAAGCTTCTTGGATGAGAAGCAAAACATTTTCTTGGATGAGAAGCTAAACATTTTCAAGGAAGAAAAATGAAGAAAATCCAGTTGCCTTTTGGGAAAGCAGCTTTGGGACAACCATGACCTGGATGATTGAGAATCTCCATAGACAATCCTAGAGGAACTTTGAAACGAAAATTGTTTCATTATGACGAACAACATTCCTCAGAGATCATTCCAAATTTATCTACTTATGTAAGCCATTTAGATGTTGCTACCTATGAAAAATAATATGAAAAGATTATCAAATAATACCAAAATATTTTAAAATGCAACTATCCATGTAAAACAAGAATGCATAAAATAACATGTAGCTACCACCATTAAATAGTCATCATAATGCCTGACCTTGAAATAGCATGTCTATTAACAAAAGCAGGCTTGGCTAATGGGCTGGTTGCTTGGATTCCCAGCTCACCAAGAAGTTGAATGATCTTTGGTGGTATCAGTGAAGTACCAGAGACAAATGCTGCCCTTGAACTTCAAGCAGAATGCCAGGGGCTACAGTCCCAAAGCTGGAGGGTCTAAACGGGTAGGCAACCTTGGCTCTTTTATGACTCGTGGACTTCAACTCCCAGAATTCCTGAGCCAGCCATGCTGAGGGGAAAGGGAGAGGTTTCCAAGCTGAGCCATGCTGGCTCAGGAATTCTGGGAGTTGAAGTCCACGAGTCATAAAAGAGCCAAGGTTGCCTACCCCTGGTCCTAGGACAAAGCAGAAAGCAGGGCCAGGATCAAAACTAAATTCAATCTAAACTTAAAATATAATTTGAAATTAAATTAAGTAAATGCATGCCATTCGTATTATGTTCCCCGTATATAAATTGATTTGTTAATTTTTTTTCAAACATTAAAAAGTGATGACTACTTTTGTAAAGGCTTATCTAAGGATTTTGCAGGGAATTAATCCTGGTGTAGGATTAAATGGAGTGGGGCAGTAAAATGTCATCTATAGTTCAATTTTCCCAAGGGTGCTTTTTCAAGATACAACGGGACTTCCTTTGTTTTTCCTTGAAGACGTTTCGCTTCTCGTCCAAGAAGCTTCTTCAGTTCTGACTGAACTGAAGAAGCTTCTTGAATCAGAAGTGAAACATCTTCAAGGAAAAACAAAAGAAGTCCAGTTACCTCCTGAAAAAGCACCTTTGGGACAACCATGATCTGGAGGACTGAGAATCTCCATAGACTATGGTTCAGTCATTTCTGATAACAATATTAGGTAGTCCTCGTCTTATGACTAGTTGTTTAACAACCATTTGAAATTACGACAACTCAGAAAAGGTTCTTTACAGCAGAGGTCCCCAACCTTTTAAGCACCAGGGCCCGGTTCCGTGGAGAGAGGTTTTTCTGTGGACTGGAGGGGGCCTGGTTTCATGTACTGCCTGCATCCCGCAGATGGGGCTTTGCTTGTTTGCACAGACCGGTTTCTGCAATGCCGTGGCATGGTGCCGGTTCACGGACCAGGGGTTGGGGACCCCTGCTTTTCAGCAATTCTGGCTGTCGGAAATCATGATGCTGTTTCCCTCTGACCCTCCCCACCCTCTGCAGTCATATAATCATGATCTGGGTGCTCAGCAACCTGTTCGCATTTGAAACTGCTTTCTAAATTCCCCGTGTTCATGTGATCGCCATTTGCAATCTTTGCTGGTTTGCCCAGAAAGTCAATGCAAGCTGCTGCCTTCCCCTTCGTGCATGGGAATCCTCCATCTGACTGCAGAAACAAAGCTTGGATGTTCAGGATCCAAGCCTTCATTTCTCCAGTCCAATTCAGCAGATAGCTCTTTCATTCTGTCCGCTTAACAATCCATGTGGTCATTTAATAACCGTAACTGGGAGACCTGGGTTTTCAGCCGTTGAGCATAGTAGTCATGTGGGTGTCTCACTTAATGACTGCTTCACTGGAATCCAGTTCCAATTGTGGTCATACATCGAGGACCACCTGCATTTTTTTGTATAGTTCAATATAACAATTATGGTCCAGGTCATAGTATAGTAAGGAGCGATTTGTTAGTTGGGTCTGGGAATAAACCCATCTTGGTGGTAACATCTAACCTTAGGAACAAGTGTTATAATCATACTACTAACTTTCCTGAAGTTCTTGGAACATGTTTGCTGAGATATTTTTTTCTCTCTGTTGTAATTATTCAGTCTATTTTAAAATATAGTTTAAATAGTTCTGATTGCTATATGGCTGATGATGTGCTATATTTCATATTACAGCCATGTGGTAACCCCCAAAATAACTTTACAGTCAGATTTTCTCTTCCCCCCCCTTCTTCTTATGAGCTCAGCTGAGGCATCTACTTGCTGATTGGAATGCAAAATTCCCCAGCACGTCCACGATTTGCCAAGTCGTAGCTATTTCTCAGTGCTTCACATTGTAAGTCACAGACGTGAGCGTTCAACTCCACTAGAGAACACTTTCAAAAGTCGAATTAAATTTTAATGGTGAAAAATGTAATCACTACACTGTTTTATTATGTATGAGTAGTAAAAAATAATTACTTTCAATTTACATAATATCCAACTCTTTTCAAATGCTATTAATTAGCTTGGCACATGGCAAATTAGAATTATTTATCCCACTTTTCTAAATGTTTGCTGTTTCCTAACAGTTTATCACAGGTTTGCTTTCTCTAACAAGTAGAGATAATTGAGAATTGATTGTTCTAGCCAATAAATGCCTTAGTTTGTTTACTGTGTTAAATCTGCAGACCAAGCATTGCTCCATTCATTTCCCCAGAATCAACCCAAACTCTTCTTCAGGTCTGCTGGTATTATTTGGTTTAACATTTTACTGATTCTTATTTTGCTGTTTGCCATATTTTGTAGCTATTCCATCAGGAAGGCTAATTTCTGTAGTTTTCCAACCTGGTAATGACTCGATCAAACAAAAATGGAAGGAGCATGCTAACATTTTTTAATAGTAGGGATATGCACATACAAGATACCTTAAAAAATATTCCTTATTTACCGGAAGATCAGCCCATTGGTCATTACCAGGTTGGAATTCCTGGTGGAATAGCTACAGAAATATGACAAAGAGGAGGGGGAGGGGGGTGGAGTGAAAGGGAGGGGAGGGGAAGGCAAGGGGACGGAGGGAGGAGGAGGAGGAAACATCTTTACTATTCAGAGTTTTAGTACATTCCTTCCATCTTTGTTTGAACTAGTTTGAATTATTACTATCTGTCCACGAGTGGGTTGTAGCAGTATAGAAACAGTTTACTATTGCCTTCTCTCACGCTACATGAATAGATGCTTTTGCCATTGTCACTAAAGTGATCTCCTGCCTCCAGCCTCTTCCTATATTGCTGCTGACTAATATAGGTCCCTCTTGCTTTATCTGGGCAACTGGGAGACCCCCATACTTTGAGTGACTGTGTTGGATGCATATGCTGTTGGCAACAGCATTCACAAATCAAACTGTAGTACAGTGTGAATTTACGTTCTTTAAAAATGTGCCATTGCCACTCCAAAAGCTGTGGACTTTTAAATAGGACAGCAGTGAGCAACACAGCACCACCCGTGTATAGAATGGGACAATTTGCCACAGTCAACTCACCACAGACAATTCGCCACGGCCAGCTCACTGCAGGACAACTCAGCGTGGCCAAATCGCCATGGGACAACTTGCTGCGGGACAATTCAGTTTAATTATTTAAAATAATTTAAAAAAATTATTTCAATTTTTGTCATTCACCTTTCATTTTTTTTCACTCGACATCGTTTCTTTAATGATTCTATTCCACGAGTTTTTTTATATTGGTGTGACTCTTTTTTTTTTAAAAAAAAAAATATGTTTTATTATTTTTATCGGGATAGAAAGGGAAGGGTAGGTAAAGGTATAACATGGGGTAAAAAACAAGGATTAAACCAAGGGTAGGGATAGATACAATAATGGGGTTAACCCCAACACTAAATCAACGCTTTAGCAAGCAGACTGTCGTCCGGGTATACATATTAAGTATGCATGATTAACATAGTACTAAAAAGCTATATTAATAAATTTATCACTATTAATGGTAAAAACTTAACCCAATACATATCATTCATTCTATAAGTAACAATAATCAGTATACTATTAGTGATGTATTACTAAGTAAATATAGTTACATATAAATATCAATATAATCGCTTATTAATTATAATTAATTATAGTTAAATGTAAACATCTAACCAAAAAGTTAAAAAATAATATTCAAAAGAAAATACATCATTTATCTTATTTAATTTCATCATCCTTTTTCATTCTGTCTTATTGCTAACCATTGATAAAAATTTTCCCATGTTTTAAAGAAAATTGTGTCTTCTTTCTCTTTAATTTCTAAAGTTAATCTATCCATTTCTGCACATTCCAATATTTTCATAATAATAATCTGGTCAGGTGGTATCTTTTCATTTTTCCAAAATTGGGCAAATGCTATTCTCGCGGCTGTTAATATATGTAAAATTAAATATTCATTCTCTTTTCTGTAATTAGATCTTAATATTCCTAATAAAAACAATTCTGGTTTGAATTCTATCTGTATCTTAGTCATCTTTTCTAGCCATTTGTGAATTTTAAGCCAATATATCTTTGCATTAGGGCATATCCACCAGATATGATAATAAGTTCCTGGTTTTTGTTTACATTTCCAACACATATTTGATACATTTTTAAACATTTTCTCTAGTCTAACTGGTGTCATGTGCCATCTATAAAACATTTTGTATAAATTCTCCTTATATGCAGCCGCTTTAGTAAGTTTAATATTTCGATCCCATAGTTTTTGCCAATCTTCTAAGTCTATAGAATATCCAAAGTTCTTAGCCCATACTATCATTGTTTCTTTTACTTGTTCTTCTTCCATCTTCCATCTTAGCAGAAATTTATAGAGTTTTTTAATCAAATGTTCATCAGTTTTTAACAATATTTTATCTAGCGGTGTCTGTTCTTTATAAAATCCTGTAGACTTTATATCTTTTTCATATCTTGTCTGAATTTGCAAGTAAGACCACCATGTTAAGTCAATACCCTGTTGCTGAAGAATTTGTCTGTCTTTAAGTTTCCCATCTTTGTCCAAAATATCTTTATAGCTAACGAGTTTATCATAGTTAATTAAATTTGGGTAGGAAAAGGCTTCCATTGTCGAAATCCACTCAGGTATTTTCATGTACATTTTATGTTTAATTTTTTCCCACTCTGAAAACAGTACATTCCTTATAGCATGATTTTGAAAATATTTATGTACTTTATTTTTCTCATACCACAAAATATATTGGTGTGACTCTTGTTCCGCGGCGAGTTGTCCTGTGGCAAGATGGCCATGGCACGTTGTCCCACAGTGAGTTGGCCGTGGCGAGTTGAGCACAGCAAGTTGGCTGTGGCGAGTTATCGTAGACCAGGGGTAGGCAACCTTGGCTTTTTTATGACTCGTGGACTTCAACTCCCAGAATTCCTGAGCCAGCCCTGCTGAGGAGAAAGGGAGAAGTTTCCAAGCTGAGCCTGCTGGCTCAGGAATTCTGGGAGTTGAAGTCCACAAGTCATAAAAGAGCCAAGGTTGCCTACCCCTGGTCTAGGACAAAGCAGAAAGCAGGGCCAGGATCAAAACTAAATTCAATCTAAACTTAAAATGTAATTTGAAATTAAATTAAGTAAATGTATGCCATTCGTATTATGTTCCCCGTATATAAATTGATTTGTTTTTTTTTTTTCAAAAATTAAAAAGTGATGACTACTTTTGCAAAGGCTTTATCTAAGGGAATTAATCCTGGTGTAGGATTAAATGGAGTGGGGCAGTAAAATGTCATCTATGGTTCAATTTTCCCAAGGGTGCTTTTTCAAGATACAACAGGACTTCCTTTGTTTTTCCTTGAAGACGTTTCGCTTCTCGTCCAAGAAGCTTCTTCAGTTCTGACTGAAAATGCCATCTATGGTTCAATAGACCATAGATGACACCCGTGTAGAACTCCTATTCGTAAATCTCCCGTTTGTAACATTTAAAAATACATCTCAAAGGCTGAAATCTCTTGCCTGTGTTATTGTGTGAGGTTTGGTGGTGGAGGGTTCGGTGGAAACTTTACATGAGAATTAACTCATTTTTTCTTTTTCTTTTTCTTTTTAAGATCTCAACTTTTAAAAAAAATTAGATAATGGAAAGCACTGTGCAAGTTCAGGCAATGGTGATCTAAAATGCCCCCAAAAAGTTACTAACAAGAACTATGGGAATAACCCATCTGAATGAATTCTTTCCCGAGAATTTATTGCTGAGGTATCCCATACAGCTGCTTTGTAATCTATGAGCTAGCCTCACATGATGCTGATTCACAACTCCTCAAGATCTTGTGCGTGTTGAAGTTCAGGAAAGGAGATAAAACTCAGTGGATGAGCAAGATTTCTGGATTCTACCAGAGCGCTGTATTGTCCTTTAGGGGACAGAGCTAAAAGGTGAGGAACACCCAGTGTGGATGATAATGAATATATTTTCTGAACAGACATCTGCAATCCATGTAACGACAGATGGAGCATCTCAGGCAAATCAAATCTAATTCAAATGGACTTGTGGGCTGTAGGATCTTTGTGGGTGGCATAGGAACTATGCTGGAAGCAAGTCGAATCTTACCAATAGGGGTAGGACATCGGTTCCAGCAAACACTCTACAGACAAGAGCTAAAGAAACATGGGAGTTTGGAGCAGGGGTCCTCAAACTTGGCCACTTTAAGACTTGTGGACTTCAGCTCCCAGAATTCTCCAACCAGCCATGGCTGGCTGGGGAATTCTGGGAGTTGAAGTCCACAAGTCTTAAAGTGGCCATGTTTGAGGACCCCTGGTTTGGAGGAACCATGCTAGTATAAGTTACAATGCTCCACATTCTGCCAGAATTTTTACTTTAAGATTTATTAAATTTTGTATGGTCTTGGATTCAAAGGCCTTGGACAAGATAGCTTCTGGGTATCATTCATTCTGGACATTCCTTTTCCCAGGTTTTCTTGCTAATGTTTCCTTTTCTTTCTCGGAGATGGGAAGGACATTCTGCATTTTTAGCCCCAGTATGTTTTTTCATCTTAACCCTTTTCTTAGATTCAGTTTAGAAAACCTGTCCACACATTCCCCCTGTCCACAAATTCAGTGGTTAATTTTAAAAAGCACTTGTGCTGTGATCAACTTTCATCTCCATATTTGGAAAGCTGCAATGCTACCAGTTAATTTCCAGGTCCAATTCATGGTGCTGAATTAAAGCTCTTGAAGGCTGATGACATGAAAATGTGTGGGACTACCTACTCCCAGCTGACTCTGCCTATCCAGGAAGATGAAGATGAAGAGAAGGACGAGGGGTGGCATGATAGCAGTGTTCCAGTATCTCAGGGGCTGCCA
The DNA here is from genome assembly GCA_023970755.1 of Azemiops feae. Classification (NCBI taxonomy): domain Eukaryota; kingdom Metazoa; phylum Chordata; class Lepidosauria; order Squamata; family Viperidae; genus Azemiops; species Azemiops feae. The sequence continues at coordinate 50,415 of JALGBA010000340.1, read as the reverse complement.
CAAAGAAGAGGGAGTCAAGCTATTCTCCAAAGCACCTGAAAGCAGGACAAGAAGCAATGGATGGAAACTAATCGAAGAGAGAAGCAACCTAGAACTAAGGAGAAATTTTCTGACAGTTAGAACAATTAATCAGTGTAACAACCTGCCTCCAGAAGTTGTGAATGCTCCAACACTGGAGGTTTTTAAGAAGAGACTGGACAACCATTTGTCTGAAATAGGATTTCCTGCCTGAGCAAGGGGTTGGACTAGAAGATCTCCAAGGTTCCTTCCAACTCTATTATTATTGTTGTAGTTGTCATTTTCATTGTTGTTATCATCATCAGGTAGGTACTGTGGACTCCCGTTACATCTTTCCATTCAGGTAATGTCTTGTTTATGGATCACAAAAGCGACCCTTCTCAATTGCTGTCTTCCTTCAATGGGACAGCATTTCCAGGTGTATTTAGGAAAGGAACAATGGCTGGGATATTTTGAAAATGTTCCCTTTGATGGTGGTTTTTTCTTCTTCTCCAATTAGTAAATGTTCTATTGTTGTACTTGATGCTGATGTGATTTTATTTTTGTGTTCAGAGTTATTCACAATTGGAACACTACAACGGGAGGAGAGGGGAGGAGGGGAGGGGGAAGGGAAGGGAAGGGGAGAGGAGGAGAGAGGTTATCTACTGGTTTGAAGTTTTAAATGCATAAGGACCCTGAATTTTGGCCTTCTCCTAACTATGGGAGCTATCCTATGCTCAGTGGCCCAATTTTGACAGCTCCAAGAAACCTTGGAGGTTTCTATTTCTTCTGAAGGGGAGGCTGAGGAAGCACTACTGAGGTGGGAAGGGAGAGGGACCAGCACCATCACTGTATATATGATGAGAATATTACACCAATAATCTGCAAAGCATATCTTTATCCCAGATGTGCTTTTAGTGCTTTTCCCTTCACTTTCAGAATGTCAGGGCTGGAGCTCAAGTTTAAAAAGCATGGGGAGAACTCTTCCACAACTATGGGGACAAGAAAAGGAAGCATGAATCTACATCAGGAGATGAGTTTCTTCTCTTCTTAATAGCTAAAGGAGCAGTTTTCCTTTCGGTAGAACAGGCAAGGGGCTGGAGGGGCAATATCTGGAGCCAGAAGTGACCTTCCGGAAGGCCAGGAGAACTCATCAAATAATGCAAGTAGCACTAGAAAGATTTGGGTAAACACACTGAGGTCTTTTTTGTGCTTATGGAGAATTGGGTATGTCTAGTTTAATGAAAAGAAGGACTAGGGGTGACATGATAGCAGTATTCCAATATCTCAGGGGTTGCCACAAAGAAGAGGGAGTCAAGCTATTCTCCAAAGCACCTGAAGGCAGGACAAGAAGCAGCGGATGGAAACTAGTCAAGGAGAGAAGCAACCTGGAACTGAGGAGAAACTTCCTGACAGTTAGAACAATTAACCAGTGGAACAACCTGCCTCCAGAAGTGGTGAATGCTCCAACACTGGAAGTTTTTAAGAAGAGACTGGACAGCCATTTGTCCGAAATGGTATAGGGTTACCTGCCTGAGCAGGGGGTTGGACTTGATGACCTCCAAGGTCCCTTCCAACTTATTATTATTATTATTATTATTATTATTATTATTATTATTATTATTATTATTATTATTATTATTATTATTATTATTATTATTATTATTATTATTATTATTATTATTATTATTATTATTTTAAAAGTGGGAGGTAGAGTAGCAGTCCCCGGAAAGCAACCCTCAATCCCCATTTATAGTGGAAATAGTAAAATCACTTGTCTCACAGAGACCTCCCATCTTTAAGCCACCCTTCCCATGTCCTTCTCAGCCTCCCAAACCATGCAGGGTTTTAGGAGGAAGGGTTAAGCCTCCTGCCCCATTTTTCCATCCTTAATTTGGGGAGGGGACTCAATCCTGGAAAATGACATTGTGAAAATGTGGCCATTTGCTACCCAGGTTGAGCAACGTGATCTCAAGCTGCTGGGGGGGGGATGAATGGGAGGCCAGGGGCACACAAGTTACAGGCTGCCACAAACTTGAGAGGCTTCAGCTGAAGCCTGGAAACAAGCCCTCCCTCTAATTAGAGGGAGCCCGTCTCCCAGGCCAGATATGCTTGAGAGCAAATTGTTTCCATGAGAGGAACATGCTGGTCCTCTTGAGAGCCACAGCAAGCTAATGATGGATGGTGCTTTGAGAAAGCTGCTGAAAGTGAAGAGAAGCACTACTGACAGGTCTTCCTAATGCATCAATATGTCAGCTTAAAGCAAATCTCTGGGGTTACATCAACAGCTGTGGTGTGTTGAATTGCCATGAGGAAGAACCACAGTGGCTCCAGGCCTGTGAAACAGGACTTACGCCAGGATAGGCTGCTTGTGCACACAAGAAAGCTTTCCTCGAGGCAAATGCCATATGGCCTGGACTTTCAGCTGCGCATCCTGAAGAAAATTCACCAACATGGTTGCTATGCCTGTTTGCTATTAAAGGGATAACGGGAGGCATTCTTTTCCTCAAGACAGGGGAAATGGAGAAGATCTAAAGGTCTTCATCCCTCCAATTTTGTGGAGTTCCCACAAAAGCAATACAGGTAGTCCTTGACTTACGACCACAATTGAGCCCAAAGTTTATGTTGCTAAGTGAGACATTTGTTAAGTAAGTTTTGTCCCATTTTACGGCCTGTCTTGCCACAGTTGCTAAGTGAATCGCTGCAGTTGTTAAGTTGGTAAGACGGCTGTTTAAATGAATCTGGCTTCCCCATTGACTTTGCTTGTCAGAAGGTCGCAAAAGGTGATCGCTGGGACACTGCAACCATCATAAATAAGAGTCAGTTGCCAAACATCTGGATTTTGATCATGTGACCCCGGGGATGCTGCAATAGTCACAAGTGTGAAAAATGGTCATTAAGGCATATTTTTCAGTGCTGTTGTAACTTCGAACGGTCACTTAACTGAACTGTTGTAAGTCAAGGACTACTTGCAGAATAATGATGGTGGGCCTGTGCAGTCATGTGCTTTGAGATTTCTGTTTCTACCCATTTACTGCAATGTGACTCATTTCATGGGGGAGGGGAGAAGCAACCAGATTCAGGTCTTCTGACAAGAACATGAAATGTCAGGGCGACACACTGATCCCTTACCCCATCATAACTTAATACATCCTTTGGAGGTTGTTTTTGATGGACTAGCATCTTAATTTAGCAAGGAATTTCCAGCATGAGGCTGGCCTTCTCACCCCAAAGCTATCAGGATTCACCTTGAATTGGCCAGCAGGGAGAGCACGGGAGAAAGTTGGCTGGCTGTTCCATCATTATGATTCCACATGTCTCCACGTCTAGAAGGGGGGGAAGAGGATTTCCAGGAAAGCAAGAACTGTCAACAGACAAGATGGCACCAGGCGACTTCAAAATACACCACCATTTTCTAAAGAAGTTCCAGAAATATCAGGATTTACACAACATACTATTGGAACGAGAACCAAGGATTAACTAAGCAGTATTAATTCACGCAGGGAATAACAGAGAAAGCAGCAACGGCAGAGCAAGAGGAGAAAATCTAGGGGCTGCAACTGAAAGGTAAACAGACCCAGAAACTGGGTCGCTGATGGGCTGGCACAGAGGAAGGAAAATTCAAGGAAGGTGATGGAGGATATATGGGCAAAAGGTAAGAATGATCTTGTGATATCGTGGTTTAGCACATCATGAGAGAATTGATTTTAGGCTGGTTTTAATTAACTATAAATGGAAATGGAATGGAATCAAATAGAGTTTCTTCTCTGTTTCCCTCCCCCCCTCCCCCATTTTGGAATTTAGCCTCTCAGACTAAAAAAGATTGCACACCTCTACCTTATATGAATTAGTATCTCTTAGGTTAAGGTTCTCAAGGGAATAGCCTGCTAAGGAAAGAAGAATGTACCTTACTTTGCGCTCTTTCAATAAAGATGGAACAAAACACATGATAAATAAAAAGGAGCTACTAGAAGGAATATTGTAAATGCATGATGCTTGTCTGTTTGTGTGCGCACTTGGATATGTTATTCATTGTCACAAGTATTATTAGAATGGCCTCTCTAATCCATATTACATCACTTTTATATCAATAGCTCCATCAGGGTGCTATTTTAATGAGTAGAGTAATATTAATGTTTTGGTTAACTAAAGACATATATTGTCGCTGTAATTTATCCACTTTAAAAGCAGCATTTCTTGCTTAACATCTGTTGGGCTGCTAAACCATCAAAAATCCATAGGAAGGGATTATCTTCCCATGTTTGGCAAAACTGTCTGTGTACTACTAACTTCCCCAAATATAGCAGAGTTCTTGGAAATTCAAAAGCTAAGAAGCTATTTGGGCTGCTTAGTAGACATTTTGGCGTGATGCATCTCTTTGATTTCTGCTGTCTCATGTTCAATATTGCTGGGTTCGCTTTTTACGTGACCAGAATTCCTAACCTCATTCTGATGAATTAAGCATATTGACTTGTGTCTTTTCTGCATCTTGTTTCTGTTTGAGAGAAAAGCATCTGATAAATAATAAATAACGAAGCGATTTTATTACCCAGCATAAGCTGGCACCTTTTATCTGGCTAGAGTAGCTTGATATCCAGATGTTAGGTTATTGTGTTCATTTCCTTATGGCAAAATAGTCCAGTGATGTCTGCAAATCATGCCAGTCTGCATTTCTGAGAAGCTGGAAAAACTTTGCACATGACAAGTTCCAGAAATCAACATGTGCCCAATTTCTGTATCAGTGTGCTATACAAGTAGTCCTCCACTTATGACCACAATTGAGCTCAAAATTTCTGTTGCTAAGCAAGAGTGCTGTTAAATGAATTCTGCCCCGTTTTACGACTTTTCTTGCCACAACTCTTAAGTGAATCCCTGCAGTTGTGAAGTTAGTAACATGGTTGCTAAATGAATCTGGCTTCCCCGTTGACTTTGCTTGTCAGAAGGTCGCAAAAGGAGATCACGTAACCCCAGGACACTGCAACCGTCATAACTATGAGTCAGTTGCCAAGTGTCTGAATTTTGATCATGTGTCCACGGGGATGTTGGCGGTCGTAAGTGTGAAAAACGGTCATAAGTCACCTTCTCAGTGCTGTTGTAACTTCGAACAGTGAATGGTTGTAAGTTGAGGACTGCCTGTATTGATTGTGGGTTAACAGAGTTAGCAAGAGAATCCAATGGTGGGATTCAAATAAGTGAACAACCGGTTCTCTGTGTGGATGCCGCTTCCGGAAGTCCATTCTGGGCCTGGGCAACAAAAAATTAGCTACCAGTTCTACCGAACTGGTGCGAAATTGGCTGAATTCCACCACTGAGAGAATCCCAGTGTCAGAAATGCAGTCCAGCTGCCAGTTTCAAAGTCCTGCACTGAGAAGGCCCCCTTTTTAAGATCGCCCAAAGTGATTGCCCGATCTTCATTTGGGAGCAAGGACCAGCAAACATCAAACGTACCTTTTTGAAAGACCGCACACCGTATGGAAATGTTCTTAACATTGATGGAGAATAAAGATCTAAGTAATCAAAAAAATGTTGCTTGAAATTTGATGTTGCTTGAGATTTCACCACGGCTGCTGACACAGAGCATACTACCTCTAGCATGGAAGTCAGGTAAGACTGTTGCAGTACATCTTCCATTTTAATTAAACGCATCGTCACCTACAATTTTCTACTCATGCATTTTTACAGACTCCTTGTTTACAACTTTTCCCACCCACCCCCTTCACCTCCCAGAGATACCTGGAGGATTGCAGGGGGGGGAGGGGGTTGTTGTTTTTTTTGTGCTGCAACATGTAGTAATTCTTCCCAAAGCGTACATACTACAAATAATTTCCCTGGGGCGGTCAGTTACAACTGAGATTGCCATCACAAATACCGAGATATAGCATAGTCTCGTGAATTCCTATCTGTTTGTGACTCTAGTAAAATGCCCATGGAGGGTGTGGTTTCATAGGAAGGACCTTCTTTTCTCTCCGAGGTGAACTTTGAGGGAAAATTCTTGCATTCTGATCCTGATTTCCAGCAAGGATCAGGCATTTCTTGGGCATTTCCTTCTCTAGTTCAGCACTGGTCTTCAGGAATGAAACTGTTGATCCATTTTGACATTTGCTCCATGCATCCGAAGATTAATTGTTATCCGCTTGCACCATAAGCCAGCATATGTCTCCTTGGAAGTGAACCATATCAACTTTCTGATTTCCAGATATTTGATATAAGAATGACATCCTTCAGTGATAAAACGTTCAAGCTGAATAGAACATCAATGATACATTTTCCTTGATTTGCAATCCAGAGGAGCAATGCCACAGTTTGTGGCTAATCACAAAGATGCACACACGTAGCAGGGTGAGCAGTAGCATCAAAGTAATAAGCACAACTAGGGAGACTGAAGCCCCACCTCTTTTTACATATAAGTGACACCTGTGATGCACATTAAAAGGGCGTGGGGCTGCAATTGCACAGCCATGTCTGTCATTTTAATGTCAATCCTCCCCTTGGATGCTTGTAACACATAGGTTTTGTTTTGTTGTAGTTTTATTTACAAACTACAAATATGAAGTAGGACCAATACCCAATATTGAACCCAGAAATATTTGACAGGTGAGGGTTGCTTCTTTTTTGTGCAAACTGATCTTTCTTAGAAAAAAAACAACACATTTGGTACTCTCAAGGCCAGTACAGAAAGAAATTATTGTCCAAGTTTCAACCCCTTCCTCTGGTTTGGCCATGGTGATATTCTTTGTAGACTATGTCTACCAGGGGTACTGACTACTACTACTTCTTTTTCTTCTCCTCCTCCTCCTCCTCCTCCTGTTGTTATCGAGAAATAGAAGGAGGAAGGAGTATTAGTATTATCTAGTATTAGTATTATTATTAACTTAGGAGTATTATCCTAAGTTATATATAAAATGTGGTAGTTAAAATTTTCTTTCATTAAGGATTCAAGGTTGACTTATCTGGTGTTTTCAGTCTTATTGATCCAAAGTTTTCTAACAGCTGAAAAGTACTTAACAAGCAATCTCCAAAAGTTTTTAGAAAAAGAAGTATGTGAATCCAAGGCACCGACTGCAGTTTGAGTAAAAAGATGTTCCCTGATCTCCTAGTGCTCAAAGCCCATCAGAGACTGCTGTCTCAATATCTCCTTGAGAGGAGTAACTGCCTGGAGCTTTGTAGGCAATCCCCTGTCTTGTCTTCGTCTGTTTTCAAACATACGCAGATAAATAAAAATGCATTGTGTGAAACCATACACTTGATTTACATCTGTTTTTGCAGAGACTGTAAGATGAGTGAATTATTTTTCACTCATGAAACATCAGAAATGCTGCAATTCAGTCTTCAGAATTGGGCGTGAAAATAGTTGAGTTCTAACATGAAAGAAGACATAAGAAAACCGTTGTTCCGTTTGTTCCCTTCTTGCCTGTTCAAGGTTTAGTAATGATACCTAGAAGAATAGAATGTGGACTGGCAGCTTTGCAAGTCTAACGAGACTTATTATCGATAGAGTTTAGTCTTTCATTAATATGAATGCAGCTTGATTGTTTCTCAGGAGCTTGATGGGAGATTGATTAAAAGCAGCCTCTGGGCAGCTACCAGAGATTAAGAAAAATGTAACTAACTACCTGTTATGTCAAGTTTGATGTTTTTCAGATCAAAATTCACTGTGTCAGCTTGTTTTCTTTGTTGCTAGTTTTTTTTTTTTTAAAAAAAAACCACACACTCACAGCTATAATGAGAACTTTGCATGGGAACTTCGTGAGACTGACTCACTAGATTTATATTTTCCAAATTGTTGTTATTTTTTACTTAAAAGGCAGCTTTAGATAAAAGACTGAGTGGTTTAAAGCAGGGCAAGCTGGGATGTTTGATGATGCCATTCCCATGGTTTTATTCACCAATCCAGACTCCGGATGGTTCTTGAGAAATAGATGAAAGCACCGTGCAGGACAAAAATGTGGTCATAAACCTCCTATCAGCAAAAGGAAACCCCTTTTGCCCTCCCTCATTTCAGTGGGAGAGACGGAAGGGCATGCTAAATTCTTCCATTTGTGGAGACTTAAAGTAAGGCAGGACCTGTATTATAAGTCAGGTCATTGGCTCCTTAACTCCATATTGGCCCTGTTCAAATTATTTACAGTGTTTCTCTGTTTGTTAGCTGGAGGCTGAACTGTTCTCGAAGCCCAAGCAGAATTCTGATGATATACTGAAGAGGGTCAGAATAATAGGATAACAGAGTTGGAAGGGACCTTGGAGGTCTTCTAGTCCAACCCCCTGCTCAGGCAGGAAACTCTATACCATTTCAGACAAATGGTTGTCCAATCTCTTCTTAAAAACCTCCAGTGATAGACCATCCACAACTTCTGAAGGCAAGCTGTTCCACTGGTTAATTGTTCTCACTGTCAGGAAACTTCTCATTAGTTCTAGGTTACTTCTCTTCTTGATAAGTTTTCATCTATTACTTCTTGTCTTGCCTTCTGGTGTTTTGGTCAAAGGGAAGGGCACCAGGCTGGGCAAACATTTCGGCTCAGTTATCAATAGGGGGAACACAGAAGATCAGCCTGAGGCTAACTCACAAATACAACACTCTGATTGCCCCCCAGATCAGCGACGCCTTTTGAAGCAGGCTGAAATGGTTAACAGAGGGGGATATTCTGGCAAGACTAGCTTGTCCCAGTCGGAGTATAAGCTACTAATCATTTCTTGAGGGCAGGAATACATACTGTTGTTCTCTGTCTATCTGTGGAGACCAGAGGAAATGGCCTTGAAGATCTGAAGTAAGAGCTACTACTGCAGTAACAATCAGACAATGCTGCTTGAGCTCATTTCAGGAAACTAATTTTTGATTAAAAGTCTCAGGCGGGTCTCTCCCTAATGCACACAGATATAAAGTGAGGAAAGGGGAAGCACATTCGGACGTACAAGAGTCTGTTGCAATATAAGTAGTTCTTGACCTACATGGCATCGGTTTCTCAGTCTAGTCTACCTTATAGGGATGACACCACCTAGCCAATCAGGAAGGCAACCTCTTTTCCTGCTACACCTCCAAAACCATGTTTTTGACTTTGTGCTGGAATTTGCTTCATGACACACAGATGCCCCACTGATGAGGAATACCCCTTTCTTACCATGACCGGTTGCTGCTCTCTGTTGCCATTTTGTCCCTGGAAGTAAAAATTGAAGAAGTGGATGTTTCTCTTCTTGAAATGGATAAAGAGTTCTGCCAGTTCCTCCTTCTAGCCCAAATGACAGGAAGAATGCTAAAATGGTGGAAGGAGGGGTCAGTTATTTTAACTGGTCCATCAGGGATTGCACCAAGTGGGTAGGTGTCGAGCAGGTGTGTGTGTGTGTGTGTGTGTGTGTGTGTGTGTGTGTGTGTAAAATAGGCCATTACACCAGTACAATCCAAACTCTATCTCTTTTGTGATTATGTCAAAGGCTGGAGCTGTCTCAACTTATTTTATACACACACACACAAATGCACTCTGTGGACATTGCTGATATCAAATACAATGGGAAATCAAAAGGCCTGTAAAAGGTTTGTCCATGAAAACCCCATATTCTTACTGACCTACTGACCAAAAGTAATCGAGGCTCACTTTTGCAGGATGGGAGGGATAAAAAAGTAGAGGAATTCATCAAGTACAGGTAGTCCTCAACTTACAACAGTTCATTTAGTGACCATTCAAAGTATAACGGCACTGAAAAAAGTGACTTATGGCTGTTTTTTACACTTACAACTATTGCAATATCCCCATAATCACGTGAACAAAATCCAGACGCTTGGCAATTGACTCATATTTATGACGGTTGCAGTGTCCTGGGGTCATGTGATCCCCTTTTGAGACCTTCTGACAAGCAAAGTCAATAGGGGAGCCAGACTCTCTTAACAACTGTGTTACTAATTTAACAACTGCAGTGATTTACTTAACAACTGCGGCATGAAAAGTCGTAAAATGGGGCAAAATTCACTTAACAAATGTTTCACTTAGCAACAAAAATTTGGGGCTCAATTGTGGTCGTAAGTCAAGGACTACCTGTCTATGCTCTAGTAAGTGTGAGCAAGACAGGCCCTTCCATCAGGCCCTCACTTTGGCCAACGTGGAGGAAGGGACCAAACAAATCCAGGAAAGATTAGGCAGGCTGCATTTCCAGCTCACTTATCCAGGGGTTAGGCTACTTAAGGCTGCAGTATGAAAAAGTCAGAGAGTTTAGTCTCTTCTGCTGCTGCCAGCATAGAGAATAAGGCCCAGAGAAGCCCTCCCCATAAAAAGAGGACTCTCTAGGAATTTCCTCTCTTAGTATACAGAGACTATAGATGAATGGTGATGGCAAATGGAAAAAAAGGGGTACTGGTGGATAAGTCCCCTCTCTCCCTTTGGGGGTCAATCAAGTCACCATGGAAAGGTGAAAACACAGCAGCAGCAACAATAACAGCAACAACTATTGGGAAATATGTGGGAAATGGCCACTCCGCAGTTGACTGGACCATCCCTCATTGCGAATCATCAGCAGATGGGATTAAGTTGCAGATGGATACAGACAGCCCTCAGTTTACAACCATTTGTTTAGCGACCATTCAAAGTTACAATGATGCTGGAAAAAGTTACTTATAACCCAGTCCTCACACTTAACAACCGACGCACCATCCCCATGGGTCATGCGATCAAAATTTTGGTACTTGGCATGTATTTATGATGTTTTTGGCGTCCTGAGGTCACAGGGTTGCCATTTTTTAACATTTATTTATATCCCATCTTTATTATTTTTCCAAATAAGGTGGCGAACGTTTCCAACCCACAGACTGTGAGACTGGCCCAAAGTCACCCAGCCAGTTATCATGACTAAGGTGAGACTAGAACTCACCACCTCCTGATTTCTAGCCTGGTGCTTTGACCACTAGACCAAACTGGCTCTTTACCTTTTTTTTTTTTTTTTGCTTCTTTAGCTATAGGTGGCAAGAGAAGCAGTGGGGGGGGGAAATATCAGGGGTAAACAACTCCTTTACTACCACTTTTCAGATTCTCCTGAGAGATTACTCTGTAGGATTGGAGAACTCACAACAAAGGACCTTCTTGCCCTCTTTCTCGCTCCCTCCTTTACCCCCCCCCCCATAGCAAGATAAGCAAGTGCCCTTGAACTCAAGGGAAGGGGTGCGCACAGTCCCAGCCAAAAGTAACCAATAAGTGACAGGCACTTCTCACCTCCGAAAAGCTCACTTAACTTTGCTACAGCACAGGTAGGGAGTACCACAGAGGTCTCTCATCTTTAACTATCACTAGTTGCTGTCAGTGTAAGGAGAAAACATCCTTTTCACCCATGCATAAGCTGTGGATGAGATGGATGGCATTTCTGTGAGAAATATCCTCCTAATGTCACCAAAGCATGCTTCTAACATAATGCCAAGAGGAAAATAATCACCTGATAGTAAACCTCGCCGAATTTGGTTCCACTTACTTTTCAGCAAACATGGTTGAGATTATACCATACATCTCGATAAATCAGTAACATGAAATGATGTAAGTACCAGTAGCTTTCCAATCAGCAAATTGCCAAGAGCCCATTATATTTTCATGCATTTTCCTAAAAATGCTGCTTCGTTTCTCCACTCATTTTTTCCCTTCTCTTTTCTATTTATCTGTATGAGACTCATGAACATTCCAAGACATGCAAATCCATGCTTCAGCTACCCAGATTCTGGAAATAGTTGGAAAAAAAATCTCAGTTTTCAATGTCTTGGCGTCATCTCCTATTTTTCTGGGAGGCACTCCAGGTACCTGAAAATTGCAGAACATAAAACTGGGGGGAAGGTGGATAGGAAAAAAAAACAACAATATATAATTCAAGCTCCTTCAGGAGAAAACTTGGATTTGCTTGATCAAATCAACCAACTTCCAGGCCAGCTGGAACTGAGCCAACCAAACATGCTGAAACAAATATTTAGCATAACTATACCGCTAAAAGTATATGGAGAAGGCAGAGGGAAATCACTTGTTTGAAAGCAACCCTCTGCCAAAATCCATGAATGAAAAAAAAAATCCAATTTCGGTTAGCCTTTGACTTTAAGGGAATAAGCAATTCCTCATGTGCCGGCTGAAGACAGAGTGATACATACATCTGTATGTTTGAACAAGACTCTCAATTCAATAAACATCTCATAATTGTTTTTCCCCCGAACTTTGCATATGAGTTAGTTTCTTTGCAAACATCCTGCAAATGACTTTAGAAGGCAAGATCATTTGGGGTGCTGTCTTTTCCCTTTTTATGTATACCGTTTCCTATGTGCTGGTCCTATGCTAAACAACTATTCAAAAGGATTCACGTTTTCAAACTTATGAACTGAGGGTAGTTGACATTCAGATGTACAAAATTGGGAATAATCAACGCCTCTGAAAAATGGTTCTTTGTATAGACCATTTGGACTATATATAGACTATCTGGATACAAACTGCTGTAAATGACAGTTTAAAAAATATGGCAGCGATACCCCATACAATTCTGCACCAAACTGTTCTCTCTTTTTCCTCTCTTGCCTCTTTTAGAATAATTCCTATGCTAGAACTATGCAGGTATCATGATTATACTCGCAACTAATCCAAACCAAATCTGTGCTTCAGTTCTAACCATATTTGCAATTTGTAAGCTACCATTGCATGTAGCCAGCACTCCCATTAGAAAAAGCACAACACCAACAAGAATTTGCTTGTTTACCTATGAACTTTATATCACACTTTCTCTCAGAAGTGAAGGGCAGCCTCCATCGTACTCCATCTTCAACAATCCTTTGAAAAATGTTGGGCTAAGAGGAAGCAATCTGCCCCAGCCATTTAAGGATCTTCCACAGCTCAGGCTGGCCTTGAACCTGGATCTCTCTACAGCAGCGGCCCCCAATCTTTTGGACACCAGGGACCGGTTCTGTGGAGAGAGGTTTTTCTGCGGACTGGAGGGGGCGTGGTTTTGCCTGCTGCCTACATCCCATGGATGCTTGTTTGTGCAGCCCGGTTTCTGGCATGCAATGGCCCAGTGCCGGTCCACAGACCGGGGTTGGGGACCCCTGCTCTACAGTACTCCTGGTCTGTTCACCTTTACCTTTTACCTTTTACTTATCTGATCAGCCCAAACTGACCAAGATAGCCATATCCATAGCTAAGAAGGAATTTAAAATTCCACACAAGAGGATAGGAGGCATACAGAGTACCACAAAGTTACGAAAGCAAGTAATGAAGACCCACTGAAAGCTCAAATAATGCTGGGGGAGGGGAGTGGAGAGTTAGAAAAAAAAAATTCCTTGCAATTTTCACAAGAAAATTTAATCTACTCAAATATGTCTGAGACTTTGTTCCAGGCAGTCAGACTCATGCTTTCCAAAATTAGAACGAGCCCGGTTTGGATTCTGATTATTCAGTAATCATAATGACTCTTTTCTCCAGAAAAGCAAAACTTTCAATAGGCTTGAATAATAGGTCAAAAACACTTGCTGACAAATATCTCCGTCCACCTTTATTTGGCTAAAGAAATCCCTACCAAGCAATTCTGATTTTCAGTAGGAAGCCTTTTACTAAGCCCATTTTATAGCAAGTCAAATTTTAACTGTTGATTCCTGCAAGCAAAGACTTACTTCTGCATTTCAGAGATGGTTTGGCTTGGCAGAAAATATACTTTTTCAAAGCCTATTAACATTAAATTAAGAGAAAGTATAAACAAAATAAAACGAGACAAAAGAGAGCTAACCAAAGTGGAAAGATAAACATCTGCTCCTTACCTGGATGAGTAATTTAAACTTTGGGGTGGAAACAAGTCTACATGAATACAATACAGTGCAAGAGGGAGTCTCCATTTAACCAAAATCTGCCCAAAACAAAAGACTCAAGCTTACATTAGGGATAATTATGATAGTTCTTACAGTTGCACTTTATCTGATCAGAAGTTGGAGAAAATGAAATGAACACAGCCTTGGTCCTGTGGCTCCTTTATGGTAAACCAACTGAATATAATTTATAGTCTTTAAACTGCTGCATTAATTATTTTCACAGCAACCTATACAGCTACCAGTCTGGAAAAAAAGAAACAAACCAGGAACAGCAAGTTTTTCTAGCAGCCTAGTGATCAGAATATTCATGGAGGTTATCTTGGTTAAAAAATGGTCAAGATGCAAGTAGGATTGTGCAATGTTTCTTGTTACCAGCTTTCACATGTATCATTATCTCAACTAGTAAAGGAGCACAGTGGCTCATGTGATTGGAACACTGGGCAGAAAGTTAGCAAGTCTGTGTTTGAGACTCAAGAGCTACTATGGGGAAGGGTTGAGCTCTCGTCCTTCCTTCCAGCTCCTGCCGGGGACATGAAAGGAGCCCCCAACTGGGTGTGATGTCACTGGGTAATTCTTTCAACCCAGAAAGTCCTCGGTACTTCTGACACAAGTGCAAAAAAACCCCCCTCAACTAGTAGGTAACTCACCTCCATGTTCACATGAATGTTGATTAGCACAGAACCTAGAAGCCCTAGCCTAGGCCAGGGGTAGGCAACCTTGGCTCTTTTATGACTTGTGGACTTCAATACCCAGAATTCCTGAACCAGCCATGCTGACTCAGGAATTCTGGGAGTTGAAGTCCACGAGTCATAAAAGAGCCAAGGTTGCCTACCCCTGCCCTAGGCTCTCTTGGATTCATTTAAGCTTCCTAATCAAAGTTCAGTGCTTACATTTAGAAGGGAAAACAAAACAAAACTACACACTAATCTAAAAGTTTAAGAAGCAGTGTGAATTCTGGAGAACATATTATGCTTTCACTGAAGTTTTACCTATCAGCTTTAGTTTCTCAAATTTCTTATTTTTCTAGTGAAAGTTCAGTTAATCTTCTTTTCATATTAACATTTTTTTTAAAAAAAAATTATACTTGAAGCTATGTGTCTTTGTGAACATTTTTTCTAAGAAATATATTCTCTTACAGTTTTGCCCAAAATACAGCTTCGTAGTAATGTAATGTCTTTTCCTACTATAATGCATCATTTTGTACATTTATTTCATTAATACACAAAGTTTTGTGCCGACATTTGCTTTTAAATTTGATGATTTGCATTGCCGACTTTGGAAAAGTGCAAATAAAATAGGATCATTGAGTTGTACTTTGGGAATTATCTTCATAAGGCAACGTGAAATGCATTCACACCAAAAGCAAACCACACAGATTTCTTTCCCATCTTTGCATCTTCCTTTGGGTAATAATTCCTTCCTATTCATTCAATCCATAATGTACAGTATATATGGGTACAAATTTCATCATGCTTCCTGTTCTGACCTCTCAGCTCTATGAAGGAACCTGGCACCTTGGATTCTCTCTTTGCCGCCAGCTTTGGGAAGCAAAATTATTCCAGCCCTGAGTGATGAATCAGAACCAAGTCATGAGATGTGAACTTGGCCCAGCAGACAATAATGCATCCCACAGGACTTGTTTTAAGAGGGTTCAAACATTTCTGGGTGTAATCTCCTTACAGGCGGCTCAGATAGTCTTCCATGTGCCCAGGAGTACCTCTTTGTGTATAGCTCAGGTAGGACAGTCTGGTGAGATCATCCAGGCTTCCACAGTCCCTTCCCAAGGGTGGTGTCTGCAACCCACAGGCGCCAAGCTGTGAAGTCATCATGATCTTTTGAAGTTTCCAAAAGGGTGGAAATGGCCTGGCTTTTGCAAAATGTAAAGTGCTGACTCATACCTGTTTGTTCTCTTGGATCAAAGGCCAACAACCTGTGGCAAAGAGATGCAGCTACCTGGCTTGCTTGATAAAAAAAAAATTCCACTGAACAAAGATGTCAAGGGGCCATGTGAAGAGAATTCCTGACAAAAAATTATATTGGTCAGATACCACAAAAGTTGTGCCTTGCAAAAAAAAAAGTGCAACCTAATTCAGAAACTCAAAGGTTGCAAAGTCATAATTGTTGTTAGCTGAGAATGACTGACATATTCTGATTTAGTTGAAACTGGAGGTAATTTCTGTGTCCTGGGTAATAAATTGGATGGGAGCAGACTTAATTAACTGCAATACTACTTTATTGGATCTACAGGAAAGTCAATTCAAGAATTAGTCCATATTTTATTTACCTTTAGCAGTCTACAATATGCTGCAATTTGGCACCCAAAAACTTTGAGATAATGTAAATGAAAGCAAAGTAAATGTGTGCCTGAGCCCACCTGGGGGTCCAAGTGTGAAGCAATTATTAGTGGGATCAAAATCTAAATAATGGACAAGTTTTTGAAAAAAAAATCCATCTGTTGGGAATTAAATATATTTCATGAATGAATTATTCCTGGAAACGTCATCTATCCCTATTCCTAAATAAAATAGGGAAATACTCAGAAAAATTATTGGTAATATACTGAAAGACTTTTAGTTCCCAGGGCTGATTTTTTCTCATTCTGCAACTCATTCTAGCTCTACCATTGTACATGTTTCTCTTCAGGAAGATTTATGGCTGCCATGCGCAGACTATCAAAATATATAGATGAATTGAGGGAGAAAACTATTATCCTGGTCCCTGCCTCCCATCCCATTTGCATGTAAAACCTGCATATATTGGCACGTAGGTTGCAAGGAAGCCATCCACCTTCTGGTTTTTCTGGCATACAATTTGGGTAGTCAGGATCGGTGTTTGTGTCTGCACACTTAGGACTCAGCTATCAACATCACATTCTTGCCTCTGGGTTCACATGAAATCTAATAAACAAAAAAATGAGGTCTTTGCAGATCAGATAAGCAGCTAGTAATGGTGTCAAAGAGTCCTCCCAAAAGTCTAAAAAATATTGCTTGGAGCAGAATAACAGAATAACAGAGTTGGAAGGGAACTTGAAGGTCTACTAGTCCAACCCCCTGCTCAAGCAGGAAACTCTATACCATTTCAGACAAGTGCCTGTCCAGTCTCTTCTTAAAAACTCAGTGATGGAGCACCCACAACTTCTGGAGGCAAGTCATTCATCTATTGGTTTCCGTAGGGGATTAAAGGGAGTGAGAGATGATATGTGCATGATGACGTCATCACAGAAATGTTGTAACTTGTATACTTGGAGTTTAGACCCGGGAATTCAAGCACATAGTGCTTCATCGTGGTTGGACAAGTGTCTCCCATTCAACTCCCTAACTCCATGTTGATGTGAAAGATGAATGCTGTAATCCTTACATCTATATAAAGAGAAACTAAAAAATCACCTCTGTTTCTTTTATTACTCAAGACAACATGTAGCCCAGTGATCAACCAACCATTCATTTTAGATCCCAAAGGGGATCTTGAACTGTAAATGTATACAGGAGGAATAGGCATATTCTCACTGAAGAAAATGAGCAGGGATCTTACCCAAGATTCCTTCATCAGGATGGAGAGAGAAACAATAAATGAAAAGATGTTCGGTTAATTCTTCTGTGGCATTAACACCCTATTCGGTCTTGCCCTGTCTTGAACAGCTCCAGGCAAGGCAGTTAACAGAGATCCCGTAATTTCTCTTTTTGGTATGTAATGAGGAGTTATACCTAGGGGAAAACATCATTAAAGAGTCTTTCAGTGTTATTATTGCTACTATTAGGGCTACAATAATTATTCCACAGAACCACCAGACAGATCTCCCCCTCCTTTCAAAATATGGCTACCATTTTTTTTTCAAATACTGCTCCTCACATGCAGGATCAGAATGGCTAAAGGCATAGGCTGCTCAATGACGCATTATTAATGTCTAGGGCTGATATTTATTTTAAAAACTTTTTGTTACACCAGTTACAATAAAGTAAAGTAAATAAAGTTACAATACGGTATCGGGACTGTTAGATCAGCATTCCCAGCACTTCTGGGATGGTCTGCTCAAAATGGTTTGGGGCCTAGTCAGTGCAAATCAGAAATGAATAGGGTTAATAAAAATTAAATAAGACTACCCAAATAAGTGCTTTTTGTAAATGACACTAATATGGGAGGAAAGGCATCGGTGAGGTTGCATTAACGGAGTGAATTAGGAAACTTGACAATGGATTTAAAGGATCTTTTAAAATTTGACTTTTTTGTGAATGGTTTCAGAGGTGGCATGAGAAAACTCCAGTATTAAAATATCATTAGCCTCGCTGAAAAGAAATCACTCTCTAGCTCCCTCTAGTGTACCAGTGCTGAACCCCAATGTCTTTTTAAAACTTAAAAAACAGAGTGGTTTCCTAAGAGTTATATGGCATTCCCCACTAACCAATACTAAGGGCCTTACTAAAGTTAAAACATCTAACAAGCATGTAATCTCTATTACACATGTTGCACATGTATTTCAGGTTATAAATTGAAGTCACAGAATAACATCTATAGTGGACTGTATAGGAAATATACAGTATTTGTAAAAGTTGCATTTCATATTAGTATACTTTATTATTCCTTGAGGCATTTGTGTTGTTTTTCTTAATTAGTTCCCAGAGTAGAACCAGATTTATTTATTTTTTAATAACCTTTACTGAAGAAATGTTTAACAAAGTAAGAACCATAAAAGAAAAAAGATAATAAAAATAGTAAATAGGGAGGAAGGAAGGAAGGAAGGAAGGAAGGAAGGAAGGAAGGAAGGAAGGAAAAAAAATCTTCCAAGCTTCTTGAAAATGATTATAGATTTATATTTTCCTCCTCTCATAAAGGAGAAAGTCTTCAAACCCAAAAATCACAAGTTCAATTTTCTCTTTTCTCTTTCCCTGTTTCTCTCTCTTTCTCTTGTCCATAAAGGTTTCCAGGCACTAAAGTACAATAAAATTTCGATAAAATGAATTTAAACTGTTCCCCATTCACACAAAAACTAAAGTATGGTGGAGAAAATCTGGATAAAAGCAACCTTCAGGTGAGTTAGCATGTTACTATTAATAATAACTAATTAAATTAATTAAAATTTATTAGCCACCCAATTCCAGTGGACTCTGGGTGGCTTCTTCTTTGAACATTTGACAGTCATGATACAGAAGCCTCAAGCAAACCATAGAAAGGGGCAGTCAGCTGAACAACTTGTTTATCTTTCACAACTTTCTTTTAATTAAAAGCGCTGATCACATTTTTCTTTGCTTCAGATGGCAATTAAGAATTTGATACCCTAGTTGGCTTCCTAGGGGTGGAAACAGGGATCTTGCCATTGCAGTGCCCAGTTCTGCTGTTACCGCCCTGTTTCCTCACCTCTGTTGAAGTTACTAATTAGAAGCTGGGTCCTCTGATGCTCCTTCCAGTCACCAACATGTGCTAGAAACAAGGTTTTCTCCGTGTTCCCTGATGACTCCATTGTAGGTTCCCAAACTCATGTGCATGATATTTTTACTATGTGACAGTGAGTGTGTGCATGAGTGTAAAGACACTCTCAATGTTCTCCTTAAAGTCCTTTTGGCAGTGTTACAGAAGTAGTTTGCCACGGTGTTCTTTTTGGATGTTTCTCCATTACAGTAATCCTCAACTTACATTCGTTTAGAGACTGTTGGAAGTTCACCATGGCACTGAAAAAAGTGACCTATGACCATTTTTCACACACGTGACGGTTGCAGACTGTCCGTGGACACGTGATCAAAATTCAGACGCTTGGCAACTGACTCATATTTATGACGGTTGCAGTGTCCCAGGATCATGTGATCCCATTTTGCAACCTTCTGACAAGCAAAGTCAAGGGGGAAGCCAGATTAATTGAACAACTGTATTACTAACTTAACAACTGCAGTGTTTCATTTAACAACGGTGGCAAGAAAGGTCATAAAATGGGGAGAAACTCACTTAACAACTTTCTCATGTAGCAACAGAAATTTTGGGCTCATTTGTGGTACGTCGTACGTTGAGGGCTACCTGTACTTGGTCATGATTGTATTTAGCTGCTGAGATCAGCCATGGCGAGCTAGGTGCCGACACCCTGGTTTACATTCTTCTAGGAAATCAAGGCGCAAGAAAGGTCACTATTCAGCAGAAAGGAATGATTGCCCAAAATTGCACAGTGATCTTCCATGATGGACCGTGGACTTGAGCCTGGGTCTTCCTAGCTAAACCCAATTTTTTAACAAGTACACTACAACACTTTGGATCATGGTTCGTCTTCTGGGTTCAGCAGTATCTTCTATGTTGCCTACTTCAGAGGCACCAAATTTAACATATACTCACAGTTCTGCTTCCTCAGATTTGATTTGCACACAGATACCATCCCTGCCATACTGAACATTTGATGTATGTCCGGGGGAATATCCTGATTCTCTATCAATAACATTTATTTGGAAAATTGCTGTTAGTTCATTATCTGAATGGAAATGCAGTACAGACCATTTTAAAATGTTGAGAAGCTAAGTGCAAATATTAGGTGCCTTCAGCAAAGAGAGAGAGAGAGAGATGGCAGCTCCCAATGATAAGGCACCAGGTTTCTGCTCATCTCCTTCCTGGGGGAATCCTGACAATAAAGGATAACCGATGATGTGGTTAATATTATTAGGACCAGTCTCAGTGTTGCCAGAGCGGTTATCCTGTGTCTGCATAATATTTTTTAAGTAGGGAGGACAATGGGTGCCTATGGTTTCCAGACCACACACGGAATGAGTTCCTTCCAAGGTATATTCAGTGTTTGAAATGAACAGATGGAAAGACATACTTTATTCCATTAAAAACTGGTTTGGTTAAAATCTAAGAGCAACAGTTATTTCTAATTTCCTATTTCTTAGACTACTGACTTCAAGGGACAAAAAAAATAATGGGGAGCCACTGAAACAGGATTAAATGAACTGGGATGATGGATTCAAATGAACCCTGATAAGACTGAGTGGCTGTGGGTATTTGAACTATCCAGAACTGGAGAATTTCCATCTTTAGTCCTCAATATGGTGATGCTTCCCTTCTCGGGACTGGTATTCTTGGACTTAGCGCTCCTGTTTGGTTTTGGTCATTTGTGGATGAACTTGCCTGCTTGTAATATATTTACACTGCAACACTCTGCATGTTCCTCCGTGCAGACTGAAGGCTCTGTATTCAGGGAGATTTACATTCAGGTTAAGCATGCACATGGGATGGATGTCAGTTCCTCACTAGGGATTTCTACAGCCTTCCAGCATCCTCCCACTTTCACCGGGCAAATGGAATAGAAATGCAGTCAGGCTGGATATTGCTTCGGTTATGGCAGATGCTGAGAGTCCCCAGTGAGGAAGAGCGTTTAATCACAACAATGCTAGAGGAAGTGGTAAGCCCTGAAAATGTACCAAGCTACTATTCTCATCATTCATTACTGCAAGATATTGACAGCTGGAAACCAGGGCAGTTGAATTCTACCTTCATTGGAGGACAAGAGATTGCTAAACAGAGATGGCCCTGGGATTGTACAGCACTTATCACTTCACATACTACCTGGTTAAGGGTTAGGAGTTTTACAATGGTGTGCTGAATGAGAATATGTGATATGAGAATATGCTGGAGCCATTGAACACAGAAGATTGAATAATAGGGTGGGAAGGGTCTTCTAACCCAACTCCCAATAAATTAATAATTCCATTAATAGAGGGCTTACACCTACAAATAGTTAAGCGTGCCCATTTAATTGGCAGAACAGGAACCCAATTCAGCAGATTGTGGAAATCAAATCCGGAGAGTTCCTTGTGCTGATCTGCACTTCCAGCTTCCCCAGTTCAAGAATGGGCCACCTACTCTTTCAAGGAGAGTAGTAAGTGATTATATCAACTTCAGCCCAGCTTTAGACTGCTGGGAAGGTGATTTGACTCTGCATCAAAAGTCATGTTTTCCCTCCTTTCCGCTAGCACAAGGAGGGCAGTCCAGCCCACCTGCTTTGTTTCAATCCATCTTACAGAAATTGCCTCTGTTAAAGTTGGCTGGTGGATACTCTGAAAAGCAAGCTGTCTCCACCAGTCCCTTCTCTCTGCACCCAGTGGCCATTTTAAACTGGGGACTGAAGAGATGAGATGTGGACCTTCTTTTTTCCTCTGTTAACAAGTTCAGTGGTGGATTTGCCAAGTGCTGTTCCTTTCCTCCCTTCTTTCAACTGAATGAAAAGAACCTGAAGGCAGAACAAGAAGCAATAGATGGAAACTAATCGTGGAGAGAACCAACCTAGAAATAAGGAGAAATCTCCTGACAATTAAAAACCATTAATCAGTGGAACAAGTTGCCTCCAGAAGTTGTTGGTGCTCCAACATTGGAGGTTTTTAAGAAGAGATGGGACAGCTATTTGTCTGAAATAGTATATAGGGTCTCCTATTTAGCAGGGGGTTGGACTAGAAGACCTCCAAGGCCCCTTCCAACTCTGTTATTCTGTTAAATTGACAGGAGCTCTGCCAGGTTTTTCTTTTCTTTTCTAAAGTAGCAGGAAGATCTGTAAAACTTTAGTGTGATTTGTTTTCTGCACTGATCCTCAGAAGATCTGTCCACAGGAGGGTAAAGATTGGGAAGGGAAAAGAAGCAGTGGTTCAGTTGTGGTCCATATAGTGGACCAGAGGAATGCTGTGCATATAATTTACTTGGACTTCAGTAAGGCATTTGATAAAGTGGATCACAACCTACTATTTGACAAGACAGAAAAATGTGGGTTAGACAGCATCACCACCAGATGGATTCGTAGCTGGCTGACCAGCCGTACTCAGCGTATGGTCCTCAATGGAACTGCATCTACATGGAGGGAAGTGTGTAGTGGGGTGCCCCAGGGCTCTGTTCTAGGCCCAGTGCTCTTCAACATCTTCATCAACGATTTGGACGAGGGGATAGATGGGGAACTCATCAAATTTGCAGACGACACCAAGCTGGCAGGAATAGCCAACACTCCAGAAGATAGGCTTAAGATACAGGAGGATCTGAACAAACTGGAACACTGGGTGCTATCTAACAAAATGAAATTCAATCGTGAAAAAAGTAAGGTTCTACATTTAGGCAAGAAAAACCAAATGTACAGGTATAGTATAGGTCAGGGGTGTCAAACTCGCAACGTCACGTGACTTGTCGCAACATATCGTGACTTTTTTGCCATTGCCGGCAATGGGGTGGGTGTGTTTTCACTATGATGCATCCGGCCCAAATGTACAGGTATAGTATAGGTGGTACCTTGCTCAATAATAGCAACTGTGAGAAGGATCTCGGAGTCCTAGTGAACAATCACTTAGATATGAGCCAGCAGTGTGCTGCAGCTGCCAAAAGAGCCAACACAGTGCTAGGCTGCATTAACAGAGGGATAGAATCAAGATCATGTGAAGTATTAATACCACTTTACAATGCCTTGGTAAGGCCACACTTGGAATACTACATCCAGTTTTGGTCACCACGATGTAAAAAAGATGTTGAGACTCTAGAAAGAGTACAGAGAAGAGCAACAAAGATGATTAGACGTCTGGAGGCTAAAACATATAAGGAACGGTTGCTGGAATTGGGTACATCTAGTCTAACGAAGAGAAGGACGAGGGGGGACATGATAGCAGTGTTTCAATATCTCAGGAGCTGCCATAAAGAAGAGGGAGTCAAGCTATTCTCCAAGGCGCCTGAAGGCAGGACAAGAAGCAACGGATGGAAACTAGTCAAGGAGAGAAGCAACCTGGAACTGAGGAGAAACTTCCTGACAGTTAGAACAATTAACCAGTGGAACAACCTGCCTCCAGAAGTGGTGAATGCTCCAACACTAGAAGTTTTTAAGAAGAGACTGGACAGCCATTTGTCCGAAATGGTGTATAGGGTTTCCTGCCTGAGCAGGGGGTTGGGCTAGATGACCTCCAAGGTCCCTTCCAACTTTATTATTATTATTATATACAGCAGAACTCCTGGTTATTCCTGAGGCCAAATCCAGAAAGGGATTTCCCAAAGAGCTTCAAATTCATTTGGTTTATATCCAGGAGATAAGCAGCTGAAAGGACAACATTGGAAAGCCTTCAGTGCCACTGAAACAGAACTAGTATGAGCTCACGAGATGAAGCATTTTTCTCTTCACATGTCTGGCTGGGGAATTCTGGGAATTGAATTACACAAGTCTTAAAGGTGACAAGGTTGGACACCCCTGTAACTGTTGGGGGGGGAGGATAAGGTGTGAATGTAAGAATTATGCAGCATTTCATAAATCTTATTTGCCAATCAGCCCAGGACAAGAAAGCCATTGACCTTGGGAAGAATTGCAGTTGCCTCACAGTAATTAATCAGGATGCCAGATACAGAGAACCTCTTTCCTACTTCTAATTGGTGTTTCTTCCATTATCCCTTCCTTCCTGGAAGTGCAGAATGAAGGTTTAGGACCTTGGCTCTTTTATGACTGGTGGACTTCAACTCCCAGAATTCCTGAGCCAGCATGGCTCAGCTTGGAAACCTCTCCCTTTCCCCTCAGCATGGCTGGCTCAGGAATTCTGAGAGTTGAAGTCCACCAGTCATAAAAGAGCCAAGGTTGCCTACCCCTGGTTTAGGAGAATAACTGGCCACATCCTTTCCAGTTATTCACTGGAGAGCACTCAATATTTTGTCCCAATGCTTCCTTTTCCCTTCTCGTTCTTTTGTTTCCTTCTCTCCCTTCTCCCCTCAGTCCTGAGAATATATGCCTTCCAAATACTTCCCATGCCCCAATGCACTACTACAGTGATAAGTGCATCTTTAAAGGTTTGCTTTGTAAATAGAACTCAAGGCAATTTCCCATCTTCCTGTCCCTATCTCTGCCACTTGTACCATTCTCTGTTCTTTGGCCTGCCTTGCAATGGACATTCCCTCATACTCTCCATATTCATATCAGGAAGCAGAAAACAAACAGCCTCACCAGGATTGGTATAAATATCCTCTACATCCCCATTAAAATAAGTAAGGAGCAACAATAAAAAAAAAATGGGTAGAAGGAAGGGGTGTCAGAGAAAGGAGGAAAACCTGGAATGGATTTTATTTTAAGGTGATAGAATGAAGGCGTCCCTCAGCCTTCTTCATCCTACTATTAAAAACAGGTCATAATTTTTTTTTTTTAATGCTGTGTTGCAACTTGCCAAGGATGTAAGAGAAATGTTTAGTATTCGGAAATAGTCCTCTAAGAAATGGGAGATAATAATTTCTGTGTTTTTAGATCTTTTCCTTAATTCTGGGCCCAGTGACAGAATGCAAATAAAAAGAATCCTCCTTGTTTCCAGCAACATTTTTTGGACAATAAAGAAAACCTTAACTAACTGAGTTGAATGTTAAGTTGTAGACTCCTGCGGGTAATTCAATTCTAGAAGTATGCACTGATTTCAGTCAGGTAACAGTCACCTTACTGAGGAGATGGGAGGCATAAAAATTTAATAAATGAATAAATAAAATAAATAAGTTGGGGGATGTTTCATTTACTCTGTGAGATAAATGTAATGGGGGCCTTCAGAAGGGACAATCAGCAGTTTGAAGTGATCACGAGATTGTCTTGAGTGATCTGTCCCTTCAGAGTTCAGATG
Source organism: Azemiops feae (assembly GCA_023970755.1). Classification (NCBI taxonomy): domain Eukaryota; kingdom Metazoa; phylum Chordata; class Lepidosauria; order Squamata; family Viperidae; genus Azemiops; species Azemiops feae. Next base: position 25,047 of record JALGBA010000340.1, on the reverse strand, counting down.
CCAAAACTTGTTGTGCCTTTTAAAAATTCGGTAGGATTCTGAAAGAATAGCACTTATAGTGTCACGCCTACCGTACAAGAGCTGAAATGTTTCTAGATATTATTCACCAACCTAGAGAGAAGGCTGAAAATGTTTTCCTACCTAGCGGTAAAAAAATTCCCTTAAAGCATATCCCAGCACATATTTTGTACTTGGTAACTCAGAAAGGTACAATGAAGCGTGCATATTCTATCAAATTCAGTCTTAAAACAAAGAAAGAAACCCATCGCGTAACCAAATCAGCAGGGAAAAAAGTTCAGCTCTGAAACCCCAAATGCATTTCTCTAAGATTGGGGTATATTATAGAATCAACTAGGATCTGGAATTTCATCCTGTTCTGTTGAAAAGTAAAAATCAGCAGCCATTGTGGATTTCCCAAGTTAATTAACAGGAGACAGGTATCATTTCTTCAGATCTCTCTCAGATCCAGCTTGAAGCAAGCTACGGCCCAAAGTGTCAAATTGGCCCAAACGGAATTCTATGCTTGGTACAGAAGCTAATAAACTCATACAGGTAAATAACTCATATAAGGACCATGGGGGTGAACTCAGCAGAGGAACAGTTGGCATTTCCTATTGAGAATACGTGTGGTGACAAGCCTGCATTTGCCTTCCCCACACAATGTGATGGGGATTCTTTGGGGAGGCAGTTGGGAAAGTTAACTCCATTACTGCTTGCTGTACTACTGAGCCCAGGGAGACAACGGAAGCAGCCCTAAGTAAATGACCAGGGGTGTGGGGGGGGGAAAGCATGTATAAAAAATTACTCCTTTTCAAAGAGAGGTGGGGGCGGGGGAAATATCTGTTCTCTGTAACATGTCTTGTACTCCCAGATGAGACTCAAGGATCTGGTTTTGAGATATTTACACAGTTGTGAGTTTTTACATTTTAACCTCAGGTCCCATTTGTTTCTTTTGGCTCATTCCAGGCAGCTGAACTGGAATAAATTTCATTCCCCAGAGTCCAGCAGTTAATTGGAACCTATAAGAGGTTCCAAAACCCAGTGGACATGTTTCTCTCTGTGCAAAATGCTGTGAAATCACTGACAAATCTCCAGGAGTATCTGGTGGAAAAGGAGCGTAGCTCACTACTTGGCTGTGCCGTTCGCTGCATCCATCTTCCGAAGAACATCAATCTTCATTTTGCTTAAACATGACATGGCACGCTTCAAGACTCTTCCTCCAACACATAAAACCAAGAGTGCGGCTGAAGCCGATCAAGCAGCGTAGGCCACAGGGATGGGGAGAATACGCTCAGTAATTCAGGGTTTATTGGCCATTTACTGGTAGTGAATTCTAGGCCAGAGGTCCCCAACCTTTTGGCACCAGGGACCGGTTCCGTGGAGAAAGGTTCTCCTACGGACTGGACAGTGTGTGGTTTTGTGTGCTGCCTGCATCCCATGGATGGGGCTTTGCTTGTTTGTGCAGACCGGTTGCTGGCATGCCGCCGCCCGGTACCGGTCTATGGACCGGAGGTTGGGGACCCCTGTTCTAGGTAACAACTGAGGAAAGGAGAACATCTCAACCACTTTCCCCCCCAAATTCTACAGACAATGGGAAAGTTAGGGCCAAACATGCAGATGTGAGCTCAGAAGCCCCTTCCCAAAAGTTGCTTCCCTTTTCCACACTCAGTACAACTAGTCCTTGACTTACAGCCATTTGTTTAGTGACCATTTGAAGTTACAATGGCATTGAAAAAAGTGACGCGTGACCATTTTTCACAGTTGCAGCATCCCCGGGATTATGTGATCAAAATTCAGATGCTCGGCTCGTACTTATGACCATTGCTGTGTCCCAAGGTCACGTGGTCCCCTTTTGCGACCTTCTGACAAAGTCAATGGGGAAACCAGATTCACTTAATAACCATGTTGTTGTTGTTGTTAGTTGTGAAGTCATGTCTGACCCATTGCAACCCCATGGACAACGTTCCTCCAGGCCTTCCTGTCCTCTACCATCTTCTGGAGTCCATTTAAGCTCACGCCTACTGCTTCAGTGACTCCATCCAGCCACCTCGTTCTCTGTCGTCCCCTTCTTCTACTGCCCTCAATCTTTCCCAGCATTAGGCTCTTCTCCAGTGAGTCCTTCCTTCTCATTAGGTGGCCAAAGTACTTGAGTTTCAACTTCAGGATCTGGCCTTCTAAAGAGCAGTGGGGGTTGATCTGACCGGTTTGATCGACTTGCAGTCCAAGGGACTCGCAGGAGTCTTCTCCAGCACCATAGTTCAAAGGCCTCGATTCTTTTGCATTCAGCCTTTCTTATGGTCCAGCTTTCACAGCCATACATTGCAACTGGGAAAACCATGGCCTTGACTACACATATTTTTGTTGGCAGGGTGATGTCTCTGTTTTTAGTATGCTGTCTAGATTTGCCATAGCTTTCCTCCCCAGGAGCAAGCGTCTTTTAATTTCTTGGCTGCAGTCCCCATCTGCGGTGATTTTGGAGCCCAGGAAAACAACCATGTTACTAACTTATCAATTGCAGTGATTCACTTAACAACTGTGGCAAGAAAGGTCATAAAGTGGGGCAAAACTTAGTTAACAATTGTCTTAATTAGCAACAGAACCTTTGGGCTCAATTGGGTTCATAAGTCAAGGACTACCTGCAATTATTGCATGATCTTTTCTTTCAATTTGTCACAGAAAGGTTGTGCAACCGAAAGGCAAAGCTGCAGGCAACCAGATCCAGCTTCTTTCCAGGATGCTAGAAATGTCGAAAACATTTTATTATATCCGTTCATTTGATTTGATTTAATTTAACTTCATTTCATTTCATTTAGGTGAGGCCTAACTCCAAACTTAATAAAAACTCACAAACTGCCTCACAGACCTGCTATTTAGTTCCTATGTACAGCTTAGCTTTCAGGAAGGAGGGAAAGTTGGCTGCTGCGATTGCTGCATCCCCACCCAAGAAGAGGGCATGAAAAGGAGATATTTTTATTCCTTAGTGTGCAGGAAGTGCTGGAATGTCTACTTGTATTTATTTATGTCCCTTTAAAATAAATTGTGTAGTAGGAAAATAACAATGGCAGAACAGGGTTCCTCAGAAGTCTGTAAGACCATTTGGCTGCTAAATAAAGAAACAAATTTAGGACTAGGGGGGAAATGATAGCAGTTTTCCAGTATTTGAGAGGCACCCACAAAGACGAGGGGGTCAATTTATTTTCCAAAACACTGGAGGGCAGGACCAGAAACAATGGATGGAAACTAACCAAGGAGCGAAGCAACCTGGAATTAAGGGGAAACTTCCTAACAATGAGGACAATTAATCAATGGAACAGCTTGCCTTCAGATGTTGTGGGTGCTCCATCACTGGAGGCTTTTAAGAAGAGACTGGACAGCCATTTGTCTGAAATGGTATAGGGTTTCCTGCCTGAGCAGGGGGTTGGACTAGATGACCTCCAAGGTTCCTTCCAACTTTATTATTATTATTATTATTATTATTATTATTATTATTATTATTATTATTATTATTATTATTATTATTATTATTATTATTATTATTATTATTATTATTATTATTATTATTATTGTTGTTGTTGTTGTTGTTGTTGTTGTTGTTGTTGTTGTTGTTGTTGTTATTGTTGTTACTGTTGTTACTGTTGTTGTTATTATTATTATTATTATGGAGTCTATAAGCAGGTTGTTGAGGAGAGGGTATGTTTTTTCTTGCTTAAGGCACTCTTTTACTCTAGGGCTGGCTCTATAATCTAAGGTCAATCTATTCCAATATTGTTTCACTTGGTGGACAACTGGATGCGCTTTGGCATTCTGCCATTACAGGTCGTCCTTGACTTACCACCACAACTGGGACCAGAATTTCCATTCCTAAGCAAGACAATTAAGTGAGTAGTGCCTAACACTACAATCATGACTTTGCATGTCAGAAGCCAGCTGGAAAGGTGACCAACGGTGATCACATGACCCCAGGATGCTGTAACCATTATAAATACATATGTCAATTGCCAAGCACCCACATTTCCATTATGTGGCTATGGGGATGCCGCAAGAGTTGTAGGTGCAAAAACTGGTTGTAAGCCACTTTTTTTTCAGGACCGCTGTAACTTCAAACGGTCACTAAACAAATGGCTGTAAGTCAAGGACTGCCGGTATAATGGAGATGCATTTTCCAGAATAACCTAGTTAGCATTCCGAGTAGGAATTCTGGGAGGTGCAGTCCAAATACATCTTGAGAATATCAGGTTTAGGAAGGCTGGCTTACTGCATGATTCACAGCTACTACACAACCCGCTAGCCTATGTGAGTTTATCACGCCCCCTTTCGTATGGTCTTCAGATTGTACTGCATTGTATTTTAATTGCTCAGCGTTGCACTGAAACCTCAAAACAACTGATGATAATAACATTCTTGACTTAATACACCTAACCTCTGACTGTCCAGCTTCTGAAAAAAGTACAGATAGTCCTCCATTTACGACCACAATTGAGCCCACAATTTATGTTGATAAGTGAGAAATTTGTTACATGCGTTTTGCCCCATTTTATGCTTCTTTAATCTGGGGCTTAGCCCAATGGTTCTTCTTAAAAACTACAGCTTTGCAATGTAATTTGAATAAGTTGCCTGTGAGCCGTGCCTAACCGGTTTGTAAGCACACTAATTAATCTCAGCCCAGTTTTCATAAGAATAGATGAAACAGTCAACTTCAGTTTTACTTAGGTAAAAAAAAAGTTCACAGTAAATCTCATTTTTTGCATTAAAAAGCTTGCAGTTTTACTAACTTATGTAATGACTGTATGCTCTTTTCTTAATATACTCACTTATGTGCATATTTCTTCCTAATATAAGCATTTCTGTTGTTTAGGAACTACATTGATAAATTCATATAAACTGAGAATTGAAAAACTAGTAATTTCATCTGCATATTAGATGGAGAAACATGACTATGATCATTTGAACATCTGTTTTCTGATATCTAATTTCTATTCAAAGCCAGATAACAAAAACATCTGTGGATTTCTGATTACACAACAGGGTAAGTGTGGTTCATGCCCCCCTCCAATCCAACTTGGGCTCCCTGGGACCTTCCATAATGGTTTTGCTTTTCTGGATGCTAGTGGCCCTCATGACCAATAAAGAACTTGGCAGAAGAAAAAAATGTCCTCAATAGAAACCTGTGGGGATGAACCTGTAGGGCACTCTTTTGCCCTGTGAGTCAGCAAACATCCCTAAACCTGGATGAACCAATCCAATTTGGGCAATGGCAGAAAATGCAGAAATGAAGAGACTGGACAATCATTTGTCTGACATGGTATAGGGTTTCTTGCTTGAACAGGGGGTTGGATTAGAAGACCTTCAAGGTCCCTTACAACTCTGTTATTCTGTTATTTTCTTCACATCTTTCTAACCCATAGTCAACCCTGATTCAAAAGCAGACAATGTGGAGCCTCATTGGCCATCCAACTTCTGGAAGAAGACCAGTGGTGAGATTCAAATATGTGAACAACCGGTTCTCTGTGTGGATGCCACTTCTGGAAGTCCATTCTGGGCCTAAGCAACAAAAAATTAGCTACCGGTTCTGCCGGAGTGGTGCAAACTGGCTGAATCCCACCACTGAAGAAGACCCTTCAAAAAAAAAAAGTTTAAAAATGAGTCACAAAACAGCATCTCACACCCAAACATGAACATCTTCAGGATTTTTGAATTCAGAAAGTCCTATAATTGCTATAGCTCATTTCCAGGTTAAATAATTTTGCATTTGACAATATGTATATATCAATTTGGCAGATACCTTATGGTGCTAGGAACAATAGTAACTCATATATCTATATCGTGTAGGTAGGTAGGTATGGTAAGTGGATTGGATGGATGGATGGATGGATGGATGGATGGATGGATGGATGGATGGATGGATGGATGGATGGATGGATGGATGGATGGATGGATGGATGGATGGATGGATGGATGGAGTCAGGGAGGGAGGGATAAAAACCAAGCAGAATAAGTGGTGAATGTTTGTATTAAACAGCTAAAGTCCTAAGACCTTAAAATCAGTTCAAATGCTATCCTGATACTGAAACATCATATCAATGGTTTCACATTAGTCTCTGGAGTGATTCCATTTCACAGTGCTTGGTTAGCACAGAAAGAGATATGATACAAAACACCTAGAATTTACATTGATTTCCAAACCTAGGATACCAGAATTATTCTTTTCTTTCTCCCTTTCCTATCATTTTTACTTTGTCCAGTGCTGTATATGAAAGATAATACAATCTTTATTCCAGACGTAGTGTTATAACTTATTTTGTTTCTGTTTCTGAGATGTATACGCTTCCTTTCCCTCCTATGTTCATAGCACCCCCTCCTCCAATTTTTCCCAATAACAATCTCATAAGGCCAGTTGGACTTTTCTTGAACCTGAGATTAAGCACTTCACTCCTCCAGCATTTCCAATGAAATTGGCAGTTACCTGTCAAAGTTCAGAGGGAAAGAAAAATACTGCAAGACCTGTAATAGATTCAACTGGAAGAGCTAAGAGTGACTGGACTGAGGGCTGAGAGGAGTAAAATAGGATTTGCCTATTTCCCTTTTTAAAATTTCTGCCTCTTTGAAATCAGTTTCACAACAAGGAATGTCTTCTTCTGGGTTAGTGACCACAGCCATCTCCTCATCCCCCAAAATGCCCACAAAGGCCATAGGGCTGTTTTAGGAGCAAAGTTCTGAGGGAGCTGTGTTATCATTATGGTTCATCGCACAACGAGTCAGATATTTAGACTGGATTTGGCGTTTTTATCCAACCATGGAGTCTTTCCCTGGGAAAGGCAGAAAGGCAGTGGTGAAAGTTTGAGGCTACAAAACAGGAGACTAGGAACTTCCACCTCAGTCCCAAAGTCAGCTGGGTGATCTTGGGCCAGTCCTGGGAAGGAGGCACATGGCCAAACTACTTCTGAAAAATCTTGCCAAGGAAACTGCAGGAACTTATCCAGGCAGTCTCCAAGAACTGAACATGATTGAATGAAAGAAATAAAAAGCTGAAGAAAGTGTGTGTGTGTGTGCGTATGTGTGTAAGAGAGAGAGGGAGAATGTCCTTTTAAAAGTTGTTGGTTCTCCTTTAGCAGTTACTCAGACTTGAATGACAATAGTAATAAAAAAAAAATCAGGCTTTGTCTTAAGTTGAATCTCACTGAGGGAAATCAGTTTGTGTTTTCTTTATTCATATATTGAATTTATATAGCCACCCATCTCATGCTTGAGACTCTTAAAGCTTTCCAGATTGTCAGCTACATAGAACTCTGCTCTCCATTTTGCTGTAAGTTATTTTACAGAATCTACTCCCATAATTCTGTGATTTCTAATGTCCTCTTACAATTTTAACAGACTATAAATTACCACAGTATAGTTGGCTGGCATATTTATAGGTTCACAATCTTGCATACATACGCACATACATACATATGCACATACATATTCCAGATCAATCCATATTCCAAACACTGTTCTACGAAAACCACCCATTAAAGACTTGTTTTATGGGGGGGGGATCATAAAGTGTCTCTATATATTTCAAGGTTTCTAATATTTTTGCTATTAAGAAGAAACAAAATTGCTGAGCTGGATGGAAACACAGATCTTGCTTTGCTGGAAAGAGCCTGCTGAGAAGCCCTGCCTGCCGCAGGAAGAGGAGAGGAGACTCCGCCCCTGCTGGCCCACAGATGCCCTCCCACCAAATCTAAGAACCGCCCCTTCCCCCCCCGACCTTACGACTCAGGAAGCTTTTAAAGACACCACGTTTTAAGCATGCATTTGGGGCAAGGATGAGAGGTGTACCTGAGTGGAGATCAGTCTGGCTTTTTGGTCTTTTATTCCTCCCTCGCTCCCTTTATCCACCCCTCCCTTCAACCATCCATCCATCAGTTGCATCATGGTCTTCATGATGCAATTATGATTATATTAATGAATGGAAGTGATTTAGTATCATTATGAATACTATATAATTTTGATAAATGATTTATTAGAATTTACTGCACTGTATGTATTTTGTGATTTTTTTAAAGTCACCTAGCGTTATTATGATTGAAGCAGCATAGTAGCATGTAAAATTAAAAAAAACATTCACACACACACACACACATACACACACACACACATAATAGAGTGCCAGAAAGGCTGTTTGCCTTAGACCTGAAATCTGAAAGAAGTCTTAATTTGCCTTTTAAAAAAATATTACAATCATAGAACCATTGATTGGAAGGCATCTTGAAAATCTTCTAGTCTCTTGCCCATTATGTTTTACTCCATTGCTTAATGTTTATTAGCATTCTGAGAAGTCCTACTACACACACACACACACACACACACACACACACACACAGAGAGAGAGAGAGAGAGAGAGAGAGAGAGAGAGAGAGAGAGAGAGAGAGAGAGAAACTTTGGCTACTTCACACATTGTTTGGCATTTCCTAAGTGATATCATTAATAATTTGGGGGAACCTTTGCTCAAAGGGGTAAGAAATTCAACGACATGTGCCTCCTTTCCTTCTCTAGATATGTTATGTTCTTTGTCTCTTCTTCATGCCTTCCAAAATAGGAACAAAAAGAAAAATCACAGGAAATGTTGGAATGCCAAGTTATTGCACTCTTTGCCATATTTAAAGATGCTAAAGAGAGACCAGATGTAACATTGAAGAAAGAGTTGCATTTATTTACAGAATTAACAACAGAATTCACAACCATATTTTTGCCACTACTTTGGATCTCTCTCTTTTTTTTTTTTTCAAAATTCCAATTCGGTGGAATGGACAATGCAAAGTTTAAGGTTCCAGACTCGGATGGGTTTAAGGAACTGGACGAAGTAAGTGGAAATAATCCTGCTTCTTTTCACGATCTTGATGGAGGACTTTGCTGGTGCTGAGCATGAGCACACACATAACAATGTAAAGTGTTAACACTGTATATAGTTAGACTGCACTTTCCTCTTTTGATTACTGTATTTTGAAAAATGTAGTTTTTAATTGTCTTTAATGGTAGAGGACTATGATTGTTACTTGTGTTTTACCTGTATATACCGCCCAGAGTCATATGCAAGTGAGATGGCCAGCCATATAAGTTTAATAAATAAATAACTGTGGCAAATGAAGTAGTCCTCTGAATCTGTAGCATGACCTTGAGAGATGGGGAATTATCATTCCTTTGGGGGGAAATCCTTGCCATAATTTCATAGTAGGTAAAATTGCCAGCCAAAGTGCGTAAGTCTCCCAAAATGTGTATGTCATCATTTGCACCTCCCCAATGGACTAACAGCAAGCCTCACTGAATTTAACAAGACTTATAACATGCATATAACATACATTGCTTGTTCATCAAAAGTAATAGATAATATCTTGAATGTTGAAGCTTCAGCATTCATTTATACGTTGTTTAAACATTTTAAAGGTTTGGGAATTGCCATTACTTTATGACAGGGGTCTTCAAACTTGGCCCTTTTATGACTTGTGGACTTCAACTCCCAGAATTCCTCAGCCAGGCATGCTGGCTGAGGAATTCTGGGAGTTGAAGTCCACAAGTCATGAAAGGGCCAAGTTTGAAGACCCCTGCTTTATGATATGAGAGCCAGCTTTTTCAAAGTCCCAAGATAGACACAAGGCCACAGGTCTAGAGGAACACTGATTTAAGGAGAAGGATTATAGCTCTTTAGATATTGTTGAGTGTCATTCCCTACCATTACCAGACAGCATGAATAATGATAAGACCTGGAGCCCAATGACATCTGGGTCTACTGTACCTCAAATTGTCCATCAGCACAAGAAGATAGAGAAAATTCAAAAGAGACGTCTTGGAAAAGCAAAGCCAATATATTGGAAGATTCTTGTCAAAACAACCCTCTTCCTCCCATCACATTTAGACCCTTTGAGACATTTTTAATTCTCTAAAATAATAAGAATTCTACTGGAGATGACACTTCAACATCCAAGATATATTTGACTGGGTATATTGTGTGGATTTTTTTTTTCACTTTTCAGATGGTGGAACTCAAGAGAGCATATGTGGAGGTCTTAGGTTGCTTCACATCAAACTACTCAGCCCAAACTGCACAGCTTCAACAAGGGTTGCATTATGACTCAAAGACAGGAAAGAATGTGATCCAGCTTGAAATGGTCAGTCTCCAAATTGCATACAGGAAGAAGGAAGGAAGCTGATTTCCATGGAAAAAAAGTCAATTTCACCCTTGCTAGAAGATGAAGACTGAGAAAAGGCTAGTTTACTTTGTTACCAATGGGTAGTGGGCTCTTTGCCAAATTCTTCTAAACTCCTCTACCACTTCCCTATTAGGACTCAATTGGAAACAATTTCACTAACAAGCAACCCGATGAGATAAGTATGGTGTTTCCGTGCTTTGCTCTTTCTTCTGCAGCCAGCCCTGTCATGTTTGGCTCTTAAACATCTGCTTGTTTGAAAAACATTCATAAATAAACACCAGAAATGCCTAAATTGCCGGTCTTCCTTCCTGGAAGAAACTGAACATAATTAATCAAAATCCAGTGCTCCACTGACTCATTGCCTGTGAGTAATAGCATATCTGTCTTGCTTTTAACTTGCTATCACATCTCCGTACATATCCTCTAATTAAGAAGGCAAAGCAATCTTTTGATTGGAAAAATGCAGTGAAGATCTGTTCCTTTCTGTGCCCAGCTGACTACAACAGGTGGTCACATTTGGGTTTGTTAAAAATGTTCCTTTACGCTGATGTTAACAAGAGAGAATATTAAGTGCAATAACTAGAGAATGGGCATTTTATGTTTATGAGGGAAACAAAAGGGCTTTGGATTCAACTTACTCAACACAATTATGGGTGCATGCACATTGTTGGAGCAAGTTGGAAACATAAAATATTGACAGTGGGGGGAAAAACAGGGCAATAAAGTTGCTTCTTCCTCTTCCCTTTCTTCCTCAGAAAAAAGCCAACAAAAATTATTATGTGATAAACATTGAGTGCCTATTGGAAGAAAGTTGTAGATTCTTTATGGATTATCTGTGTGTTGGGATTTCAATAGCCACATGTGAATGTTGACAATCCCCAATCAACATTTACAATCACATGTCTTAATGTCTGAAAATATGAAAATAACAACTAATTAGGTTCATTTCACTAATTCCGGGGCATTTATCCTAACATAATAACAGAATAGATCAGGAAGCATAAGGCCTCTATCGGGAATTCAGTCTGCCTGACAAGCTGCATTGGTTCCCAATTTATTTCTCGGCAAAATTCAAAATGCTAATGATGACCTTTAAAGCTTGAAAAAGGTTTAAATCCAGAATGTCTTAAGGTCCTTATCCTATATCAGTCAGTCTCATCGCTAGACGGTGAAGCTGTGTTTTGTGTCCTAGTTATTGTGAAGCCTGAATTGATAAAGACAAGAGAAAGGTCTGAATTTAAAGATTGGGATTCTCTGCCTCCAAGCTCCAAGCTACCTGGATCCTTCTTTGATAGCCATTCATCAGTGGATATGTTCTACAGTGAATATAAATTTTATTTGATATTTTCTCGTAGTTAATATATATCCCTGTTACTACATAATGTCTCCTTGGTCAGTCAAAGAGAGAAATAGGTGGCTATAAACATTGAATATAGAAATTAAATTAATAAAAGTTTTGATTATTGTGCATCTCGTCCATCAAAGTAGAAGCATTCAAAGGGTGGGATATCACCTTTTATAAGAAATAAATACTGCTGTCCCCTCGTAGCAAGTGAAAACCTAATCCAAAGGTCTTAAACTTTTTTGGGCTGGAGAATCATGCTTGCAATTTTGAGGAGATGCTTTGAGCATTCTCTTAAAGTGACTGACGAGAAATATTTGCCTGTTCTCCAAATTACTGCCAGGGTGGAGGTTAAGCATTTACAAATCACAAATATATTCCATTTGCTGCTGTTACCTCCTCAAGATCCCTCTCCATCTGCCTTTTGGGGTTCCTTTTGAATCCCGGAGGCTTTCTTGGAAATAAAATGGTGCCAGGGGCTATCCCCTTGATTGGCAGCAGGCCAGCTTCCCGCCTTTTAATTAAGAACATTTTCTAAAATGTAAAAAAGCAGGTAGAGCATGAAGTCTGAAGGTGTCAAGGGAAACATCCGCAGATATGTGGGTGGGATTGTGTTTCACTAAAGACTTCAGTTTTAGGCATTTAAAAATCTTTACAGTATCAGAAAAAAAACAGATTATGTGTTAACAAAGTTGTTATAAAAATCAATATTGCTATCTTTGTTTACGGTTAGGTCTTGCTTTCTCATTCTTTAGCTGAAGGATTTTAAGCACAGCTTCCTTTTAGCACAAACAAGGTAAAAACACCTATGTAAAAGCTGCCATTCCTCTTACAAGGATGTATCAGCCCAGTCAGGAGGAAGGTGGTTGCATTGTCAAGCTTATATTGGGGCATTCACATCAATGTTTGTGATAGTTGAATGAGTGCCATGAATGGATTGCAGCCCACCGCTCGGCGAGTGTGCAAATAAGACATGGGGCCTTTGACAGCAAGGCAGGTTACCTGTGCCAAGTATACAAGAAATGTAAACTTCAGGTTGCTCTAAAGTTCACATTGCTGAATCATGGATATGTTTAATAAGTAGTTGTGTCCTTTTTTAGTAAAGCAATGTGGTTTACATTTAAGATTAGGTTAGCAGTTAGCAGGACTTCTGTTGCAATTCTACTTTCCAGGGGATTATTACTTGGCTGTAAAAAGTGGACTGGAGAGATGAGGTTTAACAGAGACAAGGCCTTGGCTCAGCTGTCAATGTGGGAAGTGCTTTTTTGCAGCAAATTTAAAAAAACACACACCATCATTTCAAATAGCAAAAGTATAGTATATGTTTTGCTGTTTACAGGGTAGATTTATATGACATCTTACCACAATCAACTGATTCAGAAACCACATTTTTTATCAACCCTCAGTTTTTAGGAATATCAAAAAAATTGGAATCATTACTCATATTCACATCATTGAAAGAACAAGGGATCAGAATAAAAAGTGACTATGCATAACCTAAGGCTCAAATTGTAGAAAAACAACTATATTGCTCCCCAGAGGTACCACAGCTCTGAAATATATCTGCTTCCTTTTTTTTTTTCATTCAGTTGCCATCCCTGCTCCTAGAGCAATGTTGAGATAAAGATCTATACCTCCAGGGTCCTCTATGCTGGGAGGTCCCTGAGAGAACATTTTTATATATCTAGAGGTTGGAGAAGAAAGTCCACAAGTTAATATTGTTTCAAGCCCATTTTCACCTGAGATGATTCCAAACTCTTATATCAACCCTTCCTTGGGAAAATAGAATAGAAGTGAATGTAGGGTTCACTCACCGTAGCTGAAGGTCTTCTCTTTAAGTTAGTTGAGTCAGCAGAACAAAATGCCAGCTATTTAAGTTTTAAACATTATGGGGGGGAAAGCTTCCAAGATCCTTGCCACAGAGAAACAGCTCTGCCAGTGCAACCGTTTACCACCTCTTGGATGCCAAAAATCTGGAAGGGACAGCATGCCCAGAATGGCTGAGACAGCAGAGAGAGTAAAATTAAAACAGCAATGATAATATTCATTTAGTTGTCCACCTCCACCCAAAAAAGATGCTAGAAAGTAATCTGACCATAGATCTCTGCTGGACTGGGTCTCCTGCAGAAGAAGATGGACATAAGGACATCAGGATTGTGGTGAGACCCAAGCTGGAGGACTTAGAGTGAAAAATGGGAAGATGCACAATAGATACAGGATGAACAGAGAGTCAAGAGAGACTTGTGGGAGAAGACTAATTCCTGGAAAGTAAGAAAAGTGACTTCTACAGCAGCCCCCAAAGAAGAGAGGACAATGGTGCTAATGAAAATGCAGGGGTCCATGCTGCTTTTGGCTGGTACACCAGCATCTATACTAAAAACAAAATCACAGTTGAGTAATTGTAAAAGCCATTGACCTTAAATTCATAAAATAACAGCATATTCCCCACATCTTCAGATTTCTTTCTGTCTCAGAAAAATTACAGCTCAATGGTGATTTTTTTTACAGAGGCTTTGGGGAAAGCACCCAATATTTTTGCAAACCTTATATAGCCCCACCCCCGTTCCCCATATCACACTTTGTACAGTCCTGATTAGCCAAATAAGTCTTTCAGTCCATAAGGGTTAAAATATGAGAGAGAGAAAATAGCTGCCTCAACCAAGCCAACATGAGATGTCCATTCATCAGAACACCAGACTAGTAACGGCAAAAAGATGTAATTATCTCAAATCCCATTGGGCTGGGTTGGCCGCTAGTAAAGTGGCAGCATTTGCAGTAACAGCAGCAAACTTGGAGACAGTTTGCAGGGCAGACTGAGGAAGATTTACTACTCCCCCCCCCCCATAGAAAGAAGCCTTCCTGAAAACTATTTAAGTGATCAAAGAGTAGTTTTGGCCTCCTCTACCAGTTTCATCAGGATGTCCTGTTTAAAGAACAGTTAAGTCTCCCACAATCTTAAAAATCTGTGGATTCAGTTTTGCATTGACAGTGGATGGGGCAGGACTTTTGCTAGGTCTATGCAACTTAGGACAAAATAAAAATTATTGATTGATTGATTGACTGGTTGGTTGGTTGATTGACTAGTATCTCATCTTTAGGTAGTGAACCTATCCAAGATACCTTCCTCCTCCTATATTCCTCACAATAACAACCTTGTGAGGTGGGCTGGGTGAGAGATTGAGTGACCAGCCCAAAGTCACCCAGCTGGTTTTCATGACTGTTTAATAATATTAATTACTCTAATTTAATATTAGTTACTGTAATGTATTAATATTAAAGATATCATCACAAGGATGTAAGTTATTATTGTGGTTGATTGCGCAATCAGCCAGAAGTTGAGACTGGATTTGGCATTTTTATCTATGTATTGGGTCCTTCCCAATGATCTGGAATAGGCAGTTGTTATCATTTATTAGAGGTATTGTTGCAGGATGCAATCTCTACCAAGTAAAGCTATCTTTGGCAATTATTATTATTATCTATTCATAACAAGGTTGCCAGTTCTTTAGCTAGTATTGGCCTTCATATGCACTGAGATCTTCCCAAGATCTGTGTAGTAAATGTGTGGGTCCGAGCATTGTGGCTTTTTGCAATTGACAGATGGAAATTTTGTCAAGGCACAGATTTTCTTAAGTGCTGCCCAGGATTTTTTGGTATGGTACTCAGTGTGCCAATAACCATGTGGGATCACCAGAGCTGGTTTATGCCATAATCTTTCAAATCTTGATACTTTGTGATCTTCTCCAATTCTTTGTCTTCTATTCTACTATCACTTAGTATTGCTACATCAATTACTCACACTTTCTTCTTTTCAGTCACAGTTATATCTGGTGTATTATGAACCAAGTCTTTATCAGCCTGTATTTGGAAATCCCACAATATTTTAACCCGCTCTTTTTCAACTACTTTTTCAATTATATGTTCCCACCATTTTTTCATTACTAATACGTGATAATTTTTACAGATGTTCCAGTGAATCATTTTGGTGACTGTGTTGTGTGATTGTTCATAATCAATTTGTGCAATCTTCTTGCATATCCTCCTGAGCTGAGTATATGATTTACTGTTTCTTCTGCTTCTTTGTACAATCTTCATTTTGAATCATTTGCTGATTTTTCAATTCTGGCCTTGACTGCATAAGTTCAAATAGTTTGCTCTTGAGAAGTCAAAATCAAGCCTTCAATTTCTTTCTTTTTTATTGTTTACTTGTAAGCCATTTATCTTTATCCATTTTCTGTTCAATCTTTTGCAGAAATTGACCAAATAAGGCTTTTCCTTGCCAGCATTCTATTCATGTTTTTATTATATTATTTCAATATTCAATATTCACTTTTTGTTTCCGGTAGTAGTAAGTTCCAATTTTTAACTTATATCATTGCTTGTTCTTGGATGTCTTCTACAATAATCAGCCAATGCATACTTTTCTTCTTCTATATCACCATGGGGATGTAATGCATGATGAATAGTCATCGCTTTCTTGTTTTTTGGTCCTAACTGTCCCATTAATAATTCCAACAGTGCATCATATCACAGATACGGCCCAGGTATTAATGGCTTTGATGGTGTTTCCACCGTTATATTTTGTCTTTAGCAATTTTCTCACACTCTTGAACGTATTTTTTATTAATTACATGTTTAACTTGTCCATACTTGATACTATCTGACAGTAAAATGCCCAGATGCTTGTAGGCTTCAGCCTGATGGCTCCTGGTGATTTTGGCCATTTGGCACTTCAATTCCATTATGTTTTTGATTTTACTCTGCTTTATTGATATTATAGTCTATTTCTCTGGGCCAAATTCCATTCCTATATCTGTATAGGAGACAACCTGACAATCTATGTTAAAAGTCTTACACTGTTGTTATTGTTGTTGTTGTTGTTGATGATGATGATGATTGCCTTCAATCAGTGTTGACCTTGTCAACTCCCTGCAGTTCCCATGGCAACTTTTTCTGGAAGTGGTTTGCCTTGCCTACTTCCACAGGCCGAAGAGAGTGACTGGCCCATGGTCACACTGCTGGCTTTGTGCCTAAAGTGGGACTAGAATTCACAGCCTCCCAAGTCCTAGACTGGCACCTTAACCACTGTACCAAACTGTCTCTCATTATTATTATTAAATTATTACAAATGTAAGCAATTTATATTACCAAAAATTCCCCTCATGTTAACAATACAACATGTTACAGAATTCCCAGCTTTGAAACACATCCAGATAGCTTCTAAAAGCCTATAAAACAGGGAGGAAGAGCCAGAGAAAAAAAACAACAAGCAAGTGTGACTTGGCAGACTCTAAATAATGAAGGCCTGTAGCAGGCCCACTGTAGGGGCATCTCCTGTTTCCAGTGCTGAGGTTGGAATCAAATACAAGATGAGTAGAATGAGATCACCTTCCCCATTCCTTCGCAAATCCTTGTGAAGGCGCAGCCCCAGATACCAGTCAGTTTCCTAACAAACTCCAGACATGCCCATTGTCAGGAAGGGAGACATCTCCCAAACCCTTTTCATTTATTTTTTGCTTCCAAACAATAATCACATAATCTCACTTGTTTGGGTATGGAGTCTGAAGAAAACCAGTTGGAAAGGATTTGGGTTTCTATTATGCCAGCTCAAACGCTCTCTGTGTGCCTGTATGTGCGTGCTGGTGTACGCATGTGTTCCTCCTTTTAAAAGGTGTAGAATTAGTCTTTAATAGAGTTGGCAGACACTCCGGCTCTTGCTGCACAGGGGACAAATATGTGTTGTTCAGATCCAAAGGAACATTTTCATCACAGAGCACAATGTTTGCAAGCACGAATCCAGAGACAGCTTTCTCCATCTGTAAATATGTCAAGAACAAATTGGCAGAGGTGATCTTCTGTGCAACTGGAATGTGCAGGAAATAGCTGGAACTATACTTATCCGTAAAACAAACAGCTTAATTCCCACTGCCACCCTCAAAGTGGCTCTTCTCGTGTCCTGCGCACCGTGGTGTGGATGGAAAGCTGCCTTCCACTCGACTTTTAAAGCAGAACTCCAGTGTGTCATTAAGACAAGGCTGCTCCCTCCGACTAACCACAGTCACCAGCAGAACCCTGAGTAACTGAAACCACTTCCCTAGCTGTGCCTCAATGTATAATTCAACAGGCCATGTAAAGTTCTGTTGAAATTTGCCAGGGTTTGCCAACGAAATCAGGGTATTAAACCTGGCAGGAATCCTAAATCCTTAAAATATCAGTTACTCCTGAGCAAGTCAGCTTTGCAGAGGGGCAGACAAACAAATACATCCTCCCTGAAGGACTTCCTCGATGCCTTGTCTTCCTACCCTTTTTAAATGTATGCAATTAAAATGGCAGAGACAACATTTGCATTTTAAGTTTGAAAACTGCATTGACCATTGTAAGATGAATGCTGTTGGCTCTCTTGCACTTTTTAGTAGGCAACCTACTTTTCAATATTCTTGCCTTGTTTTATCCTTCCAACAAGATAGATCAGACATGGCAAGTTACACTAAGCCATCGGGCAGCTGGATTTTGCCATGTCATAGCATGGGAACCCAGCCACTGTGAGTTGGAAACCACAGGTTGTGGCATAGCATAGTTGTTACGGTTATTAACTGTGACTGACTAGTTAGGCGATTAACATAACATTTTTCTTTCTAAAGGAGCTATGTGAAACAAACTATGGCTTAATTCAGAAGTGCCAACTTTTTTCAGCTCAAGAGCTACCCCGGGCTTTGTGTAGCATGTTAGAATAATTGCTTATGATCGCTGCTCCTGTGTGCTTTGCACTCATTCTTGAAGACACAGGTTGCAGCTTTCAAACATGTTCAGCCACCTCAAATCAGAGCATACTATGGTTTCATCATAATTCTATTTTCTGAGAACCATATGGAATTTAGGGAATTTGCATCACTATGGCTCCCACAACTCCTTGAGACTGAGGGAGGATAATTACAAATTCTTTAATCTTAATATTTCTATGTGGCTCTTCAATCCACAGACCTTCCAAGCAGTATACAAAGTTTAAAATGAAAGATATAATCAACATCTATCTAAATAATAACCACTGCACGTGTATAATTTTTTTAAAATATACCCAACAGAGAGTAAAGGCTGAAATCAATCCCAGACTCCTGTCAAAATAAAACAGTTTCCTAGCAGCATGTCTTAGTAAAGACTTGTGTGAAAATTCCAATTGTACTGTTTGGGATTGCATTATTTAAAATTAATCTTTACATTTGCTGATCTGAAAATATTATTTCTGCTTTCTGCACTGTCATATATATATATATATATATATATATATATATATATATATATATATATATATATATATATATATATATATATATATATATATATATATATATATATATATATATATATATATATATATATATAAGGAGTATGAAATCCCAGGAACCGCCGCCCCACCACATCCATCGGACAAACAACAGTGAAGAATAAGTGCAGCATTGAAGAAACAAGAATCAGTCAGGACAAGAGGAACACCATCCTCCCTGGTCCAACACCTGAAAGCCACAGGACATACAATGACTTAAAAATACCAGAACTATTGCCAAATCTGAACACTTGAACAACGAATAATCAGAGAAGCCATCGAGATCAGAAAAACGACACACAGCATGAATAAACGAGATGATACCTCCCGCCTACCAGCCATTTGGAAACCCAGCCTTATTGACAGACGAATCCCTAGCACAAGGAGCAACACTGGACCCACACTCACGAAGACCACACATGATGTCACCACCACACATCCACGCAAAAAGCAGACTCAAACCTGCACCGATGATGAGGCACGACCGCGGACCAGAAACCAGACCACAGCTGCATCATTGGCCATCTTAAACCCCTCCATTTCATACGTGAAGCAAACTGACACCCACCTTGAAGATGTGGCATGACCACGAACGCGAAGCCAAACAACAGCAATGCAGCTCTCCATATCAAATCCCCCTGCAACTCAGACTAATCTGAGCACAACAGGGCCCCCACCCAAGCAGAGCACACACCCGCCAATCAGAGCACAGCCAACCCCCCATCCAATCAGAGCACAGCCAAGCCCCTAACCAATCAGAACACACCTCCACCCAATCAGAACACAGCCAAGCTCCCATCCAATCAGTTCATACCTCCAGGGCAGTTAAAAGGAAGAAACAAGCTGTGATCACACATTCTCCTAGAAGCACGAAGACGACAGCACACAGCCTAGATGATGAATGGGACTTCGTCGGAAACGTTGCCAAGACACTTCAATTTTACGCGGGAGAAGAAAAACCCGAATACCCAAAGGACCTACAATGAATAGATATATTTATTAAAGAGATGGGAGAGATGGGTAGATGGGGAGTACCAGACCATCTTATTGTCCTTGAGAAACATATATGCGGGTCAAGAAGCACAGTGAGATAACTGGACCACAGGAATGAATGAGGGTTCAAAATTGGGAAAGGAGTCCGGCAAGGCTGTATACTGTCACCCTGCCTATTTAACTTATATGCAGAGCACATCATGAGAAAGGCAGGGCTAGATGAATCAAAAGTTGGAATTAAGATTGCAGGGAGAAATATCAACAACCTAAAATATGCAGATGATACCACTCTAATGGCAGAAAGTGAAGAGGAACTAAAGAGCCTCTTGATGTGGGTGAAGAAGGAGAGTGCAAAAGTGGGCTTGAAACTCAACATTAAAAAAACCAAGATCATGGCATCCGGCCCTCTCAATTCCTGGCAAATAGATGGGGAAGAAATGGAGGTAGTGACAGATTTTATTTTCCTGGGCTCCAAGATCACCGCAGATGGGGACTGCAGCCAAGAAATAAAGACGCTGGCTCCTGAGGAGGAAGGAAAGGCTAGGCCAAATGTAGACAGCATACTAAAAACAGAGACATCACCCTGCCAACAACAAGTTACGATAATCTAAGGCCAGGTTTTCCAGTTGCATGTATGGCTGTGAAAGTTGGACCATAAGAAAGGCTGAGCGCAAGAAATGAGGCCTTTGAAAACTATGTGTGTGGAGAGAACTCTTGCGAGTCCCTTGGACTGCAAGGCGATCAAACCGGTCAGTCCTAGAGGAGATCAACCCTGACTGCTCTCTAGAAGGCCAGATCCTGAAGTTGAAACTCAAGTACTTTGGCCACCTAATGAGAAGGAAGGACTCACTGGAGAAGAGCCTAATGCTGGGAAAGATTGAGGGCAATAGAAGAAGGGGACGACAGAGAATGAAGTGGCTGGATGGAGTCACTGAAGCAGTAGGCGTGAGCTTAAATGGACTCCAGAAGATGGTAGAGGACAGGAAGGCCTGGAGGAACGTTGTCCATGGGGTCGCAATGGGTTGGACACGACTTCGCAACTAACAACAACAACATATGAATATATATGTATATATATATAGAGAGAGACATACCTACTGTAGAGAGAGGACTTCCGTGGGTTAACCCTTTCTCATTTAAACCTTCCCCACAAGCAAAATTGAATTGTTGCACAGCTACTTTTTGTGTTTCTGATTTCGTACAAAATGTTGTTTGGTCTGTATTTCTGGGCTCTGGAGTGGAAAATCCAAAGTTCCTTTCTGTTTTCCCTCAGCTGAACTGAAAGGAGATGTAGATAGAATAACTATGAATTCCCAAACTGGACAGCCAAACTAACAGCAGAGTATGAAATTTTCAGTGGAAAAGCCTTTGGAGGTTTCCAGGGAAGTTTTATTCCTTTTGTAACCATGAGCCAATAGCAAATCTGAGTGTAGAATGTGACAGTACACAGCAGGGGTGTCCAACCTTGGCAACTTTAAGATGTGTGGACTTCAACTCCCAGAATTCCCCAGCCAGCCATGAATGAAGACAGCTGGAATTCTGGGAATAGAAGTCCACAGGTCTTAAAAGTGCCAAGATTGGACACCCCTGGAATACAGTATTGGTGAAACTGACATGAACTTCATTGTTGTTTTGTTCTGTCTCTCCGCTCACCTTTGAGGCCAGTCTGTACTGTATTCTTGTTCCTTGTGTTCATGTGGCAATGAAGATATGCTTAGAAACCCAAGTCCTGGAAAATTGGAATAAACAGCTGAAAAAAACCATGCACTGAAAAAAAAAGAAAAAGTTGTCAACAAAATGCCAAATGGATGAGATAATTTTGGGCTTGGAAACTTTCCCTGCATGCACTTAACCCTGGTACAAACATGCCATGGCCAACTCTTTCCCATGTGATGTCCTCATGACGTCTCATGCAGCTCAGTGGAATGACCATCTTAAGTCATCTTCATTCTCCAAATGCCAAACCAGGATTCACACAGATCAAACACCAGTCAGCCTTTCTACTGAACCCCAAATCAATATGTCTGTCACTTTTTAGACATGCAGGGAACACCCAGGATGCACATTAGTCTAAACCGTGGTTTGATGGACAAATCATGATTAGCCAAAACAAACCAATGTTATCAGGGCAGAAGCGGGCAACCTTTCAATGGCCAAGGCTGCCCTTAACATTTTGAAGGATGGTTTGAGAGTTGCCAAATGTGTGAAGTCATACAAGTTGTCCTTGACTTACAACCATTTGCTTAGTGACTGTTCAAAGGTAAAAAGTGACTTATGATCATTTTTCACGCTTACAATTGTTGCAGCATCCCTATGGTCACATGATTAAAATTCGGATGCTTGGCAATTGGTATGTATTTACAACAGTTGCGGTGTCCTGGGGTCATGTGATCAGCTTCTGTGACCTTCTGGCAAGCAAAGTCAATGGGGAAGCCAGATTCATTTAACAACCATTTTACTAACTTAACTGCAGTCATTCACTTAGCAAAAGTGGTGGAAAAGGTTGTAAAATGGAACAAAACTCAGTTAATAACACTCTCCCTTAGCAACAGAAATGTTGGGTTCAGCTGGGGTTGTAAGTTGAGGACCACCTGTGCTTTGGGGTAAATTCTCAAGTCTGATTTCCTTCTGAAATTGGTAGGATCCAGTAACGAAATCGGTAAAATCACTTACGTTGCCCATTACGTCATGGCGTTCTCAGTTACAAGGCGCTGGCCAGGAAACCATTCCAAAATCAGGTTGCACTTTTTCCATCAAGTTTTTTTTTAACCTAATTTTCTTGATACCACCTTTACTATTTTTATAAATAATTCAAGGCAGTGAACGTATCTAATTTTAGGGGGGTTCTTGGTGCTATTTTCTTGCAGATGTTTCATTACCTAAACCTAGGTAACATCATCAGTGCCAGTCTGCAAGAAAACAGCCAAGCTCAAAGAGTAACAAGGACTCCCCCTCATTTCAACCCTGAACTACAAATAGTCTCCTCTATTGATAGCTTCATGGATTACTGCCTTGTCGTGGCGAAGGGGCTTGCGTAACTCAATGAAGTTATGAGCTATGCCGTGCAGGGCCACCCAAGACGGACAGGTCATAGCAGAGAGTTCTGACAAAATGTGATCCACTGGAGAAGGAAATGGCAACCCACTCCAGTATCTTTGCCATGAAAACCCCATGGACAGTACTAAAAGGCAAAAAGATATGACGCTGGAAGATGAGCCCCTCAGGTCGGAAGGTGTCCAATATGCTACTGGGGAAGAGCAGAGGGCTAGTACTAGTAGCGCCAGAAAGAGTGAAGCGACTGGGCCAAAGCCGAAAGGACGCTCAGCTGTGGATGCATCTGGTGGTGAAAGGAAAGTCCGATGCTGTAAAGATTTTTTCTCCATAGGAACCTGGAACGTAAGATCAATGAATCAAGGCAAACTGGACGTGGTCAAACAAGAGATGACAAGACTGAACATCGACATCTTAGGAATCAGCGAACTAAATGGACAGGAAGGGGTGAATTAATCAGAGGGACCATCAGGGCATACTACTGCGGGCAAGAACCTCAGAAGAAATGGAGTAGCCTTCATAGGTCAATAAAAGAGTAGGAAGCAAATTACGGGATACAAATCCCCAAAAAAAAAAAAAAAAAAAAAAATTTGACAGAATATCTCAGTGCGAATCAAGGCAAGCATTAATAACACAGTAATCCAAAGGTCTATGCCCCAACAATGGTGTCGAAGAGGATGAAATTCGACGGTTTTCTATGAAGCCCTACAGCACCTTATAGAATCAACACCAAAAAATGATGTCCTTATCACCATGGGGGATTGGAATGCTAAAGTAGGAAGCCAAAAGATAAACGGAATAACAGGCAGGTTTGGCCTTGGAGTACAAAATGAAGCAGGGCACAGGCTGATAGAATTTTGTCAAGAGAATACGATGGTCATAGCAAACACTCTTTTCCAACAACCCAAGAGACGTCTCTACACATGGACATCACCAGACGGTCAACACAGAAACCAGATTGACTATGTGCTCTGCAGCCAAAGATGGAGAAGCTCTATACAGTCAGTAAAAACAAGACCAGGAGCTGACTGTGGCTCAGATCATGAGCTTCTCATTGCAAAATTTAGGCTTAAATTGAAGAAAGTAGGGGAAAACACTAGGCCACTCAAGTATGAACTAAATCATACCCTTGATGGAATACAGTAGAGGTGACAAATAGATTTTACGGAATTACTCTGATAGACAGAGTGCCTGACGAACTCAGGGAACGGAGGTCGCAAAAATTGTACAAGAGGTAGCAACTAAAACTATCCCAAGAAAAAGAAATGCAAGAAAGCAAAAAATGGCTGTCTGAGGAAGCTTTGCAAATAGCTGAGAAAGAAGGGAAGCAAAGGCAAGGGAGAAAGAGAAAGATACACCCAATTGAATGCAGAAATAGCTAGGAACGAAGATAAGAATGCCTTCTTAAATGAACAGTGCAAAGAATAGAAGAGAACATAGAACGGGAGAACCAGAGACTCTTCACAAAAAAATTGGAGATATGAGGGAACGTTTCAATGCAAAATGGCTGATAAAGGACCAAAATGCAGGGACCTAACAGAGGCAGAAGAGATTAAGAAGAGGGGCAAAAGTACACAGAAGAACTATACAAAGAACGAGCTTAGAATCCCGGATAACCACGATGGGGTGGTCACTGACCTCGAGCCAGACATCCTAGAATGTGAAGTGAAATGGGCCTTAGGAAAGCTGAGCAACAACAAAGCTAGTGGAGGTGACAGTATTCCAGCTGAGCTATTCAAAATCTTAAAAGTCGATGTAGTAAAAGTGCTACACTCAATTTGCCAGCAAATTTGGAAAACTCAACAGTGGCCACAGGATTGGAAAAGATCAGTTTACATTCCAATGCCAAAGAAAGGCAATGCCAAAGAATGTTCAAACTATCGCACCATTGCACTCATTTCACATGCAAGTAAAGTTATGCTTAAAATCCTACAAGCTAGACTCCAGCAGTATGTGGATCGAGAACTGCCAGAAGTACAGGCAGGATTTCGAAGAGGCAGAGGAACTAGAGATCAAATTGCCAATATACGCTGGATTATGGAGAAAGCTAGGGAGTTCCAGAAAAACATCTACTTCTGCTTCATTGACTATGCTAAAGCCTTTGATTGTGTGGATCACAACAAATTGTGGCAAGTTCTTAAAGAGATGGG